>WNWU01000107.1:125823-137976 GCA_012654045.1 Ptyas mucosa
TCTATCTATCTATCTATCTATCTATCTAATAATCTCTATTTCTCTCTCGTCTACCTACCTACCTACCTACCTACTTACCAACCAACCATCCATCCATCTATCTATCTACCCATCCTATCTATCTACCTACCATCCTCCTATCCTATCTATTTATTTATTTATCTATCTACCTACCTACCATCCTATCTCGCTCTCTCTCATCTATCTATCTATCTATTTATTTATTTATTTATTTATTATTTTATTGGTCATATTTCTATGCCACCGCTCTCCGAGGACTCTGGGCAGCTAACACCAAAGACAGTATCCTAAATAGCATATTGCCCCCAACAATCTGCGTCCTCATTTTACCCACCTCGGAAGGATGGAAGGCTGAGTCAACCTTGAACCGGTGAGATTTGATCCACTGATCTGCTGAACTAGCAGTCAGCTGAAGTAGCTGCAGTACTGCACTCTAACCACTGCGCCACCTCGGCTCTATCTATCTATCTATCTATCTATCATCCTATCTCTCTCTCTCTCTCTCTCTCTTTCTAATCTACTCTATCTATCTACCCTATCTCTCTCTCTCCCTCCCTACCTCTTCCTACCTACCTACCTACCTACCTACGCACATACATACATACATACATGCATACTTATATACCTGCCAGTCACATGATGTGTAAAAATTGTGTCTGGCTTCCTTGCTTGCTTATTAATTGATCGATTGATTGAACTGCTATCTGTCTTCCCGATTGTACCTTGTTCTCCTTTTATCTACTGGGAGACAGTGTGTACTCAAGATTTGCACACCCGTCTCACTCAGACAATTAAAACCAGTTTCCCCACCTTCTTCTCATAATTATGAGGACAAGGTTCACTCCAGTGGGAAGTGCAACTGTCTTTTACTCAAGCAAATCGTGCTGGATATATTTTAAGCAGAAGAGGAAACATAATTAAATGGGATATTAAATTCGGGGGGGAAAAAGTGCCTTTAGGATGATCTTTTGAAGATATGATCTCTGTCTGCCCTAGAGGCCTCTCTGTATTTATAGATTTATTGTCACTTTTCAAAAAAAAAATGTAGAACATAGTTAGTTGGATAGCAAAAAATATACACCAGTGAGTAGCAATAGACTCCAACTCTATGCTGCCCCTAGTGGACAGTTGATTTCACACTCTGAGAAATACCCTTAAATACAGCGTATTGTACTTAATAAATACACTGTAAATATACTTATATATAATGTAAACAAATCCACCCTTCTCTTTTCTAACAAGGTTGGCGTGCATAATATTTTAGGTGTGTGATTGAGCGTTAAAATAAAATTACGTCTTCGTTTTTTCAAAAAGCCGCATGGCGGATGGCAATTAATCACAGATTTAGCTGGAGACTCTATAACTCTTCCAGGAAAAATCTATACAGAAAAGGGAAAAGCCTAAAACCCCAGATATTAAATACAGTCAATAAAACCCCAGGTAATAATAATAAAAAAAAATACAATATTTTGAGATTTTACTAACATTTCAAAACTTAATTTTACAGGAATACAAAGGTTTTCTATTCCACGTATTAAGCATTAAATTGAACCCCTCTTTTTTGCCAGTCGTAAAAATAATTCCACAGAGATCCTACAGTTTTCCCCATAACGAGTTAGGAAACGCTATTTCCTTTGGGTTAAGGAACAGCTACGGTTGACGTGTTGGATACAGAGATGGATGGGAAAAAAAATCTCATTCTGGATGTTTCTTTAGGGTTTGAAATAAACGCCGAGGTTTTAGGGTTTTTTTCCAACACAGAAAAAGTTGAAATGATCCGTTTTGTTTGTCTAACTGGCCAGTATTTGTACAATTTGGGACTGGTTGACCACATCATAAGCTATTTAGCAGTTCAAACAGTATTTCCCCTTTCTGTCCGCTTCTCTCCAACACGCTGAGTAAGAACACAAGATTGAGAATTTTCGTTCGAGTTTCCTTGACGGTGAATTGCCATCGCAAGGAGTGCTTTTTTTCCCCCCATTCTATTTATTTTTTAATTCAAAAGAAATTTAAAACACAGAACCAGGGGTACTATTCACTTCCTTTCCCTACCGGTTTGTAAATGTGACTTGCACACATGCGCCCGGCTTGAAAACGTGCCTAAATAGGACAGCATAGCGCTGGGGCAGGGGGGCGCCCCCCCCCACCCGCAGGTCGCTACTACCGGTACGGGTGAACCGTTTCGAACCGGCTGAATACCACCTCTGCACAGAACCTTTAAAAAGACGAAAAACCAAAAACCAAAAGAAAACACGAAACAATCGAGGCATTTTTTTACAAAGTGCATCGAAAGGAAAAGAAAGTTTAAAAAGTTTTTAAATTTGACCAGAAGCACAGTTTTGCAAATTGATTCCTTTGTATTTTCCTTCTGACAAGAATATAAAGCGAGACCACATAACCTCCGATTAAATTTTTTATGTTTAATTCGGGGGCTGTTGAGAGCCGATTTATGTGACTCTGTAGCAGTGTTTCTCCAGTTTAAAAGACGGGTGGACTTCAACTCCCAGAATTCCCTAGTCCTCATTCAGAATTCTGGGAGTTGAAGTCCACCCAACTTAAAAGTTTCCAAGTTGGAGAAACGCTTTCGCGGTGTTTCTCAACTTTGGCAAGTCGAATATATGAGAATTTCAAACCACATGAGTTCCCCCATGCTGGCTGGGGAATTCTGGGAGTTGAAGTCCACCAGTGGTGGTATTCAGCCGGTTCGGGCGAAACGGCAGTAAGAAAATGTGAAACCCAACGCTGAAGTCTATGCGTCTCATAACTTGCCACGGTTGAGAAATACCACTCTATAACACAAACTCTTTTTCCTGGAGGACCTACGGCGCCCGATCCAGAAACTCCCTGCCATGTGATTAGCTTAGTGTTTTTATATAACACAATTGTCCAGTTGACAATCGTTTAATCCAAATTGGATGTTCGGCTGATTGAAACCAGCCTTCTGCCTCTCACTCAGCCAACCAAATTACTCCGTTCACACGACGAATTAATCCCTCCTTGATTTAGTTTGTCATGTGAATAAGAGCACGGAGGGGTTTAATTTGAAATTTCCCCTTTCCTTTCCGATTTTTTATTTTTTTTTTTTAAACGAATTCTCCAAATGGGTGGAGATGCAGCCCTTCCGTACGATCAAACATGCCTGGGATGTTGGAAACAGAAGGAAAGAATTATTCCTTGGATGCCGTGGAGAAAATAAAAAATAAAAAATCCTGAATTTCGTTTTGGTTGAAAGGTTCAGATGGCAACGGATAAGAGGCGCTTTTGTCCGAAATCCCAGAGAATCCCTGCCAAGGTGGGCAATACGTAAACAAGGTTGCTCCTGATGTAGATTTACCAATAAATAACATTCCACACTTAAAGAATAACGTTCCCAGTCTTGGAACGGAGCGTTTTCTGAGCCTGCGTTAGGCTCTTTGCAAGACACCCCACATCAAAGCCAGCAAAGTAGGAACAGTAACATCAGGCAGGACTTTATGGAGCGATTGTTCGAAGTTACAACGGCACTGGAAAAAAGTGACTTAGGATCGGTTTTCACACTTATGACCGTTGCAGTGTCCCTATGGTCCAAAATCGGCCGCCTGGCAAATGTATGACTCGTATTTATGACGGTTGCAGTGTCCTGGGGTCATGTGATCCAATTATTCTTGGAAAACATGGAAGTGAATCTGTCTATACTATTGTCCTTCTTTTCACTCTCCTTCCTTCCTTCCTTCCTTCCCTCCTGCGTGCCTGACTGCTTCTCTCCCTCTTTCTTTCTTTCCTTCTTTCCTTCCTTCCCTCCCTCCCTCCCTCCCGCCTGCCTGCCTGCCTCTTTCTTTCCTTCTTTCCTTCCTTCCTTCCCTCCTTCCCTCTTTCTTTCCTTCCCTCCCTCCCTCCCTCCTACCTGCCTGCCTTTTTCTCTCCCTCTTTTTTCCTTCCCTTTTTCTTTCCTTCTTTCCTTCCCTCCCTCTTCCCTTCTTTCTTTCTTTCCTTCCCTCCCTCCCTCCCACCTGCCTGCCTCTCTCTCTCCCTCTTTCTTTCCTTCCTTCCTTCCCTCTCTTTTCCTTCCATTCCTTCTTTCTTTCCTTCCCTCCCTCTTCCCTTCTTTCTTTCCTTCCCTCCCTCCCTCCCACCTGCCTGCCTCTCTCTTCCTCTTTCTTTCCTTCCTTCCTTCCCTCTCTTTTCCTTCCATTCCTTCTTTCTTTCCTTCCCTTCCTTCCTTCCATCCTTCCTTCTCTCCCTCCCTCCCTCCCTTTCTTTCCTTTTCTTCCTTCCCTCCCTCCCTCCCACCTGCCTGCCTCTCTCCCTCTCTCCCTCTTTATTTCTTTCCTTCCTTTCCTCTCTTTTCCTTCCTTCTTTCCTTCCTTCCTCCCTCCCTTCCTCTCTCCCTTTTCCTTCCTTTCCTTCCTTCTTCCCATCCTTCCATCCTGCCTGCCTCTCTCCCTCTTTCCTTCCTTCCTTCCTTCTCTCCCTCCTCCCTCAACTTCCTTCCTTGCTCCACTCCACTCCACTCCACTCCACTCCACTCCTCCTTTCTTTTATCCTTCCACCCATCCCATCCTTCCACCTTTCCTCTTCCCATCCATGTAGCTCCTACTCTATTAACTTTTTTCTCTGTGGGTAGAAGGACCCAGTTAGAAAGTGTCTGCACACTCTTGGAAGTGTAATTTAGCCCCAATAATTTATCAGGCAACGCCCCCCCCCCCCCCATCCCCCAGTTAGAATAATAATACAGGGAGGAGAAAAATCAATGGAATAATGGCATTCCAAACTCCTAATAAACAGATGTGATAGAGCCCTCCTTATCCCAAGGCCTTTAGCTGAGCAGCAGGAGAGATTAATGGCAAATCAATATATTCCTGAGCTGGTTTTGAACACCCAAAGTTCATGAGGCCGAGCTAAAGCTGTAAAACAGCACCTCCTATTGGCACAACCCGGGAACAACACGACGTTCGTACCGAACCGTCTTCCCAGCCCACTCAAAGCGGGTTTAAGAATAAACCACAATCTAATTCGCTGCGGTTTTTTTGAGTTGATTTCCAACGCTGATTCAGAGAAAAGCCGGATTGAATCATCGGATGAAGTAATACCACTCTACAAAGCCTTAGTAAGATCACACCTAGAGTCCTGCATCCAGTTTTGGTCGCCACGCTATAAAAAAAGACGCGGAGACTCTCAGAAAGAGTGCGGAAAAAGGCAACCAAGAGGATGAGGGCACTGGAGGCTCAAAGATACGATGAACGGTTGCAGGAACTGGGCATGGCTGGTCTAGTGAAGAGAAGGACCAGGGGAGACAGGAGAGCATCTTCCAATATTTGAGGGGCTGCCCCAGAGAGGAGGAAGGGGGTCAAGCTATTCTCCAAAGCACCTGAAGGCCAGACAAGGAACAATGGATGGAAAATGACCAAGGAGAGATTCAACCTGGAAACTGATTCCGAAGCATCTTTTAAGTGTGAAAAACGGTCCTCGGTCAATTTTTCCCCCCTGAGTGCCGTTGAAACTTTGAACCGTCACTAAATGAGCCATCCTAAGTTGAGGACTTGCCTGTATTTCAGCAACTTTGCCTAACCTTTTCATCCCCTGTCCTTTCTGGCACCTTTTTCTTCTTCTTCTTCTTCTTCTTCTTTTTTAGCGTGTATTTTTCTCCTCCTTTCCCATTTTCTCAAAGAATTAACTCTTATCTGCAAGTGATTTAAACTGCCAGCTCGGTATGTCTAAAGCTAACTGAATAAGTTGTGTTTTTAAGAAAATCATTAACTCCTCAGAGAGGGCAGGAGGAGACGTGTTTCTCTCCCTTTCGGTGGAAGGGCAAATAATAAAAAATATTGTCGTTTCCTTGCAAAATAATTTTTTTCCTGGCCTCTCCCCCCCCCTCCCCACATTCTATTTTCTGTTCAAGAAACGGACTTTTTGTTAAAAGTCTTGAAAAGATGGAAATATAGATCCTTGTATGCTTGAAATGAGTATTTTAAAGCCCATTTTAGATAATCCATACCCATGTTTTGCAGTCTGAATGAGCCCCAATTTGGGGAGAAAAAAAAAACCCCAAAGAAAATACGAAATTCAGGAAGTCCTCGCCTTAACAATGGTCTGTTTAGTGACCGCTCAAACCTGCAAGGCCACTGAAAAATGTGACTTATGACCGTTTTTCATGGTTACGACCTTTTGGGTCCCTGGGATCAAAATTCAGAGGCTTGGAAAATCCAGAGGCTTGGAAAATTCAAAGGCTTGGCCACTGACTCGTGTTTACGACGGTCGCAGTGTCCCGGGGTCACGCGATCTTCCTTTTGTGACCTTCTAACCAGCCGAGTTGACGGGGAAGCCAGATTCACTTAACAACCGGGTTACCAGCTTATCGGCTTCGGTGACCCACTTAACGGTGGCAAGGAAGGTCGTGAAAAATGAGGCAAAACTCACTTAACGACTTTCTCAGTCAACAACAGAACAAGTTGGGCTCCATTTTGGTCGCAAGTCGAGGACTTCCGGTACAAAATCGGGTTTCCAATCTGAAGTTGTTTTGATGTTGTGTCTGACTGTCAAATCATTTCACTACCACCAATGGCTGATTTGAAGTATAAAATTTATGCTGGTGATAAGGTTCTTTCTTTCTTTCTTTCTTTCTTTCTTTCTTTCTTTCTTTCTTTCTTTCTTTCTTTCTTCCTTCCTTCCTTCCTTCCTTCCTTCCTTCCTTCCTTTCTTTTTCTTTTTCTCTTTCTCTCTCTCTCTCTCTTTCTTTCTTTTTGTAACCCCCTCTCTTCCCTTCCCCAAACTCCTAAAAACTTTAATAATCAGAAATTTCTTTTTGGGTTTTGTTTTGTTTGGGGGGGGGTTGGACTAAATGACCTTACAAGGTCCCTTCCAACTCTGTTTATCTTTCCCCCCCCTCTCTCTTTCTCTTTCTCTCTCTTTTCTCTCTCTCTCTCTTTCTCTTTCTCTCTTTTCTCTCTCTCTCTCTTTCTCTCTCTTTTCTCTCTCTCTCTCTTTCTCTCTCTTTTCTCTCTCTCTCTCTCTCTCTGTTTCTCTGTTTCTCTGTTTCTCTCCAGAGAGGAATAATTCATTAATTGCAGGACTTTTTCACCTCGGCTGGCACTTTGGACGTCTCATTTTGCAAGGAAGGGAAAAATTTTAAAAAATCATCATCATCATCATCAGAAAACTTTGACATTAGATTTCAAGCCCCTGTTCATTAGACACCCCTCCCTCTCTCCTCCCTCCCCCCTCCCCACCCCCCCACCCCAAGTAGGGAAAAATAGCACTCTTGGCAAATGGGCAAATTACTGTAATTTGTAATTATCAGCTTCGGTGTTAATGAGGCTTGATTGCAGTGGGAAAAAGCAGTGACTGTATGTGCCACTTAACTGGAGGTTTTTTGCGGGGTTTTATTTTTGCGGTTTTAATTTTTTTTTTCTTTAAAGCTTTTATTTTTCCTTCCCCCCCCCTCCCCCCTGCCCTGGGCAAACTCCATTTGAAAGACCTTGCTACCTGGAAACTACATGTATCTTGCAAATCTATTTCTGGGGTCCATTGTATGTTTCCCTCCTCCCCACACATTTTCGCTCCTGGCTGAAATGAATTTCTTTTCTTACGGTCCACCAATCTAGCTTAATTAATTAAGGAAAGCGGTGTCTAAATTGTTCGGCGTGACCTTCTCTTTTTTTCCCCCTTTCTTTCTTTTTTTCTCTCTTTTTCTTTCTTTCTTTTTCATTTTTTTTTTAAAGTAGCATTATTTTTGGTTAAAACGCTGCGGGGTCTAAATCGTTTCTTGCGTAGCCTTCTGGGATAATGTCCTTTGCAGGGAGGATGAAAGGAAATAATAAAAGTTTTCCCTTTCCTTTTTTTCTTTCTTTTTTTTAGCAAATCATTAAACTCGCCTTTCCATCCCCAGTCCCTGGGTACCGGGGATGGGAAGCACAAAAGGACCTGGGGTTTTGGTGGGTGAAGATGTTGCAAATCTCTCTTGGATACCACTTGGCGGGTTTTCGCAGGTCTGATCGATCTCAAATGGGACATTCCACGTTGGCGTTTAATTGCCTTATTTGCAAAGTTTGTTCATGTTTGGGATTCCTGGAGACATGGGATGGGGAAGGGCAAATCTTTACTTGGGGGGGAGGGAATGAGTGGTCCGGCTTGCAAGGTAGTCCAGACAAGAATCAAAACTGATAGAGGCTTTGCTCGCTTAGGACCGTTTTTCACACTTACGGCCGTTAAAATTACATCAAAATTCAGACGCTTGGCCACCGGTTCCTATTTAAGACGGATTGCAGCATCCTGTGGGGCAAAACTCGCTTTGCGACTGCCTCGCTTAGCAACATAGATTCTGGGCTCGGTTGTGGTTGTAAGTGGGGGGGGGGTTAGCTGCTGTACCCCTCTCTCCCCTCATCTTTGCAGGCCAAGAAACAAGGGAGAGTCCTTTCTGAGATGCTTCCCACATCCCTTTTTTCTTTCAGGGCTCAGCTGCCTCTTATCTGACCATTGTCTATTCTGCGTCTCTTCCTCCTGTCTCCCAAGGCCATTCCCACATCCCATTACAATATTTCTGCTCCCTCCTCTTTACAGCCAAAGAAACTAGGGAGGGTCCCTTCTGAGATGCTTCCCACACCCCTTTTCCTTTTGAGGGCTCAGCTGCCTCTTATCTCATCATTGTCTAGGCTGTGTTTCTTCCTCCTGTCTCCTGCGGTCATTCCCACTGACCAGCAGTGAAATCCTCTGAAGTCTGCTACCAGTCCTGTGAGTCTGCTACCGAGCGCGCGCTTCGCATGCATGTGCGCGCTTGAGGTGCACCCACATAGCGCTAAAAAAGGAACATTTTGAAGCCTTCCGAGTCTGCAAAGGTAAGTAGAGCAGCAGGGGTGGGGAATCCGCTGTGCCACACGATTCAGATTAACTAGAAAGCAGGAAATCCGACGATTCTAGCTAATATAAATCGTACGTCACAGCTGATCGTCGCCCAGCTGATTGTCGGAAATACAGGTTCGCCCGAACCGGCAGCATTTTTTACTACCGGTTCGCCCAAACCGGACCGGACCGGTAGCATTTCACCTCTGCCACTGACCATTGGACTACTTGATGGAAATGACCTTTTCTTTGAGACACAGCACGAGCTCATTAATTGCTTTCTAATTAAATTTGGAATCTCAGCTTTTTTTAAAAAACAACAACAACAAGAAACTAGGGAGGGTTCCTTTTGAGATTCTTCCCATGCCCCTTTTCCTTTTGAAGGCTCAGCTGCCTCTTATCTGATCGATGTTTAGCCTGTGGCTTTTCTTCCTGGCTCCCAAGGTCCTTCGCACAGACCATGACAATATTTCTGCCCCCTCCTCTTTACAGCCCAAGAAATTAGGGAGGATCCCTGCTGAGGTGCTTCCCCTTTTCCTGGCTCAGCTGCCTCTTATCCGACCACTGTCTAATCCGCATCTCTTCCTCCTGTCTCCCAAGATCATTGCCACAGACCTCGATATACGTAGTCCTCGATATACGACCACAATTGGGAACCGGAATATCGGTTGCTGAGCAAGGCGGGGATGACGCGAATTGCCCCTGATTTCGTTTGGGGTTTATAAAGCCCCAAAAATCATTTGCAGGAAAGCACGTGAAAAGGAGGCTCCGTTTCTCCCAAATCTTTCTTTAACAGGTTTTTAAATCCTTTTTTTAAAAAAATTAGCCGCCTTCCCAAATAGGAGGAATTGGGTTCCCCATGCCTGCAAAAGCAAAAATCCAAGGTTTTGGCAAATGAGCCGCACAAGGGGTGTGAAAGTACTTAATGATGCTACTAAGCGAAGGAATAAATAATAATAAATTTTAAAAATGCCGAGGCACCTAATACCATTCGCGCAGCTCTTGAGAGAGAGAGAGAGAGAGAGAGAGAGAGGGAAAAAAAATGGGTGTTTGAACAGGCTGGGAAGTCAATACCAAACGGTTAATTAAAGAGCAAATTGACTTCCGTCAGCTGCCATTTAACCGGGCCCTGGTAAATATCTTAATAGGGATTTAATGTACTGGATGGAACGGGCATCGTTGCCAGAGCCTGAATAAATGGCCGAGCGGCAGCTGAGCCAATCTGAAACTCAAAAAAAAGAAAAGAAAAACAGTTTGCAGAGCGCAGGACTCGGAGGTGCCCCCAAAGATTGGCAACCAACTTGGCGTAACCAACCTGGCGCATTATATCCGGGAGAGCTGGATTATTAAGGCCTCTTGGGAGCAGAATCAGAACCAGAATAGAGCTGGGAAGGACACTGGAGGTCTTCTAGTCCAGCCCCTTACTCAAGCAGAAGACCCTAGACCAATGATGGCGAACCTACGGCACGCGTGCCGGAAGTGGCATGCAGAGCCATCTCTCCGGGCACGCCAGCCGTCGTCCGTTGCTCTTGCACACCAGCCAACTGGTCTTCGCGCACGCATGCGCACCAGAAACCGGAAGTCCAGGTGACCGGCGTGCGCATACACACCAGGGAGCTGCACTTCTGGTTTCCGGTGCTTCCTGCGCATGCCACGCGCGCTCCTGTTTTGGCACTCGGTGCCGAAAAGATTCGGCAACATTGCCCTAGACCATTTCAATCAATCAATCAATCAGAATAGAGCTGGAAGGGGTCTTGGAGGTCTTCTAGTCCAGCCCCCTGCTCAAGCAGGAGACCAGGAGTCGGCAACCTGTGGCTCAGGAGCCGCATGTGGCTCTTTGGGCCCTCTGCTGTGGCTCCCTGTCTGGTGATCCCACCACTGGTTGGCCCCATCCCTCGCCCTCTCTTCCCAGTCACTCCTCGCCTGGCCTGAGAAAGTAAGGGCGACGGTGGGGAATGGAGAAGCGGCCAGAGCAGAGAAAGAGAGATACAGAGAGTGGGGGAGAGAGAGAGAGAGAGCCATAGAGAGATACAGAGAGAGAGAGAGAGGGAGGGGAGAGAGAGAGATGTCAAAAGGATTTCGTGGTTCCCAGTGTTTTTTAACAACTGGTTCTCTGCCCTAATGACCGGCTGGGTAGGCATGGCTAGGTAGGAGGGGGTCATGTGACTGGTGGAAGTGAGTGACATCAAAATAGTCACGCCCACCCAGATTTTGTGGCTCCCGGTGTTTTCTTTTCTGTGGGAAACGGGTCCAAATGGCTCTTTGAGTATTTAGGATTGCAGACCCCTGACTTACACCATGTCAATCAGTCAACCAGTCAATCATCAGTCTATCAGTCAATCAGTCAATCAGTCAACCAGCCAGCCAGCCAGTCAAAATAGAGCTGGAAGGGACCTTGGAGGTCTTCTAGTCCAGCCCCCTGCTTAAGCAGGAGACCTTATTCCATTTCAATCAATCATTCAATCAATCAATCAATCAGAATAGAGCCGGAAGAGACCTTGGAGGTCTTCTAGAACCCACCCCCCACTCAAGCAGGAGAACCTAGTTCATTCTTGATTTTATTTTATTTTATTTAGAATTAAAAACAATTCCGAATTATAAAGCTTATCCGAAAAGGCACAGCAGCTCCAAGAGACGGCCGGATTCGCCAGACGCTTAAGGGGAATTGCACCTGTGTGCGTATGTTCCACCTGATAATATTGCTCAAGCCATTATGCTAAGTCCTAATGACCCTTAAACACCATTATAAACGGAATTATATAATTGATACCGGCTTGAAAAAGCTCAGTGTTTACACCTCAGGAGCCATCCAGGATTAAATGATTTGAGCAAGGAAACATCGGGAGGTGATGAACGTTGGACGTATCGATCCAACAAATTGTCCGAGACGGCATTTATTATTTTTTTATTTATTTATTTATTTTTTATCTACTCGGCTGCAACCGTAATAAGTATTCTTCAGCGTTAAGTGATAGCCAATATCTAAGCAGCTGTCGGGATCGACGGTTATCCGTTCGGCAAACAAGGCTAATAGCTAGGAACTCGGCTTGTAATGAGGGGATAATATATACGACGTTAATCCCCTGAAAATGCGAGGAAGCGCCTGCGTTCGGGGTTTCCGAGGGTTTCCTAGGTGTATATTCAGACACGTTTATAAAGGCGCTCGCTTCCTGCTGGTCTTGAGGCCATAGAAGAGTCTGCTATTAAAAATAATAATTAATAATAATAACAACAACAATAACAACAATATAAATAAATAAAATAAATTTTATATATATATATATATATATATATATATATATATATATATATATATAT
>WNWU01000107.1:166916-169416 GCA_012654045.1 Ptyas mucosa
TCGCTACCGGATCGGGCGATCCGGTCCGATCCAATCCAGGAGTATTCTACCCCTGGAACAAACTGAATACTATAGGAACTGGGATTTATTTTATCGATGGTTAGAGAATAAATATGAAAGCTAAAAATTAAAGATTGGTAAGATACAAGTTAAGATAGAATTAAATACGTTAAGATGACGATTGTTATTATGATTAGGTATATTAAGTATGCTGGTATTAAGTTAAGAAATAGAGAATGAATACCAATGTAGTGAATAGGACTGTGATTTTTAATTGCTATTGCACTGCATATTTGTACACAGACCACACAATGGAAGATGGAAGATTCCCATCTCCATTCAAGGTGATTATCTCATTGCAGAAACTTGTCTCCCGGCCTAACCTTCCACCTTTTCAAACAGCCACCTTGTCCAAACAATTTCGCCCCATTTCTCTAATGCAATAATTGAACAATAACAGGTAGAGGGTAGACCGTCTCCTGGAACGGATTAACCCCTCTTGAGACTGGGATCGGCGCACAGCTGGATACAGATGGGAACCAGATGACGGGTTTTTTTTTAAAGAAAATCGGAAGCAACGTTTTAGATGCACTCCAGGACTTGATAGGATCACATCAAAAAAAAAAAAAAAAAAGGTTTGAATTCACCATTTTTATTTTTATTTTTATCCAGGAGTTTTTCCTTGTAATCCGTGCTGAGTTCATGCCCTGTTTAGAGCGGTCAAAATTTCGTTCTGCTAATCAGATGAATGAGGGAGGGAGGGAGGGAGGGAGGGAAGGAAGGAAGGAATAAGAATGAAAGAAAAAAGACGTGGGAAGGTAGGAAAGAGAAAGACTGAAGGAAAGGAAGGAAAAAGAAAGAGAAAGAGAAGAAGGAAGGAAGGAAATGGGAGAAGGAAGGAGATAGGGGGAGGGAGGGAAGGAAGGAAGGAAGGAGAAAGAAATGGAAAGGAAGGAAAGAGAAAAATAAGAATGAAGGAAAAAAGGTGGGAAGGAAGGGAAGAGAAAGACTGAAGGAAAGAAAGGGAAAAGAAAGAGAAAGGGAAGAAGGAAGGAAGGAAGGAAGGAAGGAAGGAAGGAAGGAAGGAAGGAAGGAAGGAAGGAACAATAATATATGTGTATTTTTTCCAGCAAATCTATCCTTCAGGATTTCAAACTCCCGCCAAGTGGATATATACTTATCTGTATATATTTAAGTGGAATAATTACATCAGCACCGTGCCTACCTACTATCCTTTCCTTCCTTTTTATTTTTCATTCACCTTTTCCTTTCCTTCCTTCCTTCCTTCCTTTCTCTTTTCTTTCTGTTTCTCTCTTTTCCTTTGGCCTTCCCGTTGGATTAGAAAACAAAGCACTTCTGAATCTCTTCTTCGAAAGTAATCATTTAGTGTTAAAATAATCACGGTGTTCCAAAGAAAAGGGATGGGGGGGGGGGGAAACACGTCTCTATCTCTACCTGAGACAAAAAAGGCTTTGCGTTGACACAGAAGCTAATTTTTTTTTTGAACCCTGTCCAAATACATCGCAGCCAGTGAATTAATTAATTGGAAGGCAAATTAATCTGCCATCATTTTATAGGATTTTTTTTTTTTGCGGTTGTTATCCCATCCCGTTTCTACACCAGTCTGCGGTTTTCGTGACCTTTCCTTGATACGATTCTTCTTAAAAAAAAAAAGTAAAAGTTTTTTTTCCCCATTTTTGTTTTTTTAAATGCAGGCATTTGAGATGGATTTTCTTTCTTTTCTTTTTTTTTACCCAAGCGTGCCAAAAGCTCTTTAAAATTTAGCAGAATGCACACACGCTTGCTCACACACACACAAAACGAGAAAAGTGTGTTCTAATTGAATTATTAATCTAGGAAGTGTCAAGTTTGCTTAAAAGCAAAAAACAAAAAACAAAAAACCCCAGCATTTTTTAAAACCCTCTTCCCTCCCTTCTCGCTCTCCGTCTCTTTTTCTCTTTTAGCGGCACTAAAATATATGGTTCAACTCAAGACGGTAGAAAGCTAAGTGTTATTTCAGTATTGATTAAGATCCTGGGGTTTCCCCCTAACTCTCTCCATACATCCTTGATAGATAATGGTTTAATAAAGGACTCTGGTTTTTATTTAAAAGGCTGGTAGTAAAACCGAGATCAGATTTCGCACTTGGTGGGTTGAAAAACCAGCTTACGCTCATTTCTGCAATGTAAAACGACACTATATCAAATCAAACATTTCCAGATGTGAGCAGCTTTTGAGCATATTAGCAAGAGACAGAGAACCGGGGAAGGTGATAGGGGGAAAAAAAAGACACCGAAAAATAAAAGCAGAATTCCCAGGGTTTTTTGATAAAGTGAGTTTGGCACGCCACCTGCTGGCCAAACGTGTATTACAGGAAAAGATAACCTGCGTTTTGATTCCTGCTTCCAGGTGTAAGAAAAGTAACTTTTTCAACCAAAAAAACTGCCCTGCGTTTCTCCCACCTCTCTTCCCCATTCCCAGTCAAGATAATTTTTTTAAA
>WNWU01000107.1:174416-179022 GCA_012654045.1 Ptyas mucosa
GATGGAGGTGGAGAGAGAGAGAAGGAGAGATGGAGGAATAAATAGGTAAGTAGGTAGAGAGAGGGAGGGAGAGAGAGAGGGAGGGGGAGAGAGAAGAAGAGAGTGTGGAGAGAGAGAGAAGGAGAGATGGAGGGATGAATAGGTAAGTAGGTAGAGAGAGGGAGGGAGGAAGAGAGAGAGAGAAGAAGAGAGAGAAGAAGAGAGAAGAATAGATGAAGGGATGAATAGGTAAGTAGGTAGAGAGAGGGAGGGAGAGAGAGTGGGAGGGGAAGAGAGGGGGAGAGAGGGGGGGATTAATGACCAAAACCCATCTGAATAAGGAAAACGCCAGTGGTTCCTCAGATCTCCAATGTGGAAAACATTCACATTGTAGAATATTTAGAATGAAGACAGAATCAAAAGAAATAAATGTTTTCTTTTACAAGTGTTTCTACCGAATCCGTCTCCCCGGGTTCCCGCTGGGGCAGTTTTTTATTTTTACGCACCCTGAGAAAGACGCCTTCGTATCCCTTCCCTTTTTCCTTCCTCATGTATAGGAGGTTTTTTTGGTCCCTTCTGTCAATGGGTGCCCGTCTCCGATTCGTTCAGCCGGGATTGAACGATCCCAGCAAAAAAAAAAGCATTTGCAAAATCATAAACCGGCTTGGCCCTGATGGAGAAATTATGCAAGAATATTCCCTCCTATTAATAATTCGAGCCGCGGCAAGAGAATGAAAAACCACATCTTGCATTCTTTTGTCCCGTCCCCACCCCCCGCCCCAAATCAGCAGTGGGTTGCCAATATTCTTACCACTGGTTCGCCGTGCATGCGTTTTGCTTGTGTGCGCGCCGTCCGGTCACAAAAACATGGCTAAATAGAACGGCATTACTCCGGGGAGGGCTGCTACCGGTTCGCATAAACTGATACGAACCGGCTGAATACCACCTCTGTCCCAAATGCTAATTCCTCTCGCCACAAAAAGGCAGAATTGGGATTTGATCTCTTTGCTGGGGTGGATTCGCTTTTCCCCACCCCCCCAAGCCGCTCATCGGCTGAAAATATCCCAGGGGGCTCGGCCATAAAACGGAGGCTTAGCCTCAGTTTCCCCTGTCTGTAAAATGGGCGGACGGCTTCTTAAGTGTTCGACGCAACCCATGCAGACCTGCTAATCCTACAGCGACCCGGATGAAGAGAAAACTCTGTTTTCCTCTTAAGCCAGGATTGCAGTTACGTTCTGAGTCAATGGTCACAATATACTGAACTTGGTGAGCCTGGGATCTGGCTGGGGAATTCTGGGAGTTGCAGCAGGAATAAAACTTGAGATTATATAATATTAATGTATATAATAATTTAATAATAATAATAATAATTTAATAATAATAATAATAATAATAATAATAATAATAATTTAATAATAATAATACATTGGCATCCTTCAGTCTCAAAAGATTATTATTATTATTATTATTATTATTATTAATAATAATAATAATAATAATAATAATAATATATTTTTTAAAGCTTCAGGTTGATTTTTTTTAAAAGTCTGAATTTTGATCACGTGACGACCCTTGGGGGAATGCTTCCAACGGTCGTAAGTGTGAAAAACGATCATAAGTCACTTTTTTTCAAGGACGTAACTTTGAATGGTCGCTAAGTGAGCTGTTGTAAGTCGAGGACTACCTATAATAGGATTTGAGGGACGCCTTTTTTCAACAACCCGGGTTTGGCCTGAACTCATTTCATTCTTCACTTCCTCCGCTGACAGCTGCTTTGATTGTTTTGTAAAGGTCTGTGGAAATCCCCACCGAAGGCCATTTTTTTTCCTGACTTCTCTGCTCCCTCTGGAACAGTTACATTAAGAGAGTATAGGCGGCGTTTCTTTCTCTCTCTCTCTCTGTCTCTCTCTCTAGTTCCTCCCCACTCTCATTCCCTCTCTCTCTAGTTCTCTCTTTCTTTCTCTCTCTCCCTTCCTTCCTCTTGCTCTTTCTCTCTCTCTTTATCCCTCTTTCTCTCTCTCTCTTCTCTCCTCTCTCTTCCTCTCTTCCTCCCTCCCACGTTCTCTCTCTGTTCCTCTCTCTCTTCCACTCTCTGTCTCCCTTCCTCTCCCTTCCTCTTTCTCTCTCTCTCTCTTCCTCTCTCTCTCCCTCTTCCTTTCTCCCTCTCTCCCTCTCTCTCTTCCTGTCTCCCTCCCTCCCTCCCTCTTTCTTTCTCTCTCTCTGTCTCTCTCTCTCTAGTTCCCTCTCTCTCTGTCTGTCATTCCCTCTCCCTCTGGTACTCTTGTACTCTCTCTCTCTCTCTCTCTCTCTCTCTCTCTCTCTCTAACTCCAGACAAAGTCCAAGAAATGCATTGATTTGTATTCACTGCTTTCGTCAGCTGGCTGGTTTCCTCCGGGGGGAAGCGATCAATAACGCAACATTGGGTAAATCTAAAACAGAGAATGTCAGATTGGTAATATTGGTATTTGCTCTGATAAATTGAAAGTCGACGCTCATAGCAAGGAAGGTTTCGTGCCCATTTATATGCATTGGTTTGTAAGTCACTTTGTGAGTATGACTTTCTTGAGGGCCCTTTCCTTTCCTTTTCCTTCCCTTCCCTTCCCTTCCCTCTTTCTCCTTTCCTTTCCTTTCCTTTCCTTTCTTTTTTCCTCCCTTCTTCCTTTCCTTTCCTCTCCTTCCCTTCTTCTATCTTCCTTTCCTTTCCTTTCCTTTCCTTTCCTTTCCTTTCCTTTCCTTTCCTTTCCTCTCCTCTCCTCTCCTCTCCTCTCCTCTCCTCTCCTCTCCTTTCCTTTCCTTTCCTTTCCTTTCCTTTCCTTTCTATTCTCCTTCCCTTCCCTCTTTCTCCTTTCCTTTCCCTTCCTTTCTTTTTTCCTCCCTTCTTCCTTTCCTTTCCTCTCCTCTCCTCTCCTCCCCTCCCCCACCCTTCCCCTCCCTCACACTTTTTTCTTTCTTTCTTCTTTCTCTTTCTTTTTCTTCTTCCTTCCTTTCCTCCTTTCTTTCCAAGCAAAGTGCTCGTATCAATACGCCTTAGAACGCACGACTTCTGTGCTCGTCCGACAAACTTAACCTAGTTCGTTCATAACCTCCATTTTCTACTTTCGCGAGGCAAGCAGAATCTTTCCCCCCTCATCTGAACCCCACATAGGACAAATGTTCACTTGGCAAACTGGCTCATATTTATGACGATCACAGTGTCCCGTGTGTGTGTGTGTGTGTGTGTGTGTGTGTGTGTGAGAGAGAGAGAGAGAGAGAGAGAGAGAGAGAGGGAGGGAGAGAGAGAGAGAGAAAGAGACACGTAATCCACTTTTGCAGCCTTCTGACTGGCAAAGCCCACAACGAAGCGAGATTCGCTTAACAACTGTTTGACCAGCTTCAGACCCGCGGCAATTCATTTAATGACTGTGGCAAGAAAGGTCGTATGGCGGGACGAAATTCACTTCCCCGATGACTCGCTTAGCCACCGAAATTTGAGGCTGAGCTGCGGTCGTACGTCGCGGACTATCCTAGAAGGTGTCTCTTTAGAAGATATTCGCAAAAAAAAAAATCTAGATATTTCCGACAGCTGTAATGCGTACGACGGATTTCCTTCCTCGCTAAAATGAGGACGTGAATGATTGGTTCACATTTTCGCAGCTTGTGAGCTAGGCTGTTCACACTTTTTTCTTTCTTTCTGATATTCCCTGAGAAAGAACAGCTTCATTATATATTTATATATATATATATATATATAAAAGAATGGAGAAAAAAAATCTGGCTGGGAATTCCTGTTGATGTGGTGGCTTTCATTAGTGCTAATGTTTTTTCTGGGCCCTGCTGTGAAAATGCATTTAAGCGTAATTGACTCAGCCGTGCTAATTCCAATGTGTTTTTTTCTTGGGGTTTTTTTTTTTTTTTTTGCAATCTTCCGGCTGAAATCCGTAAAAGGGACGAAGGCAAGAGAGACGGAGAAGATTGATCCCATGTAGATAAAATTGGATGCAAATTTCTGGGCTACGTTTTAACGTTCGGACGGGGAAGGGGTGGTAGAGCCAGCAGCCTGGAAAAGAATTGGAGGTGGGAGCAGAGAAAAGGGCGGATGTCGTGCCGGAGATCTTAAGATTTAGACAGGATCAGAGGTGGCATTCAGCCGGTTCGTCGCGGAAATCACCGGTGGGCCATCCTATTCAGGCACGTTTTTGAGGCGCGGAAGGCATGCTTGCGAGCAAAGTGGAAGGCAGGCGCGTGCACGAACTGGGCGCACGCGGGGGGCAAACTGGTAGTAACTGGAGGTGACCTTAGATCCATGATGGCGAACCTATGGCACGTGTGCCACAGGTGGGATGCGGAGCCATATCTGTGGGCACGTGAGCATTGCCCTAGCTCAGCTCCAGCGTCAATTCGCCTGCCGGCCAGCTGATTTTCAGGCCCTCTGGGATCACCGGAAGTCGGGAAATGAGCCATTTACGACCTCCAGAGGGCCTCTGCGTTGATGAGGAAGACCGTTTTCACCTTCCCCAAGCTCCAAGAAAGCCTCTGGAGCCTGGGGAGGGCAAAAATGGGCCTACTGGGCCATCACCTGCCGACATTCTATCTTATCTTATCTTATCTTATCTTATCTTATCTTATCTTATCTTATCTTATCTTATC
>WNWU01000107.1:204701-214815 GCA_012654045.1 Ptyas mucosa
ATCTACTCTACTCTACTCTACTCTACTCTACTCTACTCTACTCTACTCTACTCTATTCTATTCTATTCTATTCTATTCTATTTTGGTATAAAATAACAGAGTTGGAAGGGACCTTGGAGGTCTTCTAGTCCAACCCCCTGCTTAGGCAGGAAACCCCACACCACATTCTATTTCTATTATTCTATATTCTATTATTCCATTCCATTCCATCCAAGACCAGGGGAAAGCTATCTTACTCCCTTGTCAGCTGTCATTCCATCTGTTTTTCCGTTTAAAAATTCATGATTCCCTCCCAGAAGGAAGGACCTGTTGTACACTTTTAATATTTAAGTAGATGTTTGGAGTTCAGCCCTGCAATGACTTTTGTCCGATTCTCTTTCCGACGCAGTTTGCTGCACCTACGTAGACGAGACGCCTCATTTCGCGCACCCAGTAGCCACACCAACTCCAGACAGACAGAGATGCGGTAAGTTGCATCCCGGGTTTGTGCTATTTTATTTCCTTCTGTAATTCCAAGTTCTTGAAATGAGTGGCGTTATCCCTGTATCGGCAAACCTTTGTTATTTTCTTCAAACCTTCCCTTTGGGGAAGGCCAGAAAGATGGAAATAATTTGAGGGCCGTAAACTTAAAAAAAAAAAAAACACCCCGAAAGGAATCTGTGCTAAATTGTGGCTTGTTTAGCTACACCTCGCTAAATAATCCTTCACCTGAAATGCCACAAACCATGATTGCTGGGTTTTTTCTCCACCGTCCATTCAAAGGAAAATGAACCAAGCTGTTTTGGTTTTGGAATAGACTAGTTTCCATTATGGAATTAATTAATTCAAACTACTCAAAATTTCCGCTACGGGTTCGCCAGAACCTGTCAGAACCTGCTGGATTTCACCCCTGCTCGATATTATTTTAAAAATGATTTTAATGGGAAGAAGGACTGGTATCGAGGATTTTTTAAAAAAAGATTATTTAGCTGTGAAAAATTATTTTTCTTCTTCTACCTCTTCTTCTTCCTCCTCTTCCTCCTCCTCCTCCTCTTCCTCCTCCTCCTCCTTCTCCTTCTCCTTCCCCTTCTCTTCCTCTTCCTCTTCCTCCTCCTTTTTCTCCTCCTCCTCTTCTTTTCTTCTTCTACCTCTTCTTCTTCCTCCTCCTCCTCTTCTCCTTCTCCTTCTCCTCCTTCTCCTTCTCCTTCTCCTTCTCCTTCTCCTTCTCCTTCTCCTTCTCCTTCTCCTTCTCCTTCTCCTTCTCCTTCCCCTTCCCCTTCTCTTCTTCTTCCTCCTCCTCCTCCTCCTTTTTCTTCTCCTCCTCTTCTTTTCTTCTTCTACTTCTTCTTCTTCCTCCTCCTCTTCTTCTTCTTCCTCCTCCTCCTCTTCTTCTTCTTCTCCTTCTCCTTCTCCTCCTTCTCCTTCTCCTTCCCCTTCCCCTTCTCTTCCTCTTCCTCCTCCTCCTCCTTTTTCTTCTCCTCCTCTTCTTTTCTTCTTCTACTTCTTCTTCCTCCTCCTCCTCCTCTTCTTCTTCTTCCTCCTCCTCCTCCTCCTCCTCACTGGTTCACCTGCGGTGTTTTGGCTGATAACGAGGGGCAATTAAACAGTAAGTAATCAAATTTAAATGAAGGGTGAACTTCTCTGAAGGGGGGCAGGCGATGAAACTGTGGCTTGAAATGAAATTTCAATCACGGGGAGGAGATTTAGCCAGCGGTGAAATCCAGCAGGTTCTGACAGGTTCTGGAGAACCGGTAGAGGAAATTTTGAGTAGTTCGGAGAACCGGCAAATACCACCTGGCTAGTCTAGTGAAGAGAAGGACCAGGGGAGACAGGATAGCATCTTCCAATATTTGAGGGGCTTCCACAGAGAAGAGGGAGTCAAGCTATCGGTGGTCCGCAGAAAAATTATTTGCATTTTTTATATTGCACTCAATCAGGGGTCCTCAAACTACGGCCCCTAGGACAGATACGTGCAATGAAAGTTTGTGTTGCTGCAGAGAATCTCCCACTTTGGGGTCTTTTTGTGTGAAAGGGGGGCAGAAATTCCGACTTGGGGTCTGCTTCGGCCTCCTGGTGAGGGGCTTTGGGTGAAGGCTGGAGGGAAGGGCCGCTGGTAGCGAAAAGCCGGAGAGCCTCGTTCCAGTGGGACTGTATCATGGCCTGGAACTGACTGACCATCTCAGCCCGCTGAGCCTCCAGGCGCCGGTACCTGGCCTTGCACTCCCGCAGGTCTTCCCTCTGCTTGGAAAGCCTATGCTCCTAGTCCTCAGTGAGGTACTACTGCTGAGCCTCCTACTTGGTCAAATCCAATTTAAACTGAGTGTCTTGTCAATTCTTTCTCGCCCGGGCAGGTAGACAAGGAGTGGCTGGGAGGGGAGGGGCGAGTAGAGGCTGGTGAGGCGCCCCTTGACGTGAGTGACATCGAGTTGACCACACACACCCAGTCACATGACCACCTAGCCATGCCCACCCAGCCGGTCATTAGGCAGATCATATTAGTGGTCTGTGGGATTTAAAATTATGAATTTAGTGGTCCCTGAGGTCCAAAAAGTTGGTGACCCCTCACCTGTATAGAATCCCTTCCAACTCTGTTAATCTGTTAATATCGGATATCGATATTAAATTTCAAGAATGTTTTTACTACCCGCTCGATCCACAAAAGTCGCTCGGAAAACTCCAGTTCTGCAAATGGAGCTAACGCCCCAAATCTTGGAACGATGCGCTCTCTCTCTCTCTCTCTCTCTCTCTCTCTCTCTCTCTCTCTCCCCCTCTCTCTCTCGTGCTTGCTTTATTTTTCCTCCTCCCTCCTCCTCCTGTTTTCCTTGTGTGTCGTGTCTCAGGCTGTTTTAACAAACCGCTGGCTAAGTAGAGAACGAGGAGCAGGATAAGAAGGGATTGCTAACCCCAGACATGCTCTGCTTCTCCAGCAGGGAGATTCGGTGTTTACCGTCTCCTGGGAAACTGGAAGACACGTGGCCAGACTCCAAAGCTTTTCACTCCAGAGAGCCCAGTATTCTGCAGAAGGAAATCTGCCCAATTCACTGCCAGGAGTTCCCTTTTCTCTCCCTGCAAGGACCTCCATTCGCACTTCTTCTTCTCCTCGTCTGCCACGTACCGTGTGAGTCTCAGGGTTGTCCTCCGAGAGAGGATGTGAAGGGTGGGAACAGACGGGAAGAATCGGCTCTCGGGTTAGGAAAGAGACAGGGGTGTAAAATTCACATGCACAAATTGAATGTTAGAGAAACGGGGCCGTTGTCAACAAAAGCTGAAATAATGTCGGCACTATTACCGGGTTTCCCCGAAAATAAGACCCTGTCTTGTATTTTTTTTGAACCCTGGAATAAGCGCTTGGCCTTACTGCCATGAGCTCAAAAGCCCGATTGAGCTTATTATCTGGGGAGGTCTTATTTTGGGGAAAACAGGGTATTATTATTGTTGTTGTTGTTGTTATTGTTGTTGTTATTATCTCTTTTATTCATTAAACATGAAACTCAGTTTATGTTTAAACTAATTGATTGGTGCTGATGGTTGATACGGGTTGCTGCCAGCATCCTAGGTATCAACCAAATACCTTCTTAAAATCATCTTCTTCTTCTTCTTCTTCTTCTTCTTCTTCTTCTTCTTCTTCTTCTCCTTCTCCTTCTCCTTCTCCTTCTCCTTCTCCTTCTCCTTCTCCTTCCCCTTTCTTGCTTTTGCAGGTGGCTGGACTAGAAGACCTCCAAGGTCCCTTCCAGCTTTATTCTGATAGATAGCCTTTCCATAATTATAAAACCATGTCCACCTTTAACTTTTCTAGAAATTACTTTCGTCCCTTCTGCTTCTTTGCAGGGCTGCAAACCAAGCCGGTATGATGAGCGAAGGTCCTTCAAACCTCTGGAGATCCCAAGGGCAAGCCAGAGATTTCTGCCAGGAAGGGGATCGGCAACTAGCCAACGGCGACCTCCCATTGGCCACTGCCTTCCATGTTGCTGGATTCCTTCTCTGCTCCCCCGTGGCCATCAACAAGATGGCGGCTCTTGAGAAGGAGGCCCAGGCCAACATGGTTGCCATCTTGGAGAGCTGGTGTCGAGGAGAAAGCCCCATCCCAAAACTTGGGAACCATCCTTCGAACCCGCCACCGCTCAACGTCGCAACGGCGGCTGCTTTTCTCCTGGCCTTCGACCCCCACAACGTGACCGCCTCGCTCTTCAAAATGGACGCCTTACTGAAGGCGGGCCACGCGGAGAGCGTGGCCAGCCAGTGTGACACTCTGCTTGAGGTCCACCCTTGCGCGGAGCTAGTTCTCACCCACGCTTTGGCCCTGGTACTGTCCCAAACGCACTTCCAAGACGGGGTCGCCGAATACCTCCGGGCCTTTGCGGAAAGTCGGAACGAGACGGTGACGTTCATGAGCCGTAGACAGAGGAGATACCTGGAGAAGATCATCCAGGCTTGTTTGGACTGCCTCTCACTTCCGGACAACTGTCAAAAGGAGATATTCATCCAGAAAGATCTTTGCTATGACTTCCTGGCTGCCATAGCTCCCGAGGACCTCCGAGTCTGCCCCATTCAGGTCCGGCGTCTTTTTGAGCGACGTATGTATGAGGAATGCGTGTCCCTCTCCAGCAGGGCCTTAGAAGCCTTCTCCTCCAACGGCTCACCGAACAGCCAAGAGATGTCAAGTCTTCTAATGCACCGAGCTGCGGCTTTCTTTGCAATTGGAGGCCACGTACCGGAGATGCTGAAGGACCTCAAGGCCACCTTTGAAGCTCACCCCAAGCTGGCCAAGAACTTCTTTGAAGGCCTCTTCTCACCAGAAGAGGTTGAAAGAGTCGAGAAGCACACCCGGACAGTCCTGGAAGCGGATTTTGCCACTTATAAAGATGCCATCCGTGTGAGGAACGAAGTCCGGAGCAATGACGGCCAGGAGTTGATTCCTCCCGTTCTCCGTACACTCCATTTCTTGGCCCAGATCGCCCCAGGGTCTCTGCGAGAACTGAACGTCCGTCTCGCCGATTGCTACCTCTTAGAAGGCAACATTTCAACCTCCTTGGAAGTTTGCGACCGTCTCTTGGCCTCTGCTGAAACCACGTACAGAAACACCCTTCTTGCCCAACGGGGCTTCTGCCACCTTCATGCCAACCGTCGTCCGGAAGCCCTCCGAGACTTCCAAGCCATCCTTGAAGACCTCACGCCGCATCCGAGCAGCTGCGTGAAGGCCCTGTGCGGGCGGGGTCTGATCCGAGCCTGGGCCGGCCATCCGTATCTCACTGCCTTGGATTACCTGACCGCCTGCGGGCTTCGGTTCGAGGAAACCGGCTTTGCAATCAAGGCCTACGTCCCTTGGAACCAGAGAGGGTTCCTCTTGGTCACCCTTCAGGAGCAAGTCCAGAAGATGCTGGAGACGAAGGAGACAGTCCGTTGCAGGTCCGAGGACCGATTGGAGAAATCTGGGTGGTTGGACAGGCTCCAGAAGGATGGGTGAGTCAGTGAGTGTGGACAACCATCAGATGGTCCTCCAAGGGCTCCTTCCCTGGGCTTTCACGGTCTTGATGTTCTCCATCTTTTTGTTCTTCTCTGGTCTCCCCAAAGTTAGCACACCGGAAAGGATGAATGGGAGGAGAGGTTTTTTTGGTCAGGCTGTCCTTTGTAGATGGATGAAAGTAGGTTTGCATTGTGAAATACAATACAGGGTGTTTTTTTTCTTCATCTCAATTCAAGAGGAAGGCAGGAACCCCTCATGGGACTCGGAGAAGTTTCATTAAAAGTCTCTTCTCTTTGGGGCCAAAAGAAGTCCAAATTTAATTTTTTGGTTGACATGAAGGAATGAGAAGTAGTATGGAAATGGAGGTCAATTTTGTTGGCATTACTGGAGGCATGAAACTTACTTTTCCTTCTCCTTCCTTCCTTCCTTCCTTCCTTCCTTCCTTCCTTCCTTCCTTCCTTCTTCCCTTTTTCCTTTTTTTCTTTCTCTTCTGTCTTTCCTTGCTTCCTTCCCATATTCTCTTTCTTCCTTTCTCTCCTTCCTTTTCCTTCTCCTTCCTTCCTTCTTCCTTCCCTGCCGCCCTCCCTCCTTTTTCTTTCCCTCTTTTTTCTGTCTTTTCTTCCTTCCTTCCTAACTTTTGTCTTTCATCCTTTCTCTCCTTCCTTCCTTCTTTCCTCCCTTCCTCCCTCCCTTTTACCTTTTCTTTCTTTCTTTCTCTCTTTTTCTTACTTTCCTTCCTTCCTTTTCCCTTCTTTCCTCCCTCCCTCCGTCCCTCCCTCCCTTGTATCTTTTCTTTCTTTCTCTCTTTTTCTTACTTTCCTTATTCCTTCCTTCCTTCCCACCTCCCTCCCTCCCCTTCTCTTTCTCCTTCCTTCCTTCCTTCACTCTCTCCTTCCTCCCTCCCTCTTATCTTTTCTTTCTTTCTCTCTTTTTCTTACTTTCCTTGATTCCTTTCTTCCTTCCCCACGACCTTCCCTCCCTCTCTCCTTCTTTCCTTCCTCCCTCCCTTTTATCTTCTTTTCTCTCTTTTTCCTTCCTTCCTTCCTTCCTTCCTTCCTTCCTTCCTTCCTTCCTCCATCCTTCCCTCCCTGCTAAAATTTTTAAACACAGAATTACCCCAGAGACGTTTGCAAGCTGCAGGTCTAAACCTCTGAATCTGTCAGCCTGATCTCTTGAAATTTACACCTCTCCCTCCTCACCCCTGCCCCCCCTCCCTTTACTCAGGGATTCCTTTGGGATCCACCCGCTGGCTTCTCTGCTCTTAGAACTGGACGGTTCGGAAGCCGTGTCGTGGCTGCTATGCGCCGATGCTTTGTACCAACTAGATCGCCTGGAAGAGAGCCACCAGATCCTTTGGGTGGCTCTCTCGAAGGACTCTGAGAGATCCCCTGTTCTGGCCAGGCTGGCTCTCCTTCAGCTGAAGAAAGGCCATGTGGACAGTTGCAATCAGGTGAGATCAAAGCTTCACACACCCCATAGCCCTAAATTCCTGGGATCTTTAAATCCGCTTCATGAACTAAAACTCTTGCTGGCTGAATTCCCAGACAAGCTGCTAATGGGTCACGTCCATCAAGTAGTCCTCGACTTTCAACGGTTTATTTAGTGACGGTTCAAAGTTACTGAAAAAAGGGATTTAGGACCCTTTTAACGACCGTAGCCGCATTCCCCACAGTCATGCGATCAAAATTCAGATGCTTGGCAACCGATTTGTATTTATCACGGTCGTAGCATTACCGGGGAGCGGGGGTCACTTGATCCCCTTTTGCGATCTTCGGACAAGCCAACGGGAAAGCCGGATTCCACTTAACAACAATCTTAACAACTGTGGCGGGAATGGTTGCAAAACGGAGCAAAATTCACTTACGAAATGGCTCTCGCCTAGCAACGTAAATTTTGGGCTCCATTGCGGTCGTATGTTCGAGGACTACCTGGACTGAAAAATCTGTTCCAAGATTTTGCACGTGTAATGAGAGAGAGAGAGAGAGAGTGGGAGGGAGAAAGAGGGAAGGAGGGAGGGAGAGAAAGAGGGAGAAAGGGAGAGGGAGGGAGAGCAGAAGAGAAAGAAAAAGAGAGAAAGAGGGAGGGAGACAGGAAGAAAGAAAGGGAGGGAGAAAGAGGAAGAAAGAGAGGGGGGAGAGAGAGAGAGAGAGAGAGAGAGAGAGACCCAGTCAGATAAGTGAAACCCGAGTCCGGCCCAGAAGTGTAACGCGAGAAAGGACCTCAAACACAAAGGGAGAAGGAGCCACATCCAGACTTAGCGGATTCTGCTACTATAACCTTACACAGGTAGTCCATGACAGTTTGTTTAGTGACCACTGGAAGTTACAACAGCTCTGAAAAAGGACCTTTATTGCTGAAAAGCACCTGTGAAGAAAGTACGAAAATTATCTGCGGACAAGCTAGTCCACAGGAAATACTGACCAGTCTCCAGCAGAGGGCGCTCCTGCCTTTGAAATGGAAGAGTTGGCGTACTTGGCATTTACCCTTTGGATAATGTGCACAACAGGTGCACATACAATATATTTATAGTATATCCTATGTACCTTTCCTCCAGATGGATAATATAAAAATACATTTCTTTAAAAAAAAGAAGATTTAGTTCAAGTATCGTGTGTTTCAAATGGCCAATATCACCATGCCCTTATAGGGTTTTATAGTGAGATACCGGCCAGTTCGAAGAATAATATTAATAATAATATAATTTGATGCCATATACATTATTAAAATCTCAACTATAATTTTGTTTTAATAAAACATATACGTCACTGGACTCCTAGTAATTCTGGGCACTTTTGAGGCTTCCTGGATGCAGCTGACTGTCCCTTTACTGAGAGAGAGGTAAAAGGAACTTAGAGGTTATCTACTCTAACCCCTCTGCTTCGTGGTGGATTATTATATCTCTGATCGATGATCAACAAACAAATCTGGCTCCATTTTTAAATCTGATGAACAAATAAGAGACACAATGGTACACGGGGAAGAAAAAAAACTTTGGCTATAACATAGAATTAGAGAAACTGCAAAATTTATGGGAAAGGCACTATAGATTAACAACGGCAGCTTCTTATAAAGAAAATGTATATAAAATGTTTTAGGGATGGCTTCACATGCGCAGAGGGTTAAAAAGAGGTTACTTCCTGGTTAAAACCAGGAAGTAACGAGGTCCAGGCGGGTAGGCGGAGCTTCGCGCTGCCGCCGCTACCAGTTCACTGAACCACCTGCCGCCGCTACCGGTTTGCCTAAACTGGTGCGAACCGGTAGCATTTCACCCCTGCCAAGTATGTATTTTCATCCAGTATATTTTAGCTTTTGGGCATGACCACCAGTGATAGGTTGCTCCCGGTTCACTCCAGTTCAGGCAAACCGGTAGTGGCAGCAGCGGGAGGCTCCGCCCACCCACCCAGACGTCATCAAAAATGCTCTGCACATGTGCTAGCGAACCCGTAGCGCCGGGATTTGAATCCCACTACTGATGACCACCACATATGGTAGTAGCAACTTGTACCTCTTGAACTTAGCTCCAAAAACACCACATCTTAGGCTGCTTAATATTCAAGGATGCTAACCGCCATCTGTAATTCTCCTTTTCTTTCCCCCGCAAATGAAGTATCTGAAGAAGATGATTGACACAGGAAACCTGTCCTGCCTCCAGGGCTTTGTGAAGGTTTTAAAAGAAAACGACCGAGCCCTGTGGAAAAGCCACTGTCACACCAGGGCTGTGACAGTCCTGAAAAATAAATCAGGGGACGCTTATCTGAAGGAAGCCGTCGCCTACCTCTCCTTGGCCGTCACCGCAGCCGGTGAGATATACAAAATTACATTTCCTTGGCTTAGAAGTTGTATATCTCTCCCCTTTTTCCCCTTGAAGTCCAAGGGAAAAGTTTCTCTCCTCAGTTTTGCTGACATCAATGACCCTCTGGGGTAGACTGGGTGCCGAGGTGGTCTTCAGCCGGTTCAGACCGGTTCACCCGAACCGGTAGCAGAAATCGCAGAGAATTCTTTTGCTCTGGTTTCTTGTTCTTCTATCTTGTTTTTCCCATTTTGTATTAGTTTTTACTGTTGTAATCGTAACCTTTTAAATGAAATTATTTGTTTAAATAAAGGGGGAGGCTGCCAGCTCTTAGGCTGCAAGCTCTAAGAAGAGCCAGGTTTTTTTTTAAAAAAAAAGTTGTAGTAAACATATCGTCCTTTTCAAGATCAGAGTATACAAATGAAAAGCACTGTGAATTCATTTTTATTTTTATTTGCCTAGGGGATAAGAACGCTGTCGATTCCCTTCTGATGCGCGCTCGTTGTTACGGCCTCCTGGGGCAGAAAAAAACAGCCATATTTGATTTCAAGGCCATCTTAAAAGAAGATCCGAGAAACACCCGGGCTCTTTGTGGGAAAGCATTTCTTCACCTGGCCCTGGATCAGAAGAAGGTGGAAATCCCCTTTAATTGTTTCGATTGATGGCTTTGAATGTCACAGGGCAGTTGAAGGGTAGGAGGAGATATTCACTGCAATGGTAGAGGAAGGAAGGAAGGAAGGAAGGAAAGGAAGGAAAGAAGGAAGGAAGGGGAGGGAGGGAGGGAGGAAAGAATAATGGGAAGGAAGGAAGGAAGGAGAAAGAAGGGGAGGAAGGAAGGAAGGAAGGAAGGAAGAGAAAGAGAAGGGGAGGGAAGGAGGAAA
>WNWU01000107.1:214825-230706 GCA_012654045.1 Ptyas mucosa
AGGAAGGAAGAAGAAGAAGGGGAGGGAGGAAAGAAGAGAAAGAAAGGGAGGAAGGAAGGAAAGAATAATGGAAAGGGAGGGAGGGAGGGAAGAATGAATAAAAGAGAAAGAGAAGGGGAGGGAGGAAAGAAAGAATAATAGGAAGGAGGGAAGGAAAGAAGGAGGGAAGGAAGAAAGAAAGGAGGGAGGGAGGGAGGAAGAGAAGGGGAGGGGAGGGAGGAAGGAAGGAAAGAATAATAGGAAGGAAAGAATAATGGGAAGGAAGGAAGGAGACGAGACGAGACAAGAAAAGAGGGGAAAAGAGGACACTCTGGGGGAAAAAAGTGAAGTTCAAACATAGGTGACATAGAATTATTATCTCAGCCGATTGAGATAATATTCAGTGAAGCCCGAATGTTTGCCAAGGTGTAATTTGATGAGCGATGGCTTCACGTTTTCTTTGAAGCTTGAGAAACGGGGTCTTGTTCCATGCCCTTCGCTTTGTTAGATCTTCCAAAAAAAAAAAAAACCAGGAAGGACTTCAACACTTAGCCTAATTTGTAGTCTCTACTCCTTCAGGAGTCAATCCAAGATCTGATCTCAGCTCTCCGAGGGGATCCAGCCTCCGCTGTGGCCGAAATCGGCTCTCTAAAGCCGGACGCTCAAGTCCAGATACGTTCTTGGCTGCTGGAACACTGCAGGGATGCGTTGACCGACCTTGGCGGTAGACAAGACCCGCTCGCTGCCGAGACCTTGGAGAAGCTCTCCAAAGTGGGAGAATCGTTGGTGGAAATGGATAACCAGGACTCTGAAGCTCACATGCTTTGCGTCGACCTCCAAATCTCAAGGGGTAGGAGAGATCAGGAATAACTCTGAGTAGAACAGGTCCCCAAATCAGTGAGCAGAAAGGAGGGGTGGTTTTAGGATGACCGAGCTCAGATGAGGAGCAAGGACCATCCCCTGCTGATACAAGGGCTCGGAGAGTGCAGAGAAGGCATGATCAGCGCAGACTGAGCAAGCTACTTGGGAGGCGAGTGCCCCGCTCATCTTCCCAAGGCACACCTGGGGAATGAGACTTAAGGAGTACGCTGCGGGGAAGGGCCATTCGTCGGGAACAAACGCTGAGTTCCCGAAGTGTTGTGTGCCGACGTTTGGACTTGCCAAGAGTCCTTGCATTCCTTTCCTGGATTAATTACCTGGATCTTTTGCTCCCTGAACTCCTCGGTGTGCCCTTATTTTGCCAAAGACATTTGGGATTTATTGCCGTGCAGCCTTGGTGCAGACAGACGCTGGGCTGGACTAATTGCAGCCAGAGGCTGCTTGAGGTTTGTGCGGGGGTTTGTTATCATTCTGCTCTGGGACTTGCCAGAAACGTGGGAGCATTTGGGAAAATTTGGAGCAATAAAGGGGCAGTTTGAACTGCCAGCTGATTGTGTTATCTCCGTGCTGTGAACGTCCCTCGTCCCTTTTGAGGGACATGGATGTGGGGAGAACCCTTTCCCCCATTATATTGAAGAGGAAGGATGTTGGGTTCCCATCGCTAACACTCCCAAGTGAAAAGAGGATGGATCCAGCTGTGAAATGTTGTGTCATTTCTGTCTCGGTTTTGGCCCACAGGAAGACCCAAGTCCGCCCTGTCGTATCTCCAAAGGACATTCGGACAAAGGGAACCTAGTGACGCCGTCAACTCCAGGTTGGGAATACTTCAAGCGGCGTTGGGCAATTTGAACGGAGTCCACGTTTTGGCTACTTTAGCAGGAAAGGAATACAAAGACTTGGAGCACCTGATGGGGTATTTAGATGGCAACCAGAGGCTAAACCTTGCTCAGGTAAGTCCACCACCCGCTTACATAACACTCAGAGGTAGGTTTCAACAGGTTCTGACCAGTTCTGGCGAACCGGTAGCGGAAATTTTGAGTCGTTTGGAGAACCGCTAGTAAAAATGCTGACTGGCCCCGCCCTCATATATTCTCTGCCTCCTGAGTCCCAGCTGATCGGGAGGAAATGGAGATTTTACAGTATCCTTCCCTGGCCACGCCCACCAAGCCACACCCACAGAACCGGTAGTAAAAAATTTTGAAACCCACCACTGATAATACATCAAACCTGGGTTTTAGAGAGTGTTCCCATCTTGGGGGACATGCCCAAACCAATCAATCCTATTCTTCTTGGTTTCTTGGTTTGGCCGACATGCGAAGGCAACGTCGCGAGACCCACTTTCGATTCTGTCCAGTGCTCTTTGACAGTTTAAACCCCACAGTTCACAGAGTTGGAAGGGATCTCGGAGGTTTTCTAATCCAACCCGCTGCTCACACAGTAGACCTGTACTAGGGATTCGAACCGCCAAACTGCCGAACTTTCTGATCGACAAGTTCAGTGTCTTAGCCACTGAGCCACCCAGTCAGGTCTAGTCACCTAGTCAGATTCTCTTTGATTTGGATGTGTTGTGGTCTGCCAGCAGTCTGCGGAGCTGGCAGCAGAGTCGGACAGTGAGGAGGCTGGGGAGGAACAGGGGCCAGTCCTGGAGCCTGGGGAGGGCTCGGACGAGGGCTCTGCGTCAGAGGCAGAGATGGGGCCAGGCCATCTGGGAGTTATCTGCAGACCCCAGAGCCTCCAGAGTCTGATGTCAGTGAGGCAGAGGAACAGGGGGAGCCTGTTCCCAGTGCGCGCATGCGCAGAGCTGCCAGAAGGCAAGAACAGTTAAGACAAAAGGGGTGACTCGGGAGTAAGGCTTGGAGATGATTGGTCCCTCCCATAAGACATAAAGGAGGTGCAAAGGCACTTGAGCCTTTTCAGGAAGCAACTTTGTTCATTCTGGTCAGTTTAAATTCTGAAGCTCCGTTTTTGACCCAGTGCTCCGTGTGGCCTTGCAAAGCTAGGTCTTTGGCAGCGTGACAAGGAAGATAAAGGTGGGTGCTTATCAGCCTTATCCCGAAGGACTGTGGCAGACTTCTGTCGGACTCTTTACAAACTATTTGTGACTCATTACGGACTGGGAATGAACAATAATTCGCAAGCCATTGAAAGAAAAAGAGGGTTTGGGGGACTAATCGTGTGCTTTTTACCGTCTCAGGAAGCCTAGGTCAGAACAGGATGTGACATCATGCTAAGTCACCCAGATGGGTGATGGAGAGTTGAACCAAGGCAGAAGTGGGGTAACCACCGTCTTCTCCATCCCTAGGCGGCCGCCAGAGAAGCGAAGGCAATGACGAAAGACCAGTGCCCTCGAGGAGCCGTGAAATACCTCACCTTGGCTGTCTTGGCAAGCCACAATAACCCACAATACCTTCGCCAGCGTGCTGCTTGCTGGACTCAGCTGGAAGATTACCAAAGTGCTCTGGCGGACATCCAGAAAGTGGTCCAAAAACATGGCACCAACAGTTTGAAAACTCAAGTCGGTGACGTCTGCTCCTGGGCCTTCCTGCTTTTATCGTCGGAAGGCGAGGAGGCGGCGGCTGTAAAGCAATTTATTCACGCCCTACAGCTTGAAAAATCCTTGGCCCTTAGCCAGATCCTTGCTGACCACAGGAGGGAGGAGGTGTCCAAAGCATTTCTACGGACTGCCCGGACTTATTCAGCAGCTGGACGTTACGAGGAAGCCTGGACCACTGCAAAATTCGGCCTCCTGGTTGACCAGAACAACCCCGAGCTTCAAAAACTAAAAGGCCGAATTAAACGGCAGGCGTCTGGTTGCAAAATTCAATAACCTTCAAAATTCTTCTTGTCGGTTTAGTAGCTTAATTGCATCCTTCTTCTTGGCCTTTACTCCTTTCTTTCTACTGGCCAAGAAATTCTGTTAATTCTGCCCGGGAAAACTGAAGAGGGAGGCATTATTATCGGATAAACCAAGTTAAGGCGGCGACGTTGCCATTCAGAGTAAAAATTTGGTTTATTGATCAGTCGGGTTGAACGGAACAATTAAAGTTTTCTTCAGTTTTTTCCTCCAACACGGGAGAATCCTGGCCTAGGGATTCTCTATCATAAGTCAAGAAAAAGTTTAGAAACTTTTTCCCAAGTTTGGAAATATTTTTTTTTTCATGCGTGGGAATCGGACGCCCGCACAGAGCCCAGGGACCTCTCAAAATCACGAACGTCAACCCACTTTCCATTCCCCCCCTTTTTTTTTTCTATTCATGTCACAACTGACAAGAGTTTGTTTAGTGACTGTTCGAAGTTACGACGGCGCTGAAAAAAACTGCCTTAGGACTGTTCTTCACACTTATGACCGTCGCAGCATTCCCCCGTGGCCACGTGATCAAAATTCAGAATGCTCGGCAACTGACTCGTATTTATGATGGTGGCAGCGTCCCCCGGAGTCACGTGATTCCCCTTTTATGACCTTCTGACAAGCAAAGTCAAAGGGGGAGGCCCGATTCACTTAACGACCAAGTTAGTCATTTATCGACTGTAGTGATTCACTTAACAACGGTGGAAAGAAAGGTGGTAAAATGGAGCAAAACCAGGGTTGGATTTCACTTATCTTTACCACCGGTTCACTCCTCCCCCCCCTTCCCCACCCGTGTGCACGCTGGCTTCACGTACACACACGCTGTCCACGCATGTGCTTTGTTCACTTGCGCACTTTCCGCGTGTGCCCGGCCTCGAAAAAATGTGCCTAAATAGCACGACTTGCAGCCGGTTCAGGCAAACCGGTCCGAACCGGCTGAATACCACCTCTAGGCAAAACTTACTTAGCAACTGTCTCGCTTAACATCAGACATTTTGGGGTTCAACTGTGATCATAAGTCAAGGACTATATGTACTAATTAAGCCAAGGAACTATTATAAGAAGGGAAAAGCACGGATACTTCATTCCGGTGTCCCGAGTACATTTATCGTGCCAAGACTTGAAATTCTCGTTCAAGGAAGATCGGGAATCCCCTCTTTTAAAGTCATTCATTCACTCGCTTATTTATTTATTCGTTAGTTTTTATGCGGTTTTGAATAACCCCATAAGGAACCCAAAGGCAAACATACATAATATTCATTCTTCCTCCCATGTCTCCCACAGCAACTAACTTCCTTATGAGGATTGAGGTTAAAAAAGTTAAATATTTAAAAATATTAAACAAATTCCCAACAAGAACATTTTTAAATCAGCAATGATCTTATCGTTCGGTGTTTCTCAATTTTGCTTCCTTGAAAGGTGCGTGGACTTCAACTCCCAGAATTCCCCAGCCAGCACAGGACAACTGGCTGGGGGAATTCTGGGAGTCGAAGTCTACCTCACCTCAAGTGACCAAGGTTGAGAAACATCGCATAGTGTTTTAAAAGCCTCATCACCTGAAATTATTATTCACATTGCAATTTTTGGAGAAACATTTCAGATTTTGGTCCTTTTCTTTCACATATTGCGGCCGTTTTAGGATTGTGCTGTACACCCAGTGGGCTGGTGGGGGTTTCGCAGGGGTTCTGGAGAACCTCTAGCTAAGATTCTGTGCAGTTCGGAGAACCCCGAAATCCCACTCCTGGCTGGCCCCGCCCATCCCAGGAATCCTCACGCAGCCCGTTTTGGATGCAGGTAAGTGCATGGAGGCTCGGGGAGAGCAAAAAACAAACCTATTGGAACTTTGGGACGGATGGAAACGGGGCTGTTTTAGGCCTCTAGAGTGCCTCCGGAGCCTGGGGAGGCTGTTTTTGCTCTCCCGAAGGCTCGAGAAAAGCCTCCAGAGCCCGGGGAGGGCAAAAACGCCGTGGTGCAGGAGGATGACTAGGCCACGCCCACCCAGCAGCCGGGCAGAGAACCCCTTGCTAAAATGTTTGAAGCCCACCCGTGTACTTATACCGCCTTATAGCAAAAACCCACCCACCCACCGACACGCACATACACGTTGTTTTAAGGAAACGACTCAGTGGAATGTCGATGTTTTTCGTTTGGCCTCCCCAAACGAAGCTCTTCTGGATGGACTTTTGCATTACCGTGCATGGAATGAACTCATCCTAGAGTTCAAGGGTCCCTCAGGGGTCATCTTGCCTAACCCACCTACCCCGGCTCATAGCAGCGCCACCAGAGAATTTCTGACTGATGACCGTCTGAGCCTGCAGACCTATGATGGAGAATGTCTCGCGTCACGACTGTCCCTCTCTTAATACATCCACAGATGGATCTATCTACCACTTCCTTAGGCTGTTTTTTCCCCACACACAAGGCTTTTTTGGGGGGGGCCATTAAAAGGACAGGCCATAAGTCAAGGACTGTCTGTCTTCTTTGGAAGGACACTGCTATCCACGGAAGCGGGACCACAGAGTGACCAGAGCCATTCGACAAAACAAAATGCCGTCGAAAAGGACGAATTCTCGAAGGGGATTCCATCCTGCGTTGTGGTCTCTTAGATTTACAAACCATTTGTGTCACACTACACAACCTCACCTGATTCAAAAGACACAAGGCCTGGCGCACACTAGGGATCCAAAAATATTCTCTTTTTTAGGGTCCTTTTTTTTTTTGACTTAAGGCAAGTTTGCAGGCAGTCAACCCTATAACAATGAAGTCCTTGGGAGAGAGCGTGTTCGGATTATTTCAAAAGCCTTCGACTTTTGTTTTCGGTTCAAAGCTCACAAGAAAATGCGTCCTGGACTTACAACAGCTCGCTTAGTGACCAAAATTACAATGGCACTGACTTCTGACTGTTTTCAGCACTTTTTACAACTGTTGCGGCATTCAAAACGGATCAAAATTGAGTCAGCTCGGCAACTGATTTGTATTTATGATGGTCGCGCGATCGCAATTCAGACGCTTGGCCACTGAACTCATGGTTATGACATGGTTGTAGCGTCGCCGGCTCAAGACAATCTCTCTTTGTGGTCTACTGGCCATTAAAGTCCACGGGGGAAGTCAGATTCCCGTCTTAACTAAACACTTCAGCGATTCCAACTTCACCACACGGTGTCCAGGAACGGTGCAAATCTCCCTGAACCAAACGCCTTGCTTAGCAACAGAAATACTTTGGGCTCGGTCGTTAAGTTGAGGAGTGCCTGCAGTCAGATGGGCTCTTTTCATTTTAGAAGCGTGGAGTCCTAGGGCTGGAAGGGACCTCGGGGGTCCTCTAGTCGAGCCCTCCCTACTTTCTCACGGACGCTGCGAGAACTCCGACACTCGCCAGAGAGACCCAGAAAAATTGTGGAATTGTGTGTGGGTTTTTTTTTTTTTTGTAGTGTTCTTCTTCCTTGGGAAGAGGGATTGTCCCCTCTTTAAGTCCGCATGTGTTTCATCTTGGTCCATGAATCTGGAAGAGGATCCTTTCAAACAGATCCCAACGGAGGGCATCCAAGGGATCCATTTCAGTCAGCTTCCACGGAGCCCTGTTCCCACCATAAATGCACAAATTGTGGTTCGCCTCGGTAGCGTTGCGCAGCTTATCACCTCTCTCAAGAACTTGCGTAAGTCGGCTGTCCAAGATTCGGGGCGGTTTCCTGAACCGGAGTAACGGTCACCATACATTCCTTCTCCGGCCCCGTGTAATATGGTTCCTTTGCCTGAAATCAGGGAGGAGAATTATTTTGTAAAAAAAAAAAAAAAATTGTATTAATTCAGAATTCACCCACGTTTATCAATGAGAATTAGGGGGTGGGGGGTGGGGAAAGAAACTTCCTTAAGGTTTTTTGGGTCAGGAGGAGACCTAAAGAATCACGGCATTCTGGAACTCGGTGGGAGGAGGGGGGTCCCCAGAGGACATCTAGCCCAACCCTCCATAGGGCACGGGGGGAAAACTGAATGAAACTGTCCCCTTAAGGTGGTACAAATCCAGCTTCTTGAAAGAGATGGGGGAAAACCCAACAGTTTCCGTCCATGGATTGTACCATTTATTATTCTTATTATACGGATCGTACCATCAGATGAGGGAGGGGGGGCAAAGGTGGGGTGTCTCACATTTAATTTTAATTTTTTTTTTCAATTTTCCCCTGAATTCTTTTGTGTGTCACTTCCTGCCATTCTGTGTGTCTGTGTGTCTGTGTGAGAACGGCCGATTTTTATTTTTAAATCTTACAGCTGCATTCTTGGAGCGTGAGAATTTAATTTCTTGCGATGAGAAGTGAAAGCAAGTTATTCGAAGACTTTAAAAAAAAAAAATTCCCACTTACCTTTTTTCCCCCGATGCCTGCCAAAGAAAAACAAAGATTTTTTTTTTGAAATATGAATTCTGTTTTTACTAAACATTAAAAATGATAAACGAGCAAAACACTCCACCTCTCTCAACCCTTCCGCCTTTTATCTCCCTAAACAGTGAAACTTTTTTAATGCTGGATGGGGGGAAATACAGAATCTATGGCAGTGGGACAGCTATTCGCTTTTATTTTCTGGAGGGTCTAATAATTTGTCAGACTTATATTGTTATTCCTGTCTGTGGTTGGTTGCAAAGCCAGCCAGATGTTTAGAGCGGATTTGGCATTTTTATCCACCTCTGGAGTCCTTTCCGAGGCCCTCCGATAGGCAGATGTGGATATAGGCAGTCCTTGACTTATGACACTTCACTTACGACCATTTTTCACACCTTCGTGGCAGCCCCCACGATCATGTGATCCGGATTCAGGCACTCGGCGACCGGTTCGTACTTACGACCGTCGCTCTATCCCAAGGACTTGTACCCGGATTTACATACAGGTAGTCCTCGGCTTACGACAGTTCATTTAGTCACCGGTCCAAAGTTACAACGGCCCTAAGCAAAAAAAACCGGACTTAGGACTAAGTTTTTTGTGCTTACAATCCCTGCTCATGTGATCAAAATTTAGAAGCTTGGAAACTGGCATGTCCTTATGACAGTTGCAGTGTCTCGGAGTTACGTGATCTCCTTTTGCAGACCTTTTGACGAGCGAAATCAACGGGGAAAGCCGGATTCGCTTAACGACGGTGTGCCCAACGCCACACTGAACCGCAGAAATGTTGGGTTCAACTTTGGTCGTAAGTCGAGGACTACCTGGAAGCAAAACTAATTTATCAATTCGGCCACTTTATTCCCCCGCCCTACGGCTTGCTTTGAAATAGGAATAATAAAAAAAAACAACAACGATCAATTGTTGATAGCTCTTCGATTTCTCACGGATGTGATTGTTATAGCCACCATGTCTGTTCTCGCCCGCCTACCTTTCAGTGACCATATTCCCTTTTTCCAAATTACGAAGCCTAAAATCAGGGGCACCAGCAAACCGGCGATGACGAGAGGTAAGATTAGTTCAAGGTTCCTTGAAGGTCGGGACTCACACACCACATCAGAAGTTGCAGTGCCTTCCCGGGTTTTGATCTGGCCTTTCTCGCTGCAGCTGAGGAAAGAAAGAAAAAAGAAACACTGAAGGAAAGAAAAAAAGAAGGGAGGAAGGAAAGGAAAAAGGAAAGGAGGAAGAGGGAAGGGAAGGGCAGGGCTAGGGAAAGGAAAAAATAAATTGAAGGAAAGAGAAAAGAGAGAAAGGAAAGGAAAAGAAAGGAAAGGAAGAAGAAGGAAGGAAAGGGAAGGGAAGGGAAGGGAAGGGAAGGGAAGGGAAGGGAAGGAAGACAGAGGAAGGGAAGGGAAGGGAAGGGAAGGGAAGGGAAGGAAAGGAAAGGAAAGGAAGAAGGAGGGAAAGGAAAGGAAAAGAGGAAGAGGGAAGGAACACGAGGGAAAGGAAAGGAAGAAGGAAAGGAAAGGAAGGGAAGGGAAGGGAAGGAAGGGAAAGGAAAGGAGGAAGAGTGATGGGAAGAGCTAGGGAAAGAAAAAAACACTGAAGAAAAGAGAAAAGGGAGAGGGAAAGGGAAAGGAAAGGAAAGGAAAGAAACAAGAAAGAAAGGAAAGGAAGAGGGGAGGGAAGGGAAGGGAAGAAAGGAAAGGAAAGGTGGAAGAAGAAGAGGGGAAAAAAGCGAGGGAAAGGAAAGGAGAAAGAGGGAAGGAAAGGGAAGAGTTAGGGAAAGAAAAAAAGAAATATTGAAGGAAAGAGAAAAGGAAGGAATTGTTCTGCCCCAGCTACAGACCCCAAAGAACGCAGCACACACAAAGTCTGTACAAACCTTTGTTTACTAAATTAAATCAGTCTTTTTCAAATAAAGGCTGTTAATTAACTTTCTTAACAGCTTACAAGAATCCAAAGAATAAATAATTGTAATCTTACTATGGTTGGCAGAAAGCCCAGAAGCAATTTGCAGGAAGCTGATAAGATAAACAAGATAAGACACGAAGGTATGTGAACGAAGTTGTTCTCTGTAAATTGTTTCAGTCGGCGTTCCTCCTTAAATAGGCTAAGGGAGTGGCCAATTAGCCCCAAGCCTTACTCTCGAGGAGACCTCCTCCTGAGGAGCCACTCCTGCCTTTTGGCAGCTCTGCGTGCCCATGCATCGAGAAGAGGCTCCTCCTCTTCTTCCTCTTCACTTATGGAAGCTTCTGGAGGTTCTTAAGGCCCTGGCTGATTCCCCGCCTCTGGCACCACATCTTCTCCAGCCTCCTCATTGTCCGACTTGAGTGCCAGCTGCACAGGCTGCCGGCGCAGCACCACACCAGCCTCCTCGCTGTCGGAATCAGCTACTAGGCCGCTGATGGGCCACAACAGAAGGAAAGAAGGGAGAGAGGGAGAGAGAGACAGAGGGATGGAGGGAAGGAGGGAAAGGGGAGGGGAGGAGAGAATAGGAAAGGGTTAGGGAAAGAATAAAAGAAACAGAAGGAAAGAGAAAAGGGAGGGAGGAAAGGAAAGAAAGGAAAGGAAAAAGGGAGGGAAGGAAGGAAATATGGAGAAAGGAAGGAGAAAGGGAAGGAAGGAAGACAGGAAAAAGGAAGCATGTGTGAGAGAGAAGAAGAAAACTGAAAATGCTCATTAGCGTTCATTCATCAGCGAGAGGGACAGTCTGTCGTAGAGTCGAGAGAGAGGCTGGATGAAACACCAGGTGATCCTGAGTTCTAATTCCGCCGTGGGCAACAGAGGACGAGCCGCAAACAAACCCCACAAGTTTCTCACACCGGCGATAACATCAACCTACGGAAACGGCCAAGTGCGGAGAAGGGCGGCCATTGTGAACCTCAACTTCTTTAAAACACCACAACGAGGAGACACACAAACACAAACACACACACAGAAGCTCTTCCTGAATATATCAGCATCTTTCTGACAAGCCCAAACATTTCACCTCCAGCCTCTGGAGGTATTTCGTTCTACGTAGCATTAAAAAGCTTTTCACGCATTAAAAGCTTGGGGGGAAAAGCTCGTTTTTTCCGCGTGAGAAGCGAAGAAAGCAGAAAAGCTACACAAAGGGAAGCTTCTGGAATTTCAATTTTCACGCCGTTTCCAGACCCCCCGTAACTATCCTGCCAAACCTCTTTGAAATAGGTGTTAGATGGATAGGGAGATAAAGAAAGCGTCCCAAATTCATCGCCAACTTCCTTCTGTTACACAAGTGTGTCTCCCAATTCAGGAATTTAGAAAAAAAAATAATAATTTATTCACACAGGTAGTTCGGTTCGTTCAGTGACTGTTCGAAGTTACGATCCTAAGTTAGGATCGGTTTTTCAGGTTTATGACCGTCCCCACGGTCCGGTGATCAAAATTCAGAATGCATGGAAACTGACTTGTACTTATGACGGTTGCAGAGCTGGTAGTTAAAAAAAAAAATTGGATTTCACCACTGATTTAGGGTCAGGACATGCATCAATTAATCGGAAGGAAATAGGAATTATTGAAAAAGAGAAGGATATTTTTAGAGGGCAGCAGTTTCAAACAAGGTAAAGTAGCCGAAAGATTCTTACTTGGTCCAGTTGATGCAAGAAAATGACATTGCTTTCAATGAAAATGTCCCCGGAAGACAGGCTTCAAATTTCACGTCCTGAGTTTCGGTGCCTGTAAAAATAAATAAAAGATTTATTTTTGGGGGGGTACGGGTTCTGGATCGTCTCAGTGCAGGACGGAGCAAGAGAAAAGCCTATTTTTCAGGCATCGGAAGAACGGATTTACGGTAACAGTAACAAAATTGAAGGGACCTTGGAGATCATCTAGTCCAACCCTAGGGATTCGAACTAGGGATTCGAACCGCCGAACTGCCGACTTTTCTGATCGACAAGCTCAGTGTCTTCGCCACCAAGCCACTTACGACAGTTCATTTAGAAACTGGTCAAAGTTACAACGGCCCTGGGAAAAAAAACGGACTTAGTTTTTCACACTTACGATCCCTGCTCATGCGATCAAAATTTAGAGGCTTGGAAACTGGCATGTACTGATGACAGTTTTCTTGTCCCAGAGTCATGTCCGTGATGTCCTTTTTGCGACCTTCTGACAAGCAAACTCAATGGGGAAAGCCGGATTCACTTAAGAACCGTGTGACTGACTTAATAACGGCGGTGGCGAGAAAGGTCATAAAACTAGGTGAAATTCACTTAACAACCGTCTCGCTTAGTGACAGAATTTTCAGGCTCTGTTACGGCTGTAGCTGGAGGACTTCTTGTATTCCAAAACCTATCTCTCCCCTTTTTAAAATATAGCTAGTCCTCGACTTACAACCCTTCGTTTAGTGACCGAAGTTAAAATCAATATTTTAACTTCAATATTTATTGAAAAATATTTTTTCAATATTCAATATTTATGAAGTCACACGGTTGTTATTTGTGACTTTCCCAGCTGCCTGCCGACAAGCAAATTCAATGCTGGAAGCCGGATTGGCTCAACGACTGTGCGATTCAATTAACAACCTCAGTCATCCGCTGAACGACATGCGATCCACGTTCGGACGCTTGGAAACTGGCATGTACTTATGACTGTTGCAGAAGCCTGAATTCACTGAACAACAACTTAAACAACTCTAGCAGTTTCGCTTAACAGCCAGGGCAAACAACATTGTAAAATAAGATGCCACTCACTTAGCAACTGCCTCGCTTAGCAACAGGGATTCTGGTCCTAATTCTGGTCATAAATCAAGGACTTCCTGTACTATGTATTCCTGAGCCCAATGCTGGAGATTTTAAACAAAGATCTCTTTCAGGATTCTTACCACCGGTTTGCCCCGTGCACGCACACACTCACTTCGCTCGCGCCGAGTGCCTTCCACGCATGCGCCCGGCCTTCTGCACACTCGCTGCACGCATGGCTACCTTCCATGCATGTGCTTTGCTTGCACACACGCATGCACCCAGCCTTGAAAATGTGACTAAATAGGACTGCATTACAACAGCAGTCGCCGCTATAGATTCACCCGAACCGGTCTGAACCAGCTGAATACCATCTCAGGGTAGAGAGCTCAGCGTTCTTTGAAAAAATTTCCCTAATCCTGTTAGGAGCAGCCATTTTTTTCCCCCTCTATTTTTTTTTTTTTTTTGCTAACAGAACTACCAGGTCCTCGGTTTACGTCGAGGACAAGATGGCTTCCAAAGCTCCCTTCCAACTCTGATATTCTGTTAAATGCAAAACTGGATTTTCAGAGAGCCTCTTGGCAGAGAAAGAGGATCCGGAATCCCGATATCGCCTCATGGGGTGGGGGGAGGGGGTGTCTTACCAGCTCGTGTCACCCTAAAACCAGGAGGAGCAATTGTGTGCCTCGTGCAAATGTCGCAGGAATCCGCCTCCAGTTGGTGCGAACAGAAAAAACCCAGCTGGCAGGTACATTTTGTGTTCCTTGAGTAGTGGCACCGCTCCTTGACTTTCATGTGATTCTCTGCAAGGCAGAATGACAAACGTTCTCCAAAGGCTGGGTCCTCTTGAGGTCCTATAGCCTGACTCAGAAGCATTTCACCTAAACAGACTTCAGTTATGCTCGAGGTGTATGATTCCCCCAAGGAGCCCTGGTGGCGCAGTGGTTAGAATGCAGCATTTGCAGGTTAATTCTGTAGGACTGTCAACAGTTCGATCCTAACCGGCTCGAAGTCGACTCAGCCGGCCGTCCTTGCGTGGTCGCTAAAATGAGGACCCTGATTGTTGGAGGCAACAGACTGACTTTGTAAATTGCTTAGAGAAGGCTGTAAAGCCCTGTGAAGAGGTATATAAGTCTAAGGGCTATATTACTGTATCTATCTATCTATCTATCTATCTATCTATCTATCTATCTATCTATCTATCTATCTATCTATCTATCCATCCATCAATCCATCTTCTGTCTACGTACAATATCTATCATCTCTCTCTCTCTCTTCTGTCTACAGCAGTGATGGCTAACCTTTTTTGTCGTCACGTGCCAAAAGTAGGGGAGCGCGGGAGGGGGGTCATGTCGGGAGATCATACGCAGGTGCCCACACACATAATTCAATCCCCCCACGCCCGCCCCCTCCCACACATGCACATGAGATCCCCCCCCCCGCGCTCCCCATGCTTTTGGCATGCGACGGCAAAAAGGTTACCGGTGGGCCCGGAATGTCCCTTTTTTGCCCTCCCCAGGCTCCAAAGGCTTTCTTGGAGCCTGGGGAGGGCGAAAACAGCCTTCCCCAGCTCCCTGGAGGCCCTCAAGAGGCTGGAAACAGCCTGTTTCCTGACTTCCGGTGGGTCCAGAAGGCCCACAGGTGGCACGCGTGCCATAGGTTCACCATCATGGATCTACAATATCTATCTATCTATCTATCTATCTATCTATCTATCTATCTATCTATTCAATTATTTCTCCCTCTCCCTCTCTCTCTCTCTCTCTCTCTCTCTCTCTCCCTCCCCCCTCTCTCTCCCTCCCTCCCTCCCTGGTGGTCCAGTGCTTAGAATGCGATATTGCCAGCAAACTCTGCCCACAGCCAAGAGTTCAATCCTGACCACCTCACAGTCGACCCAGCCTTCCGAGGTGGGTAAATGAGGACCCAGATTATTGGGAGCAAGAGGCTGTCTCTGAAAACCTCTTAGTGCGTAAAATGAATCCTTCCTTCCTTTCTCCCTCCTTCCCTCCCTCCCTCCCAGTGGTTAGAATGCAGTATTGCAGGCTAACTCTGCCCACTGCCAGCAGTTCGATCCTGACTGACTGGCTCAAGGTCGACTCAGCCTCCCATCCTTCCGAGGTTGGTAAAACGAGGACCCAGATTGTTGCGGAGAATAGGCTGACTCATTAAACCGCTTAGAGAGGGCTGTAAAAGCACTATGAAGCGGTATATAGATCTAAGGGCTATTGCTATTATCCTGGTGGCTAGGATAAAAATGGGAGGAATTTAAAAAAAAAATCGGAGGAATGATTAGTTTTCTAAATTGGACCAATCTCACCCAGAGATCCCCCTTGGTTAATCTGTTAGTTAGATCGATCGATCGATCGGTTTGTTTCTTTACCTGAGGAACATTCTCGGCACTTTAAACACATTGTCAATCCATTTGGGTGCTCGGTAAACCACCCGGCATTACAGGGAGCGCAGGCTGTGTTGGTACCACGGGTGCAATGCCTGGAAACTCGGAGTCCTAGATTGAAGAGATCGAAAACAACTGTTGGATCGTAGGGCTGGAAGGGAACCTCGGAGGTCTTCTAGCCCAGCCTCCCCCCCCCCCCCCCCAAAAGGAAAATCCATCATCAAAAACGTTGGGATTAAGGAAATATGGAAAATAGAATATTCTATTCTAACCGTTTGCGTGAAATGGGGTTTCGTGCTTGAGCAAGGGATTGGAATGGAAGACCTCCAAAGTCCCTTCCACTTATTCTATTCCATTCCATTCCATTCCATTCCATTCCATTCCATTCCATTCCATTCCATTCCATTCCATTCCTTCGTTCTGTTCTGTTCTGTTCTGTTCTGTTCTCTATTCTCTATTCTCTATTCTCTATTCTCTATACTCTATTCTCTATTGTTATTGCTATTGCTATTGCTATTGCTATTGCTATTGCTATTGCTATTGCTATTTCTGTTCTGTTCTGTTCTGTTCTGTTCTGTTCTGTTCTGTTCCGTTCCATTCTATTCTCTGTTCCTATTCCTATTCCTATTCCTGTTCCTGTTCCTGTTCCTGTTCCTGTTCCTGTTCCTGTTCTATTCTATTCTATTCTATTCTATTCTATTCTATTCTATTCTATT
>WNWU01000107.1:275856-288423 GCA_012654045.1 Ptyas mucosa
ATAGATAGATAGATAGAGGGAGATAGATAGATAGATAGATAGATAGAGGGAGATAGATAGATAGATAGATAGATAGATAGATAGATAGATAGAGGGAGATAGGTAGGTAGGTAGGTAGATAGATAGATAGATAGATAGATAGATAAATAGATAGATATAGATAGAAAGATAGGTAGGTAGGTAGATAGATAGATAGATAGAGGGAGGGAGATAGATAGATAGATATAGTGTTTCCCCAAAAATAAGACCCTGTCTTATATTTTTTTGAACCCCAAAATAGAGAGAAAGAGAGAGAGAGAATTAGACAATCGCTCTCTCTTGTTTTTAATTTATGTTCCCAGATAAATAGTAAATAGTAAATAAACATTAACGAGTAAGACTTTGGTGTTAGAAACATGCCCTGCGCTTTTCAAAGTTTTGCATTGATGTGCAAATGCTTTGTCCCAAATTAAAAGTGGGAATGAAAGAACTAGCTGTTTTAATCTTTTTTTTTTTTAAAAGCATTCATTTAGTGGTTTATTTTTTAGAAATCACCTTCCTAAATAACTCGAATTTGTCATTCGTGAAAAATAAATGGGATCTCTCGCCTTTTGCCACGTTTTGGGAAGGTTGTGTTAGCTGGGAGCGCAAATGCGGTGTGTTTAGATTTGGCTTGATGGGTTTGCAAGCCGTGGTTTTGACTGTTCGAGGAATGCACTCAATTGTGGTTTATTCCGCAGGCTATGAAGTAGCTCCAGCTATGTATCGGATGAACCCTGCCAAATCTTGTGGGGTTTCGGACCAGGGTCACAGGGATCAGTGTAACATTTTTAGCTTTTTAATTTAACATCTGCTAGTTTTTCGGTTTGGCAGTTCACCTACCTGGATACAACCCAGCGTCAACGTAAATAACACAAGAAGTTGACCGACGGAATAAAATGGAGCTCAGAGGCTCCTTTCCCTACTTTGCCTTCCCTTTCCAAGCCGATTTATGTATTTTTTTTAAAATTTATTTATTCGTGAGCTAAGAGATCTAATCCTGACTTGATACGACGGCTTTAACCCTGCGCCGAAAAACTTTACGTCGTCGAGCATGGAAAGGTGGGGGTTATACATGGCTCCAAAATTCAGGAGAAGCTTCTGGTGAGCAAGGCTGACATTTTCATTGTCTGTTTTGCCTTTTTTTTTTTTTTTTTGTTTTTTTTGCTGGCTGTCAACATTTCTGGTAGAGAAATTACAGGATGGGGAAAAGCCCCCAGAGGACGAGTTCTGCGCTTTTGCTGTTGGCATTTTGTGATCTGCAAATATTCCCTTGAGTTTGGCGTGGCTGACAGCTGGTGATAAGGAGGCAGGGAAGTTAAGGGCACAGCGGGATAAGGCCGACGCGATGGCCTTGTTTTGAAGTTTCGTTTTTCTGCTCTTAAACCAGAAATATGACGGCTCGGTCTGGCTTACTCTGTTCCACTCGTCCAGCCATTAGGGTTTTAATTCCCTCGTTTAATTGGTCCTCGGCTTACAACAATTCATTTAGGGACTGTTGTTACAACAGCACTGGAAAAAAGTGCCTTATGACCGTTTTTCACACTTAACGACCGTGGCCGTCCCTCATCAAAATTCAGATACTTGGCCACTGACTCACATTTACGACGGTTGCAGCATCCCAGGGTCATGCGATCCCCGTTGGCGAGCTGCTGACGAGCAATGTCGACCGGGAAATCAGATTCACTAGCTTCACCACCGCTGCGATTCACTTAACAACTATGGCAAGAAAGTTCGTAAAACGGGGCAAAACTCAACCAATGTCTCACTGAGCAGTGGAAATTTTGGGTTAATTTGTGGTCGTTAAGTCGAGGGTATGTCGACTGAATTTATCCCGTTGCGGTTTGGTCACTAAGGCGTACTTCAGTGCAATGCACACATACCTGTTCAGTGTGTTTAGCCGATTATCTTGATTAAAATTTCTCTCTCTGTTTGTGTGTTCAGTGTAGATAGAGATATACGGCTTTTACCTACACCCACAATTTACGAGGTAGCTCATAAATTACCGTGTGCAACGTTTATTTTGTGCAATATACTTGCCTCTGATTAAAGTTCTCAACCCATTTTCTACGTTTGTAAAACACGAATTACGCCTTAACTGCTGGCTTGGTTCAGTGGAATTCGGAGGCCTGGTTTGTGCGCCATAAAATCACAAGATCACAATATTGACAGCGGGGGAAAGTCAGATGAGAAGCAAGAAAAAAACAACAACATTGAGTGTATTTATTAAAAGCAAAGATACTTCCTCTCTCTTTTTCTTTGTTCTCTGCCTACGTACAGCTAGTCGACCACAGTTGAGCCCAAAATTCCTGTTGCTCCATTTTACAACCTTTGCCGTTGTTAAGTTAGACGGTTGTTAAGTGAATCTGGCTTCCCACTTTGCTTGTCAGAGGGGATCGCATGACACCCCCCTCCCCCCGGGGACACTGCAACCGTCATAAATACGAGTCAGTTGCCAAGCCACTGAATTTTGGTCACGTGGCCAAGTGTATAAGTGTGAAAAATGGTCCTTTTTCCAGTGCCGTTGTAACTTCGAATGGTCACTATAAACGAATGGTTGCAAGTCGAGGTGTTTTGTATTTTGCTGGATTGCCCCTTGAAGGAGGGGCTAATGCATCTCGGTGACTTCCCAATGTGGGGACTTCAACACCCAGAAGTAACGGATGGGAACTTCTCAAAAGAGAGATCCAACCTAGAAGTAAAGGAGAAATCCCCACGAGTCAGCATTGCTGAGCATTCTGGGAACTGGAGTCCTCCCCATCTGGAAGATGCCCACAGTTGATAAACCCTGAAAAATCTCCAGAAATTGTGCAGTTCTAAGGAAGGAATATTTTTCTAGTGGCGGACAAGAAAGCAAAATGAGGGGACATGGAAAATTGGTGGCAGTCGGTTTTTTTGAATTGGCCGTTACCCGATCGGCATAAATAGAGGCCGCTGGAGTGCGGTGGCCTAGAGGTGGAGCTCTGGCCTCACGATCAGGAGGCTGTGAGTTCGATCCTAGGTAGAGGCACTTTTTTCTCTTTCTCTGGGCACACTGAGAATTTATCTGCTGCACCATTTACCCCAATTCTTGAGGCCTCTTGAGGGACAAGACTCGTGATGTCTGGATTGGCATTGCACAAGAAGGAGGTGTGTATGTGTTTGTGAGTCTGGCTCTGAGCATTTCGTGCTATTGAGACATTTGGAGCAAATGCACCCAGTCCCGTGGTCCAAATCGTTGGGGTTTTGCAAGGTCCCGTCAACCGTGCCCCAGATTTTGCTTTTTCTCAATCCTGGTTTGCTTTGCCAACAGGGGGATCGCTGGCCAAGTTGGCTTACTACTCCACCGTGCAACATAAAGTGGCCAGGGTACAGTCCTTCGATCAGTCGTGCAAGGTAAGACCACCTGCTTTGAAAGTCAAAGCCGCCAGCCTGAAAGATTTGCAGCAGGAGATGCCAGGGCTCAGCTGCCAACCAACATTTTAGGGTGGCACAGGTGCCCAAATATGAGTGGCGCGGTGGCCTAGAGGTGGAGTTCCCGCCTCACAATCAGGCGGCTGTGAGTTCGATCCTAGGTAGAGGCAGATATTTCTCTCTCTGGGCACAATGAGAATATATATCTGCTGAACAAAACTCCGCACTGGCGACAAGAAAGGCATCCGGCCAGTAAAACGCTCTGCTAGCTCCATTCAGTTGCCCAGACTCCATCCCGCAAGGGATTATGCGGTCGTTAAATGATGATGCCCAAATATGATAACCAAAAAAAGGCCCGAAACTTTTGAGATTTAAGAGTCTCATCTCTACGAGTTTGCTACTTTTCAGCAATCTTGTTTAAACCCAATTGAAGCTGGCTGGGGAATTCTGGGAGTTGAAGTCCAGATATCTTAAAGCTGTCGAGATTGAGATTAACCTTGCCTCCTTCACTGTGCATTGTCCTTCACTGGTTCGGCCCAGGAATCTTGTGAGCCTTTCTTCTTTGTCGATTCCCCCGAAAGGATGTCGAACACGAATCTCCCTACGAAATCACCGTCCAGGAGGAGATCACGGCCCGTCTCCATTTCATTAAATTCGAGAACACCTATATCGAAGCCTGCTTGGATTTCATCAAAGACCACCTCGTCAACACCGAAACGAAAGTCATCAAAGCGACAGGGGGTGGTGCATACAAATTCAAAGAACTTATTGAGAAGAAGCTGGGATTGAAGTAAGTGTGAGCGCCGAGGAGGCACCTTGGGTCTTGTGCGACGGGTTTAAGCTTCGGGGATGGTAACACTGCCCCCCAAGGCCCCCCCTCCCCGCCGGCCTTTTCACGGAGCGCGTCGAAGAAGACGTCGTTCCGGCGGACAAGTTTAAGGGTGGAGGAAAGATCAGAATAACAAAGAGTTGGAAGGGACCTTGGAGGTCTTCTAGTCCAACCCCCTGCTTAGGCAGGAAGCCCTACACCCCTTCCGACAAACGGTTATTCAACATCATCTTAAAAACTTCCAGTGTTGGAGCCTTCGCAACCTCTGGAGACAAGTCGTTCCACGGATTAATTGCTTCCAGCGTCGGGAAATTTCTCTTTAATTCCAGATTGCTTCTCTCGTTAAGTTAGTTTCCACCCATTGCTTCTCGTGCTTTGGAGAATAGCTTGACTCCCTCTTCTTTGGGGCAGCCCCTGAGATACTGGAACGCTGTTATCCTGTCTCCCCTAGTCCTTCTTTTCATCCTTTTCATCAGTTAGGCCCCTCGAAGCCATCTGCAGGCGGTCCTTGACTTAACGGCCATAATTGGAGCGTGCTGTCATAAATCGTGTCGGCCACCCACCCACCCAACCCAAATTGTAACCGCCTTTTTCGTGGTTGTCGTGAAAGCACCCACCCCCCTCCCTCCAAACCGGGTTTTCAAATCTCAGCCACAATTCTGCCCATGAATTGGGCAAAATCGGCCGAGAGTCAGTTTCCTCTTGCTTGCTTAAACCAACATGGTTAACCAGCTTACTCAACAGAATGCCTTCCAACTTGGGCTGCGTTACGCAGGCATTCTGGAGTTATATTCCCAGGGAGCCATAAGAGCTGAGAAAATTTGCTTCCCATTGATTTTCTTTCTTTCTTTCTTTCTTTCTTTCTTTCTTTCTTTCTTTCTTTCTTTCTTTCTTTCTTTCTTTCTTTCTTTCTTTCTTTCTTTCATCGGTCGGTGGGTTAAAGGAAGGATTTGTCGAGACCACGACTCCCTAAATTCCCCAGCATAAGAGTTTGCCATCTTAAACTCTCCCAGTTCCCTCTGGTGGGCACCTGGCTAGGGAGAAGCAGAAAGCAGTTGGGTGAAAAGATTGCAAACACTCCTGTTCGGATCGGAAACCGCCAAGCGAGATCGAAATTTTCGGTCAAGTTTTATAAATATTAAAAGATGTCCAAAAGAAAAAAAAAATATCAGTGCTGGAATGAAGCCAGGATAAGTAACTGGGGGGGGGAATTCTGGGAGTTGGAACTCCAGCCATCTTAAAACGGCCAAGCTTGTGAAGGGCTCGGCTAAATAAAATATTTCCCACCAGATAATACCAGATTCACAAGAGTTGGAAGGGACCTTGGAGGTCATCTAGTCCAACCCCACCCCCCACCCCCGACCGAGCGGGAGACCCTACACCATTTCTGACAGATGGGCAGTCCAGTCTCTTCTTGAAAGCCTCCAGGGATGAAGCTCCCACGACTTCCGGTGGCAGCTTCTGTTCCATGGGTTGATTGCTCTCAATGTCAGAAAATCCCTCCTTATTTCCAGGTTGAATCTCTCCTTGGTCAGTTTCCATCCGTTATTATTCCTTGTCTGGCCTTCGGGGGCTTTGGAGAATAGCTGGACCCCCTTCTTCCTCTCTGGGGCAGCCCTTTCTTTCCCCAGTCCTGTTTTGGGGTGCATACGAGACCTTCCCATCTATGAACCCTCCTTCAGAGCATTGGTTGCAACTAGGAAAAAATTATATATATATATATATATATATATATATATATATATATATATATATTTGGAGGGGGGAGAAAAACTCAACAGTGCTTCCACGAGGAAGTGAGGAGCCGGTTCTGCAGCTATTAACGGCCCTGTTGTTTCCCTTACCTGGTCTCCGGGTAGATTAGATAAAGAAGACGTGATGACCTGTCTGATTAAGGGGTGCAATTTTGTCCTCAAGAACATCCCACACGAGGCCTTTGTCTACCTGAAGGATGCCGACCCCGAGTTCAGGTTTCAGATGAACCATCCTCACATTTTCCCTTATTTGCTGGTCAATATTGGCTCTGGAGTTTCGATCGTCAAGGTGAGGACCGCTTGGTTTAATCAGCGTAGAGAGTAACCCCTGACCATAGTGAAGAGCCCCCCCAAACTTCCGTCGCTAAGTGAAACAATGGTTAAAAGTGAGTTCACTGCAGTCGTTAAGGTTAGCAGCCTGGTCGTTCAGTGAAATCGGCCTTCCCCCTTGACTTTGCTTGTCAGAAGGTCTCAAAAGGTGACCCTGTAACCGTCATAATTACGAGTCAGTGGCCAAGAGTCCGAATTTTTGATCACGAAACCCATCAGCAATAGAATAAGAATAGATCCCCTCGCCTATTCAACCGCAGGATGCTACGTTCCTTATCGATGGAATAGCGTTGGGATTTAGGCAGGAATCTGCTCCTTGTCTTCGATAGGTGGAAACGGAAGATAAATTTGAATGGATTGGCGGAAGTTCCATCGGAGGCGGGACTTTCTGGGGCCTCGGAGCCTTGCTTACCAAAACCAAGGTAATATTCTTGCCTAGCAATCCAGCATTTGAGTGATGGCTTGGTCTTAAGTTTAGCAAATTACAGTCGTGGCCAAAATTGTGGAAATCCTTTTGGGAAAAGTGTATTTTTGAGGTTTGATGGCTAATAACACCACTTTTTTGGGGGGGGAGTTTCAAGATAATCCTATTCCACTGCTGGGAAGAGCCCAGACCTTCACCCCCATTGAAAATCTATGGATTTTCCGACTAAAGAAACTAGTTAGTCAGAAGCCACCCAGCAATAAAACCCGGTTAATAGAAGCCATCCTTCAATCTTGGCTTCCCATGATAACAGCTGCAGAACTCAAAAGACTTGGCTCCCTCCATGGGAAGACGTTGTACGGCTGTCATTCATGCTAAAGGTTACCCAAATAAGCCTTCACTGACATGGGGATCACGTTTGCATATCTCGTTTTTTTCTCTGGTGATAATTTTTGTCTATCTCGTTTTTTTCAACGCGTTTCACTTTTCTTCTTTATCCTGTAACCGCTATTCTAATAGCAAATCCTTCCTAAAAGTTATGGCGTTACATTCTTGATTAAATTATCTTTCTGTTGATATAGAATTTTATGGTCCAAAAAAAAGGTGATGTTATTAGCTAGATTTAGAAAATACACTTTTTCCAACTGTATGTATGTATATATATATATGTGTGTGTGTGTGTGTGTGTGTACGTACCATATATGTGTTTGTAGAAGATAATGTAGGAGAAACGGAGAGAATGTGGCAGAAATTTGAGAAAACTTGATTGCTTCTGTGTTGCTGGGAGAGTTCCACGCCTAAGCCCCAAAACTTAACTCCCCGGTGGTTTTCGTCCTGCATTTAGAAAGCTAGTTCATCAGGAAAAAGAGCTGTGTCTTAAGGTTCCCATGCTTGATTTTTAGACGCAAGGAGATTTCCCATCCTCTCTCTCTCTCTTTCTCTCTCTCCCTCCCTCTCTCTCTTTCTCTCTCTCCCTCTCTCTCTCTCTCTCTCTCTCTCTCTCTCTCTCTCTTTCTCTCTCTCTCTCTCTCTCTTTCTCTCTCTCTCTCTCTCTAAGGGATGGAGAGACCCACTCAGAACTGATTTCACAAAGGACACGAAAAGAAAAAACTGGCTGGCCTCGAGAAATACCCATCCTTCAAGGCCAGTTCATCAGACAGACCTTTGGCGATTTCAACCTCCCCCCCCCTTTTTTTTTAAAGAAGTTTGATGAATTGCTCCAGCTCGCCTCGAAGGGCCAACACACCAACGTCGACATGCTGGTGAAGGACATCTACGGCGGGGCGTACCAAACCCTCGGGCTCAGCGGGAACCTGATTGCCAGCAGCTTTGGAAAATCTGCCACAGCTGATAAAGGTAGGAATTTCTGACATGCTTCGGTCCACTCAAACCTGGGCTGTCTCTTAAGGGGTCGGCTCTCGCTCTGCCCGTTAAAATGAAGGGCCTTTATTTTTTATTTTTTTTATTTTTTTTTCCATTCTCCAGATCAGTGGCCATCTCCAAATCTCACTGCCCCTTCTTTTGATTCCTTCCCTGAATCTCATCCCGAATAAAAATTCCGTTAAATCGACTCACACCTTTTGCGTGGTGGTGGTGGTGGTGGTGGGGGAGCGGTGCTCGATCTCCCCACCCTTCCCTCTTGTGCCCTTCTCAGATTTTTCCAAAGAAGACATGGCCAAAAGTTTACTGCACATGATCAGCAACGATATCGGGCAGCTGGCTTGCCTGCACGCCAAACTCCACAGCCTGGACAAAATCTACTTTGGCGGGTTCTTCATCCGAGGTCACCCCGTCACCATGCGTACCATCACCTACAGTATTAACTTCTTCTCCAAGGTAGCAGGGAAATTAAATCAGAAATCTTGTAGCAGGTTGGCAGGGCGGGGTGAGGTTTAAGGCAGAGCCAAGTGAAAATTGGAGGGTATCGTTGTGCGGGCACGGAAGTAGCCCTCTGTAAAGATATTTAGACAAATCAAATTAGGTGTGGTCCTTAGCTCTCTCTTGAGCTTGGTGTTTTTTTGTTTTTTTTTTAAACAGACGTTTCATTACCAAACTAGGTAACATCATCGGTGCTAGAAGGGGAGAGAGAGAGCAAAGAGCAAACCTCTCTCCCTTGTAACACTGATGATGTTACCAAGTTTGGTAATGAAACGTCTGCCAGAAAAAACAAAACCCCAAGTTCAGAGAGCAACCCCCTAGCTACAAATACTCTCTTCTATTGCTAAAAAATAATTTTCCCCCTCCGTTGCATTAAATTTCTCCGTGGGAGTGGTGCGGTGGCCTTAGAGGCGGAGTTCCCGCCTCACAATCGGGAGGCTGCGAGTTCGATCCTAGCTAGAGGCAGTTATTTCTCTCTCTCTCTGGGTACAATGAGAATATATATCTGCCGAACAAAACTCCGCACTGGCGACAAGAAAGGCATCCGGCCAGTAAAACGCTCTGCTAGCTCCATTCAGTTGCCCAGATTCCAGCCCGCAAGGGATTATGGGGTCGTCAAATTATGATGATGATTAAATTTCTCCGTGTCAGAGGAAGAGACGCCTTAATGGTTGGGGAGAACGAAAAAAAAAACCCATCCAAGGATAGTCTCCGGTTGCCTTAGAGAGATGCCGCCGGAGAAATCAGCACCTTAGTTTTTGTGGTTCGGTTAACATTTCCGTCGCACAGCTTTCCTTGTTTTTTATTCTTTTACGCTAAATTTGAAGAAGGGGCAACTTTGGGCGGTGGGTCCCAGCAGGGTTACCCTCCTCATCGTTTGGGTCTGAAGCAACCTCCGTGCCTTTTGCTCGGCGTTGTAAATGTATGGCAGTTGCTCCTTGGCGGGGTTCCTGCCAACACCCGTGTTTCGTTTTACGGCAGGGTGAAGTCCAGGCTTTGTTCCTGAGGCACGAAGGCTACCTGGGGGCCATAGGTGCGTTCTTAAAAGGAGCAGAGCAAGACAGTAAGTACAGCCCCCTCTCTCTTCTGGGCCCCACCCTTTTCTCCTCCCCCCCACTCCAAAAATAAGACCCCCACCCTTTCCCCCTCCCCAGTCTCTCATTCCATGATCCAAGCATGGGAGGGCTTAAAGGGACACAGCCAAGCCTTTGGCTTGTGCCAAAGGTGGGGGAATAAATCCACCAGGTAGAGATTGGCTTTCCATGTTGGTTATCTGCCTGCTAGAAGCCCTCCCTCGGCTCGGAGTCCCCTCCACCGGGTCTGAAATTGTCACACGTGCCTCTATTTGGGGTGCGCGCATGCGTGTTCCATGTAATAACCGCAACTAGAATTGTAGCTGTGCCAGTTTCGATCTCGCTGTTGCGATCTGGCGAGATCCGGCCACGAATGGTGTAAATGGGTTTTAATTGTTTTTAATGTTTTTAATTTTTAATATATGGTTTTTAAATGCATCGTAAGCCCCCTTGAGTCTTCGGAGAAAGGCGGCATACAACAAATAAATAAATAAAATAAAATAAAATTTGCACAAAACTGGAGAAGCGAAGAGATCCGTACGGATGAAAATGTGATTAAGAAAATATTAGAATGTGCAGAAATGAATAGATTTAACATATGCAATTCAAGGAAAGGAAGAGTCAGATTATTATAATGTATGGGAGTTATTTTATCAGTGGTTAGAGAATAAATATTTATTTTATAAATAAAATAAATAAAGGAGCCTGAGTGGCATAGCAGGCTAATGCCTCCTACTTAAGGCAGCATTTAACATCCAGCTGCCTGCAATTACTGTAAGTTTGAATCCCACCAGGCTCAAGGTTGACTCAGCCTTCCATCCTTTCTAAGGTAGGTGAAATGAGGACCCAGATTGTGGGGGCAATAAGCTGACTTTGTATAAAAAATATACAAAAGTATGAAGGCTATTGCTTAGCGCATTGTAAGCCACCCTGAGTCTCCGGAGAAGGGCGGCATATAAATAATAAAATAAAATAAAATGAGAGTAACGTATTGTAGAATTAGACAAGAAGAGAAATATTAGGTTTATCATTATCATTAGTTAGCATTAATATAAGAATGAATGTAAGCCATGAACATGGTGATAAGTTGAATTGTTAAGGCACAAAGAATTTTATACTATAGACGACCCCCCCTGTTTAATGAAAGGTGGAACGTTTGTATGAAAAGAAAAGAAAAAATTTAAATAGAAGAAATTTTACACAACTCGAAGAGCCACTTAAATTCTTAGGATATTTGCAGCGCCTGCTTTTTTTAAATCCAGAGCCCCCTACGAGGCTCCTGCTTTGGGTTTTGTGTCTTTCGAGTGGCGTTAAAATTTTCAGCGGGAAAAAAAATGAGCCGCGTGGCTTATTCTGGAAGTCGATTTCTAAAAACAAAAACTATGCTTTTTAAGTGGGTCTGGATGCGGGTTCCTTCATCCCATCCAATATTCTGCTTCCCTGAAAATTTTTAAAAAAAAAAAAAAATAATGCTGATAAGTTTTAAAAAGTATAAAATAGAACTGCTTTGGCATATGCTGGAATATCTTATATTTATATATATATGTATTTCCCACCCCCCCCTTTCTCTCTTTGTCTTTCTTCTTCCGCTTCCTGCAAACAAAAGACCCCAATTTATACAGCTGGGGGGAGAACTATGCTAGCAGTTCAGGCCTCCTGAGCACCTCGCCTGACGTTTGCCCCATGCAGCGGGAACGGAGTGGCACCGTGAGTCTCCCTGGCATATTTAGGACAAAGCACCGCGTCGATCCCGCTCACCTAAATATAGCAACACCCTTCCCGACTTGGTGGTTTTCTAGGCAGGATGAGTCCCGGCGGTGCCCTTTCCCCCCCCCCCTCCAAACGAAACAATGGAAAACGTCCTGCCAGGATTTGCTCGCCGTTCGGACAGGAAACATCTGCCTTGTGAGCAAGGAAATCTCGGAATCCTGCAGGGGTTTTTTTTTTGTTTTGTTTTTTGTTTTTTCCTAATTGTTTTCAAAACTGACCCGAAAAATATACTTTCGAACCTCCTTGGAGTTCTGAAATCCAGCTTTTGTTGAGAACTGCAGCGGCCATCTTAACTCCGATCTGAATGTGGCATCTCTGTTCAAGGAAAACCAAACAGATGTGACACCGGCCAATGTTTTAATTTTTATTTATTTATTTATTTTTTTGGGCAGGATGATTTGCGTGGCGTAGAGAAGGGAGGGGAGGACCCCGTTTGGTTTGAGATTTGGGGGGAGGAAGGGAAACTTTGCTTTCATGCCTAAAGCGGCACTAGAACTCCCAATCTCCTAGTGATTGGCCTAAAGTCACTCAGCCGGCTTTCGTGCGTAAGGCGGAACTAGAACTCCCAGTCTCCTAGTGATTGGCCAAAGTCACTCAGCCGGTTTCCATGCCTAAGGCGGAACTAGAACTCCCAGTCTCCTGGTAACCGCGCGCCAAAGCCACCCAGCCAGTTCTCATGCTTAAGACGGGGACTAGAACTCCCAGGCCCCTGGTTTCTAGCCTGGTGCTTTAACCAATGGACTAAACTGGCTCTCTTTACCTCTTAATACCACCACCCCCACCCCCACAACCCCCGGTAAAAGGGGAGCAAAGTTTGAATCTTCCAACTGAGAGCAAATGAAGGTTTACGGAAGCCAATATTCATATTTTTTATCCCTTCTTTTTAAATTTATTTTTTTTAAAAAAAACACAGACACATTTCCTGGGCTGTAGTTTCCCATCGTCGTTATAATGCATGCAAAAACACAGCTCCTTCCCCCCTTCCACTTTATATATAAAGTTATCCATCCTGCTTAGATATAGAGATAGATAGATAGATAGATAGATGGATAGATGATAGATAGATAGATAGATAGATAGATAGATAGATAGATAGAT
>WNWU01000107.1:301515-317297 GCA_012654045.1 Ptyas mucosa
TCTATCTATCTATCTATCTATCTATCTATCTATCTATCTATCTATCTCCTCTCCCTATCCATCCCTATCTATCTATCCATCCCATATCACCTATCTATATTATCTATCTTTCACCTAGCATCTAATCTATCTATCTCCATCCATCCATCTATCCATCCATATCTGCCTGCCTACCTACCTACCTCTATGTACCTCCTTAATGGCTACGCGTACTTCACCATATACTTTTGAGGACCAGAGTTGGAAGCTTTCCTGGTTCGCACCCGAGTCCCAGGGAGAGTGACTTTTATCCTCCGAGGATGCCAGCGTCTTCCTAGTCTAATATCAGTAGAAAACACGAGAGTTACTCACTTCTTGGAGGGTGGGGTGGGGTGTGGAAGTTGGCTTGTGAGGACATCCATCTCAGATTCACTCTTCTCCGGCACCGCCCTTGCCAGGGTTTTGTGTGCGGGCGATGAATTAAAAAAGGCAGAAGAGTCGATTCTCTTCCAAAACCCTAAAACACCCGTTCCAGGTCAACCTACTCACACCCGTTAATACCTTTCTCGCTGGACCGTCATAAACCAGGCTGCTCTGCTGCTACGGGCGTCACAACAGATGAGCTTTCCACGGTCCAAAATGCCACCCCCCCCCCCCCGGTCTCCCTAAAATTGAAAGGGTCTTTGGAAAAAAAAAAACACTCAGTCATGTGCCATACAGGTGAAGAGTTGGCGAGTTGCAGGTATTAAAAAAAAAAATAGACCATTTTGTCACAACATTCTTTTATTTAGTCGTGTAACTCCTAGACGCCCCCACTGATCCTGTGCTGTGTTTGCAAAGTGTCGTCTTTTCGCTGTCCTACCTTGCAGGGAGGGCTTTTTTTCCCCCCATCCGGGAGACGTTCCATTCGCCCTGGGAGAAGTCTATGGATCCTTCCTTGAACTTTGGGAAAAAAAACGAGACCCGCTTCCTTTTGCAATGTGTGTGTGTGTGTGTAGGGGGAGGGCAGCCACTTTTAAGGGGAGGGGGTCATGTCATCTTCTAACCTCCTTCCCCCCCCTCTGGAATCCCCAAATTCTGATAAAGGACCCCTTTTAGGGGGCGTGTATGTAAATTTATGCTAATTTATTAAAATCTTGGGCCAAGAAAAAGTATCTTCCCCTCACAAATTTAGCAAGTTTTTACATTTTTTTCCCCCCGCACTGTCGAGAAATTTCATCTCGAAAAGTCACCATTTCCATCTCGGGCACACCGCCTCTCCATTTGTTTTTTTTTTCCTGAGGCTCTTGAGGACTAGAAACCTATCCTTGCGGATCACAAAGCTCAAGTTTTGTGACTCGGTGGGCGCTCCCTTCTTCTCTCTCGATCCCTACGGACTGAGATGCTCCCTGCCTTCTCTACATGGGACGACGAGCCGCGTCAGCCCTCTCCACCCCCGGACAAAACCAGTCGGTTAGATTGTTAGATAGTTAGTGTTAAAAAGATGCCGAAACCGGGGTTAGCTGACAATCCGGTTGTCTTAACGAGAGAGAGAGAGAAAAAAAAGGGCTCTAGGATTTATTTATTTTTTTTTGCCTTAGCAGCGAGAAACTATGCTAGGGTTTTTTTTTTTTGTGGGTTTTTTTTTTTGCCCAAATGTGGCCCCCAAAAACTCTGCTAAGTGTTATTTTAAAAAAAAAATTATTACTGGGGTGGGGAGAAAAAAAAACCCCCAAAACCAGAAGGCGCAGGAGGAAAAAGAGGGGAGAAAGAAAAAAAGAAAGGAAAGAGACAGGAGGAGAGAAAAAAAAAAAACCACATATAGTTCGTTGAAAATTTGGCCGTCCTGTTTCTTCTCACGCCTTGGATTTTTCTGCGTTTTCCTGCCTTTTGTTTTCTCGGGCCTGGAACCGCTGACTCAGCTCCGCGGTGAAGACGGAACAGCAAGCTCTCTGAGGTCGACAAAAGAGGGGGTGGGGGGAAAGAAGGGGGAGGGGAAAAGGAGGTTAAAAGGGGGACAGGATCGGAGGTCCTTTCCTTCTGCAGCAGGACGGCAACGCCCATCAAATAAATTTGATTGGCATTGGGGAGGGCCGGTCTAGAGAAAAGAATGACATGGGGGAACGGGACAAGATAGCAGTCTTCCAGGATTTGAGGGGCTGCCCCAAAGAAGATGGGGTGTGTGTGTGTGTGTCCACCTCTTCTCCAAAGCACCAGAAGGCAGGAGTAGAAAGAATGGATGGAAAGGAATTCAGGAGAGAAGCAACCTGGAGTTAAAGAGAAGCTTCCTCATTAGGATAAGAGTTAGCCAGTGGAACCTCTTGCCACCAGACGTTGTGGGTGCTCCCATCAGCGGAGGCTTTTAAGAAGAGGCTGGACGGCCACATGTCTGAAATGGTCTCGGGTTTTCATCTCGAGCAGTGGTCAGGATTAGAAGACCTCCAAAGTCCCTTCCGGCTCTATTCTGGTTAATTGAAACGATCTAGGGTCTCCTAATTGAGTAGGGGGTTGGACTAGAAGACCTCCAAGGTCTCTTCCAGCTCTATTCTGATTGATTGATTGAAAAGAAAACACCACTGACTGCAAAATGCAAGGCTCTGTTTAGGATTCTGCAGGGGATCAAGGTTCATTTGGGGGGGATCCTTCTGGAAAAAATCTCGTTTTCCAGGAATTCAGATTTTTGCAGAAAGGCACGGGAAAGGGCAAGCAGTAATGGTCAAGGACCCTTGAGAAGGTCATGGACCCCTTTTGAAAACCAGCATAAGATGGAGAAGAGGAGGCAACATCAATCCTTCTGACACATCGGAGGACCCAATGAAGGGAGGGGGTGGGTGGGAAGAGATTAAAAATGACCCTTTATGAGAATATGTGAAAGATTCAGACAAGAGGAAACGGTGGCTTAAAGGCCAGATTGGCAGCGTTATTTAACAACTAAGGAATAGTGCTGGGAATGCTGATGGAAGCTGGGCTTTAGTGCTGCCCATTTACAGCTTACAACATTTACAGTTTTGGTGCTGCCCATTTACAGTTTACAACATTTACAGTTTTGGTGCTGCGTATTTATAGCTTACAACATTTACAGCTTTGGTGCTGCGTATTTATAGCTTACAACATTTACAGCTTTGGTGCTGCCCATTTACAGTTTACAACATTTACAGCTTTGGTGCTGCCTATTTATAGCTTACAACGTTTACAGCTTTGGTGCTGCCTATTTATAGCTTACAACATTTACAGCTTTGGTGCTGCCCATTTACAGCTTACAATGTTTACAGCTTTGGTGCTGCCCATTTACAGCTTACAACAGTTCGTTTAGTGGCCGTTCGAAGTTACAACGGCACTGGGGAAAAAAATGACCAAGGACCGTTTTTCACACTTGCCACCATCGCAACATCCCCATGCTCATGTGATCAAACGCTTGGCAACTTGGCATGTACTTATGACAGTTGAAGTGTCCTGGGGGTGTGTGTGTGTCACATGATCCCCTTTTGTGACCTTTTGACAAGAGAAAGATCAAATAATGGAACCAAATTCAGGGAACTGCCTCACTTAGCAACAGAAATGTTGAGCTCAATTGCGGTCGTAACCTGAGGACTACCTGTGCGTTATTCAAGTGCTTGGATTCGGGCGTTCACCATCACGTTTCCCCGCTATCTGTGTGCGTGCTAGCATGGGAGAAACGGAAGCCAGCTCACCTTCTCATGTTCGGCCGTGCGACGGCTTCGCTTGGACAGCTCGAGCACGGCCACCAGCATTCCGGAGACGAGACCCAGCGCCAGGAGGAGGAAAATCCCCCCCAGCGTTTGAGGCTTCAGAGGACTCCATTTGTCGTGGTCTTCGTGAGAACAGCTGCTCTCCCACCATTTGCTGCGGAGATAGTCCAGCTCTCCGGATTCGCCGAGTTTCAGGATGGCCACGGAAAGTTTGTTGGTCCAGGGGGATCCTAAAGAGAGAGAGAGAGAGGGAACAATTTAACGCACCCGGGGAATGGCACAAAGGCAACACAGGCAGCTGGCAGTTCAAACCGCCCCTTGATTGCTCCAAATTTCCCCAAACGTTCCCACGTTGCTGGCAAGTCCCAGAGCAAAGTGATGACGCACACACATACAAACCTCAAGCAGCCTCTGGCTGCAAAATAGTCCACCCCAATGCTGTGAGCACTACGGCTGCAAAGCAAGAAATCCAGCAGGGCAAGTTGAGGAGTCCCGGAATCAAAGGAGCCAAGGCCATTATAATCCAGAAATCCAGAAAGAATGCAAGGGATCCTGGCGAATTGTTGTGACCCGCCAGCCACAACACAAGTTCAAATGTCAACACTCCGTGAATTCGGCGTTTGTTCCCCTCCCCACAGCATCTCCTTAAGTCTCAGTCCCCAAATGTGCCTTGTGAAGAAGGGTTGGGCACTCTCTTCCCAAGTAGCCGAGTTAGTCTACGCTGTTCTCGCCTTCTCTCCACTCTCCGTGCTCGGGGATCAGGAGGGGTTGGTCCTTGCTCATCGCCTGAGCTTTGTCTCTCACGTTCACTGCTTAGCTTCCCTTGGTCATCCTGCCCCCCCTTCCTCCCTGCCTACAATCCTGAATAGCCCTGGCCTGACTGGCTCTACTCCTCCCCATTTTCCTCAGAAGCCAACGGAGCTGCCCCCCTCGATCTCTGTCGGCTCCACCCATCTTAAAAGTTTCCAAGGTTGAGAACCGCTGATCTAGGATGATCTATTTTAACCTCGATTGCTCAACCGGGGGGGGGGGGGGGGTGTCATTTAAGGGGCGACTCTCCCCACCACCGCTCACGCTCTTTACCTTTTGGGGTCGCGATGCCAAAACCTCGGGCGCCCAGGACTTCCGGAGACCGGATTAAGTTGCAATGCCTGGCCACGGCGAGATCTTGCGAAATGGATTCTCCGATGAAGGCGTAATTGGAATCCAGCACTCGCTGAATGGCTTCCTGGTAACTCTTGGTCAGAACGGATTCCTTTTTGATCATGGATTCGTAAACCAGCTGCTGGACCGGGCTTTTGGAATTCTGTGGGCACAAGCAGAGGGGCTGGAGCTTGGTCTCCTGGCGGGACGAAGGTCCGTTTTTGGGCGGGGAAAGGCAGGCATCTCTCTCTATAATCTATATCTATCTATCTATCTATCTATCTATCTATCTATCTATCTATCTATCTATCTGTCTGTCTGTCTGTCTGTCTGTCTATATATCTCATCCATCTATCTATCTCTCTCTCTCCATCCATCCATCTCTCTATAATCTATATCTATCTGTCTGTCTGTCTATCATCTCTATCATTCATCCATCCATCCATCCATCCATTTTTCTATCTGTATCTCCGTCCGTCCGTCTGTCTATCCATCATCTCTCTCTATAATCTCTATCTATCTATCTATCTATCTATCTATCTATCTATCTACCTATCTATCTACCTACCTATCTCTCTCTCTTTCATCCATCTCTCATCTCTCTCTATCTCCCACCCATCCATCCATCCATCTCTCTCTATAATCTATATCTATCTGTCTATCTATCATCTCTATCATTCATCCATCCATCCATTTTTCTATCTGTCTGTCTGTCCATCCGTCCATCATCTCTCTCTATAATATCTATCTATCTATCTATCTATCTATCTATCTGTCTGTCTGTCTGTCTGTCTGTCTGTCTGCCTGCCTATCTATCTATCTATCTACCTACCCACCTACCTATCTAGCTATCTCTCTCTTCCATCCATCTCTCATCTCTCTCTATATCTCACCCATCCATCCATCCATCTATCCATCCATCTCTCTCTATAATATCTATCTGTCTTGTCTGTCTGTCTGTCTATATCTCTCATCCATCCATCTCTCATCTCTCTATCTCCCATCCAACCATCCATCCATCCATCCATCCATCCATCCATCCATCATCTCTCTCTCTATAATCTCTCTCTCTCCCATACATCCATCTATCATCTCTCTCTCTCTCTCGAGCCCTGGTGGCACCTTTTCCACACCAAACCTACCGTGTTGTCACCGGGGTGGGGGGGGTGAGTGTGTGTGTGTGTGTATGGGGGGGGGGGGGGGATCATTTTTTGTTTTTTAATTTTTTTTTAAAAAATTCTATGCTGTGTTTTTATTGTTTTGCAAGCCTCCTAGGCTGGCTGAGAGCTAGTAAGCGGCGATACAAATTTTCTAACTAAATAAACCACGAGTGATTTAATCTGCCTCCCGGCAGCTCAATTCCCTGGGAGCGATTGCGCTGGCTGGGGAATTCTGGGCTGCTCAGCGCCGGAGAAAGCTGCTTTGGCTTTGTGACGAATCCCGAGACGCGGAGAGAAACCCACCTTCCCTCTTCTTTTCGGCGCTCAAGAGGATCTGTGTGAACCCCGCGGCCGAAAGAGGAGATCCCACATCCGGGCACATGTGGCTCCAACTGGGCTCACCTTGAAATATTGGAGCGTGGAGGAGACTTCCATGGTCCCAAATTCCAGCTGCCTTTGTTTGACCAGGTCTTCGAAGGTCTGGATGGAGATGTGGTCCGTGGCCGATTCCAAAACGAAGCTGAAGCCGGCGATGTAGGCCGCCAGCACCACGATGCCAAACAGCCACCAGATGGCAGAGATGACCCGTACGGAAAGCGACCTGGGCTGAGGAATGGTGCCTGCGCGGGGAAGAAGAAAAAGAAGAGAGGAATTCGGTTGTCTAAAAAAAAAAAACAAAATGTCAAGATGGCTGAGACGTTAGGAACTAACTTTCAGGCTGCAAAGATAAAAGGTTCAGAACTGGGTTGTTTTCTTCCAGACGTTTTGTGACCGGACTAGGTAACGTCATCAGTGCTAAGAGGAGGAGGAAGAGGACTGTGGGGTCCCTGGTGCTCTCTGAGCTGGGTTGTTTCCTTGCAAACGTTTCATGACCCAACTAGGGAACATCATCAGTACTAAAAGGAGGAGGAGGAGGACTGTGAATTCCCTGGTTTCTCTCTGAGCTCGTTTTTTTTCTTCCAGACGTTTCGTGACCAAACTAGGGAACATCATCAGGGCTACTGAAGACGTTATCTAGATTGGGTCATGAAACGTCTGCAAGAAAAAAAAAACACAAGCCCAGAGAGCGCAGTTCTCCTCCTCCTCCTCTTCCCCATAAACCCCACTCCCTTCTAGCACTGATGATGTACCCTAGTTGGGTCATGAGACGTCGGCAAGGAAACAGGCAAGCTCAGAGAGCACCAAGGACCCCAAAGTTCTCCTCCTCCTCTTCCTCATTAACTCCACCCCTTTCTGAAAAAGGGCGTAAGTCAGTTTCCCCCCCCTCCCCAGTGCTGTTGTAACTTGGAACGGTCACTAAATGAATTCTTGTTAAGTCAACGACTACTTCTTTGCGACTTTTTCCCAAAACTGCACCATATGTTTTCTTTCTCCCATCCCATCACACACCCCCTCCCCCCCCCAAGATTTCACTCAACTAGCAGGGCTTAAAAGATTCCCACAAGAGTCGCAGGTTGCTTCCCCCCCATTTCCTGAGATCTCCTGGTGGTCTCCTTTCCCAAGTCCGAAGCAGATCCAAACCCTGGTTAGTTTTTTTGGGTTTTTTTGGAGATCAGCCGAGGCTGGCTAGCAGCTGCCCTCGATTTGGGCCAAAAAAGGAGCGATAATTCACATCTTGCCGAGTCACAGCTTTCAATTTTCGGAGCCTACCTTGCAGGGTGAGCGCTCCGGCACCGAACCAGAGACTGTTCAGAAAGGTGAAGTCGTTTTCTTGGCCATTCCATTCCGAAGGGCTCATTCTACGAAGAAGCACAAGCAAAAGACCTTCGCGCTTTCTGTTGGAAGCCGGGGAGATAGCGGATAGGGATATCTGGGGTCCCCCAAGCTGAGCCCTTTGTACATGCTCAGGAAAACAGTTTAACCCGAGGCACAAACAACCCAAGACAAGGGGAACTCAGCGCCATTGCCTTGCCAGGCTTAAGAAAGTGATTTTTTCCCTTGTCTGCGGTTTATTTATTTATTTATTTTTAATTCAATTTTATCCTATTGTATTTATCTATAGATATTAAAATTACTGTTATTTTCATTCCAGTTTCATTTTAAGCCGACCTGTTTTATTCCAGTTTCATTTCAAGTTGTTATTTTACCCAATTCCATTTTAAATGGTGTTTTCTTTTTTTTAAACCAGGTTTTAGAGTAGTAGTAATTTGCGTCTGGAGCTCTGCACTTTTGATACGGCCCAAGGCCTAATCAATAAAGCAAACTTAACTATTTCATGTCCCGTTCTACAAATCCCACAGCCCCGGGATTTCCTGGTGGCGTCCCGTCCCAAATGGTTCCAATTCCCACCAAGCTTTTCCCTTTTCCCTGAGATCCGCTACTATCGAACGGATGTCAGCTCGCTTATTACTAAAACTGTGTGGCGATGGAGACAGCATTTGGGGGTGTTGGGGGGGGCATTTATGGTGGGACATGGGGGAAAGTTTTATCAAGCAACAGCCAGTCTGCTAGTCCACATTGAGAAAGTGGGAGAGGGGGACAGGAAGGCTGCCAGAACCCTGTAGCAAAGACGTTCCTGACTTTAGGAAGCATTTCCAGAAAGGGCCCGATGTAAAAAATTATTATTCTGCAAGCCAAGAGCACCGCCTGGACTTATTGAAAGTTCAGAAAGTTTCTTCTTTCTGTTTCTGAGCGGCGGGTTGGACTAGATGACCTCCAAGGTCCCTTCCTTAGGATTCTATGATTTCCTGCCGTGGGGCCTAGGAAATAAACAGCCTGGACCTTCCCAAATTTCCAACAGAAAAGAGGTTGTTTTTTTTTTCATTCTGGCTGACGCTTACTAATTATTTGCTCTCTCTTTCTGTGCTTCCCGTCGATAAAATTTATTTGAGGACGGGAAGTCCTCTATCCTATTGTCCTTCTCCCACGAATTTGATCGCATTTCTGGATCCCGCCTGCCCTTCAAATTAGGCCAAGGAATCACCTGGCCCCTGGCCAGTCCTGGGGGCGGGGAGGGGGACGGCGCTTTGAAATCGCCTCTTTTTCAACCGAGAGGGAGGCGGGTAAGGGTTACTGACCTTCCAGCCAAGAAGAGACACAGACTGGAGAGCAGGTAAGCCACGAGGATGCCGGCCCAAGTCTCCTTGGTGAAAGGGGTCAGGAAGTGGAAAAGGGAGGCGTCCTCCAGAGCTGCTTCCTTCTCGAGCAGGATGCCGATGCCGGTGTGCAGGAACGGCTGGGTGAAGTCCACCGCGTCTTCTCTGACCGACGTGATGGTCAAGGGAGCTACGGCCAGGTCAGCCTCCTGGGAGGAGAAGAAGGAGGGAGGATGGGGTTGAGGGCATCCCGGGAGTTCGATCTTAGGTAGAGGCAGATATTACTCTCTCTCTGGGCACAATGAGAATGTAGCTGCTGGGGAAAAAACAAAACAAAACTCCGCTCTGGCGACGGGAAAGGCATCCGGCCAGTAAACACTCGGCTCCATTCAGTTGGCCAGATTCTACCCCGCATGGGATTACGGGGTCATTAAAAGGAAAAAAAAGATAGAAGGGAGAGGAAGGAAGAAGGCCTTGGCAGAAGAAGGGAAGGAGTGAAGTTTAGAAGCTGAAGGGAAGGGGGGAAATGATTGTGAGGTCCAGAATTGCAAGGTAACATTCAGAAGTGACTCAGGGAGGACACCTCCCTGATTCAAAGGAGCGAAAGGAGGGGAGGAAGATTTGCAAGGCTTTGGGGGTTACAGGTAGTCCTCCACTTACAACAGTTTGTTTAGTGACCGTTCAAACTTACGACGGCACTGGAAAAAAAAAGGGACTTGGGACCCTTTTTTCACACTTATGACCGGTGCAGCAGCCCGTGGTCATGTGATTCAATTCACGACCTCGGCAACTGACTCATATTTATGACGGTCGCAGCGTCACGTGATCCCCTTCGGCGACCTTCCGACCAGCTAAGTCGATTGGGGGGGGGAAGCCCGATTCGCTTAACGACCCGGGTAATTTCCTAACTTAACACCTGGCAGCGATTCACTTTAACAACCACGGTCGTAAAAACGGGTCAGAACTCCCTTAATAAATGTCTCACTTAGTGACGCAAATCACTTTGCAGCGGGGTCCCGTCGTGACTTTGAACGGGTCACTAAACGAACCCGTCTTCAGCCGAGGTCTGCCTCTATTTCCCCCCCCCCCCCCCCCCCTTGGTGATACAAGGTCTCCCACAGCCCAGGAATCCTGGCTAGCTATATATCAGCTCAGGATTCTGGTTAATATAATGGCTATCGATCTTAACTATGTCGGTTGGGAACTTTCTTTGCCAAATTGGTTGTGCGAAGGTCACATACTGTACTCTTGACACCCCTGTGTGTGTGTCCATCTCCCCGTTTGACGAGCACCCCTTCCAGACAAAAAACCTTACCTTCCTCACGACTTCTCCGATCATGCCCGACCAGCTCCCGTTGGAACTGAGAATTCCGTATTTCCCGTCCTTCACAATGCTGATTTTGTACTTGAAATGAAGCATTTCCGACAGCTTTTCCAACAGGTCGATGCAGTAGCCTTCTAACTCGGGACCCCCGGCCATCACGTAAGGGTCTTCCTGGGGGTGGGGGGTGGGGGGGGGGGGGTCAAAGTAAGGGAAATATCTCTTTCTGACCAGCCTATAAGGGTTCCAAAGAATATACCCACAGCAGACAAAACTCCGAGGCAAGAAAGTTCCTCCGAGAACAATTTGATTGGATATATCGTATTGGCACAGGCTGGTTGAAAACCGACTCTGAAAATCCCCGCGGTTTTCATCGCATTAAAAGTAAAAGTCCCCCCCCCCCCCCTTTTTTCCCCCCAATCAATCAGTCGCATGGTCCAATCAAGGGGCTGTCCGGTTGCCTGGTAACGTCGCTCCTCCTCTCTTCAGCCATCTGCGGGAACGACCTTGGGTCTCAGGGGAAACGATTTTTGCTTTGGCTGCAAAACCCCAGCTGTCTCTATTCCACCCTCCCTATCCCTCATCGCCGTTGTGGCAACGCCGAAGCCTCCATGATGGCCTCAGTCAGGCCAGCTTCAGTGTTGACACAGCCCCGGGTGCGAAAAGTGACACCCCATCGTTGCCTCCCCCACTTCGTGGATTTTATGAATATTCCCGAAATTCCCTTCTACGTCAAGTTTCGGAGCCGCCAAAAGTGTTGTGTCTCCCCGAAAAGATTGGGGAAACCCCAATAATCAGAAGACCGTCTCCTTCAGTTGCAACCAGACAACGGCTTAAGCAGAGGGCCTCTTATTTCAATACAGGTAGTCCTTGACTTACAACAGTTCACTTAGTGACTACTGGAAGTTACGGCGGCACTGAAAAAAGTGAATCAGGAACGATGTTTTGTGCCGAGGGCCCCGGCAGCCCTCCCCGTGGTCGCGTGAGTTACATTCGGACGCTGGACAACGGACTCGTATTTACGACGGTTGCAGCGTCCCTTTTTGCCACCTTCTGACCAGCGAAATCAAGAAGGACCGTGTGGCCAACTTAACAGCCGGTGGCGAAAGAGGTCATAAAAACGGGGTGAAATTCACTTAAGAAACGTCTCGCTTAGCGACGGAAATTGGGAGCTCCGTTATGGTCGTAAGTCGAGGCCTGCGTGTATATGAATATCGTAACCCCAACTCCAGGGATTCTGGGTTGTTTGTCCAGCCAACCCCCGCGCCCCCCTTACCAGAATAGTTGTCACGGAGATCATTGGTACATCTTTGCCCCCGGCCCCGAGAGAGACACTGTCCTACGGACAAAAACATTTCAGAAAATTAGCGGCGTATTAAAAAAAAAAGGAAACACAATAGCACACAGTGCAGTATGACTAAGAGTGATTAGCAATAAAATTGAAACCTTCTATGTTGGGTGACCTACAAACGGTTCTATTTTCGGGACGTGTTTTCCCTACAGAACTCTTGTGCGAAGGACAGAGGTTTCCAGGGAATTTATTTCCAGCTGCGCGCTTAACGGCTCACGAAAGCACCTGGCCTCACCTCTGACCTCAAGCCTGGAGCATCCCAACTCCAGAAAATGTCCTTTCGCCCCTCGATTGACCCGACCCCAAGATTACAATCCCCAAGATTACAATCATTGCTCGAGCCTCCGGGAGGGTAAAAACGGCCTCCCCAGGCTCCGGAGGCCCTCCGGAGGCTGGAAAAGGGCCTGTTTTCGGACTTCTGGAACTTCCGGGAGATCCGTTTTTCACCCTCCCGGAGCCTCTACGCAGACCCTACACTTACCTCGCATCCAAAACAGGCCACATGGAGACTGAGAGGAGCGGGCGGGGCCAGCCAGTCCTTGCAACTACCGGTTCGGCAAACCAGATGTAAAATTAGCATCCGGTTCACCCGAACCGGTCTGAACCGGCTGGATCCCATTCCTGATTGGAAGAGACCTTGGAGGTCTTCTAATACAACCCGCTGCTCAAGAAGAAGGCACTTGCATACAGAATGACAGAGTTGGAAGGGACCTCGAAGGTCTTCTAGTCCAGCCCCCTGCTCAAGTAGGAAACCCTATATAATTTCAGACAAATCGTTCTCCAATCAATTGCTTAATAACCAGAGATTAGCCCATATCCGCCTTAAACGCCGCAGAGTCCTACTAAGAGTTTACAGTTCTGTCAATTCAATATTTGGAGATTTCTTATTTTTCTTGTTTCTAGAAACCGGCGGGGAGAAGCTGAAATATTTATGTATATCCTTTTTATTTATTTCTCCCATTTCTACAGCTGCCCAACTCAGCTGAGTCACTCTATGCGTGACGTCTTGCGAGGGTTTGATAAAAACCGTTCGTTCTTAATTCTCCCTGAGTAATTTGTGTTTTCAGGGGTGCGTGTGTGTGTGTGTGTGTGTGTGTGTGTGTGTGTGTACACCGATTGTGGAAGCAGATGTGTCTTTTTTCCCTCACGCTCCCATCCATCAGAAGATATAGGCTGTGTCAGTACGTTGAGAAAAATGCATGGGTGAAATTTAGCAGGTTCTGACGAACTGGTAGCGGAAATTTTGAGTAGTTCGGAGAACCAGCAAATACCACCTCTGACTGGCCCCAGGAGTGAGGTGGCAATGGGGATTTTGCAGTATCCTTCCCCTGCCACACCCACCAAGCCACACCACACCCACCAAGCCACGCCCACAGCACCGGTAGTAAAAAAAATTGAATTCCATCACTCGAAAAACGGATACCTACCTTTTGGCTGAAATCCCCTTCAGTGGCGTCTGAAAAATACAGGAAGGAAGGAAACAATTTTGCTATAAATGGCTGAAATTTTACCCTTTTTCTTTTTTAAGTGCTGAAAAACTACAAAACAGACACGTTTTCTTCCATAAATTACCTTGGAGATAGCTGAACTGCCTCTGTACCCTGTCTCATTCAGCAGCAAATAATCTCAGCTAGAGATCAACCAAAAATTGACAGATTTTTTTTTAAAAAAACTATATATATATACAGTAGGTAGTCCTCGATTTACGGCCACAATCGAGCCCAAAATTTCCGTCGTTAAACAAGATGTTTTTAAAAGGAATTCCTCCCCCCCCCTTTTTTTTTTACAATCTTCCTTGGCACAGTTGTTAAGCGAAGCGGTGCTTAGCAACCGGCTCATATTTATGACGGTCGCCGGGTCGCGCGATCCCATTTTGAGACCTGCTGACGAGCCAGGTTGACGGGGAAACTGGATTTGCTTTACGTCCGTTTGGCTACCTTAACCACTGCAGTGATTCGCTCAACGACGGTGGTGAGAAAGGTCGTAAAAATGGGACAACATTCACTTGACGGCTGCCTCGCTTAGCAACACAAATCTGGGGCTCGTGCCAGCTCGGACCCCCCACAAACTCCCCTCGCTTTTGTCAAGCGACGGTAAAAAGGTGACTGGTGTGCCCGGTATGCCCGTTTTTTGCCCTCCCCACGCTCCAGAGGTTTCCCTGGAGCCTGGGGAGGGCAAAAACGGCCTCCCACATTCACCCAGAGGCTGGAAACGGCTCATTTACCGACTTCCAGTGGGTCCAGAAGGCCCGAAAATCAGCTGGCCGGCACGCGCATGCGCGCTTGGAGCTGAGCTAGGGCAATGCTCACGTGCCCACAGATATGGCTCCGCGTGCCACCTGTGGCACCAGGTTCGCCATCACGGCCCTGGACGTTGGGTCATCCTTCACCGATCTGTCCTCCACCCTAGATGTCGGTTCGTCCTTCCGTGATGGGATCCTACGGGTTTAACAACCGGTTCGGTGATTGCACGCTTCGCGAGCTACAGATTCGCCCGAACCGGTCCGAACCGAACTGGTAGAATCTCACCCCTGACTGAACTGTCCTACCACCCTAGACGTTTGGGGGAATGTCACCGCACCCAAATGGCCTTGAAATTTTGCAGGTTTCTGCTAGGCTGGGACTCTTGATACAATCAACGTCCTTCTTTTAGTCCAGGAAAATCAAAAGTTGCGGAGAGCGGAAATCCAAGGAGAACGTTCTAGAACGTCAGCTAGTGGAAATTCTTTTTGCTCTCTGGCTTTTTCAACACTCTCACACTCTCTCTCTCTCTCTCCCTCCATCTCCCCCCCCCTCTCTCTCTATATATATATGGGGGAGAGAGGGAGGGAAGAAATGTCCATCCATTTTGTCTCTGCTGTCTGGAGCCGAACTCTTGAATTATCCGGCTATAAAGGGCTTCCCCCCTCCTCCTCTCCAACCCGGTTGCAGCTCTCCATGGGAGCTGGAGCCCAGTCCAAAGACGCCCCTTGTCTTCTTTTCAACAGCCGCTGTTCGAGCCAGCAGGACTTCCCTTGGCCTCCTTTCGGAAGGCCCTGTGCTGGACCGGTGGAAGGGAACAACGGGGCCCATTGAAGATTTTGGCACCATCAATGGCCAGCCTGGGACAGGAATTGTAAAAGATGCCTCCGAGGGCCATTGGGGGGGGGGGGGGGGGGGGGAAAACAGGAGCAAAAAAAATAAAAAAAAGACCAGCTCTTGAAAAAAAAAGGGCCGTAAATAATCAGCAACGTTCACAGACGCCGGGAGTTCTCCACGGGAGCAACTGTTCAGCACCCGAATCTGACATTTATTTCGAGCTCTGGGAAGGAACAGGGCCCAAAAAAGCACTGAAAAATAAGCACTGGGGAAAAACAAAACAATAATAATAATAATACTGATTTTTGCAACCTGTATCTATGCAGGTATTCCTCGACTTAGGACCGCCGTGGAGCAAGACAGTTGTTAAGTGAGTTTTGCCTCGTTTTACGCCCTTTTCTGCCACGTTCGTTAAGGGAGTCACCCCGTTAGTCACCGGCCGTTAAGGGAATCTGGCTTCCCCCCCCCATCTTGACTTTGCTTGTCCGAAGGTCGCAAAAGGGAATCACGTGATGCCCTCAGGACACTGCGACTGTCATAAATGTGAATCAGTCGCTGAGAGCCTGAATTTTTTATCATGGAACTATGGGAAGGCGGCAACGGTCATAAGTGTGAAACATGGTCGTAAGTCACTTTTCTTCAGGGGCTGTGGTAACTTCGAAACAGTCATTAAACAAGCAGTTGTTAAGGCAAGGGCTCTCTGTATTATTATTATTATAATACCTAATTGGAAGGGCGATATCCTTTTCACTCACTTTGGATCCTGAAATCATTGGGTGATGCCACATATTTAAAAATTACAGCAAATGACATTCTAAATATACTCTTTACTTGATATGGGTGGGTAGGTAGGTAGGTAGGTAAGAAGTGGGTGGGAGGGAAGGAAGGAAGAAGGATGAGAATGGGAAAAAGGGAAGGAAGGAAGGAGAGAACAGGAAAATGGAGGAAAGAAAGAAAAGAAAGAAAATAGGAAGGAAGGAAGATGAGAACAGGAAAATAGAGGGAAGAAGGAAGAGAAAGAAAGCAG
>WNWU01000107.1:320337-331127 GCA_012654045.1 Ptyas mucosa
AACTAACTAAACACCCAAAGCAAAGACAGAAACAAACTATTGGCTATCCTTTTTCCTTTCCTTTTGGAATTCCTTTAATTAAAAAGAAAAAGAAAGATAAATATATATCAGGAAAACGGGGCGATTTCAGCAAAAAAAAAAAAAACCTCGCCGTTTACAACTTTTTGGAAATTTTTTTCTAGTGACCTTGAAGCAAACTTTTTTTTTTTTTTTTTGCTCGGAGCCAAAAATGGAAAAAGAAATTCTATCCCCCTGAAGTTTTTATTCGATCGCGCTTCCCTGTCCCTTCCCAGGCGGGGCTTTTTTGTGGGGAGGACGTGGGGAAACTGACCTTGGAAAGTGCATTGCAAAAATGGTGGAAAGGTAGAAGGAGAGAAGGTTTTCCAGGAGAAGAGAGAGAGAGAGAGAGAGAGAGAGAGAGAGAGAGAGAGAGGAGAAAAGGTCTCACTTACCGTTGGTGGCACCTTCAGCCGAGGAAGGAGAGCTCTTGATCTGCGGCCGGCTGGCGCTGATGAGCTGCTTTGGAGAAAAATGACTGCATCAATCAGCCACACGGTCCAATTTGGGAGAGGAGGAGTTGGGGAGGTGGGGGAGGCCGGGGAAATTTCAAAAGAGGGGAAGTATTGTTCCCCCGTTCTCCGCTGGAAGGAGGTAGCGGTGCGTTCTCCTCTTGCCGAAGCGGATGAAAATGTTGGGCGCCCTTCCCACGAGCAGATAACGGGAATAACAAGAGAGATGGAAAGGGGGGGGGAGGGGGGCGTTCGGAGGTCTTCTAGTCTGACCCCACCCTTTTGCTCAAGGCTATACCATTTCATTCATTCATTCATTCATTCATTCAATCAATCAGAATAGAGCTGAAAGGAACCTTGGAGATCTTCTAGTCCAACCCCTTGCTCAAGCAGTAGATCCTACCTAGACCATTTCATCCAATCAGAATAGAGCTGGAAGGGACCTTGGAGGTCTTCTAGTCCAACCCCCTTGCTCCGATCCCTTTCCGATCCCCAAAGACTAGATTGCCCATTTGCTCATCCCGACGGTGGAGATGGGAGAGGGCAGTGGTGAAAACTGAACCGGTTCTCTGGCCGTACTTATGCACGGCCCGCGCGTGCAAAAGGAGGCTTGGGAAAGTAAGTAGAACAGTGAGCGGAAGGATCAGCTGTGCGGCGTGATTTCCTGCTTTCGAGCAAAGCTAAACTGTGCGGCACAGCTGATCGTTGGAAATAGCTTTTTTTTTATCAGTACCGGTTTGCTCAAACCGGAGCGAACCGGTTGTATTTCACCCCTGGGAGAATGGCAATCTGCTTTTCCGAGCATTCCCCTTTCATGTAGTGTTCCCCCCCCCCACACCTGTGGTTAGTTTTGAAAAAACTAGAGCCTTGGTCGCGTAGCAGGCTAAAGTGTAGCACCTGCAATTACTGCAAGTTCGAATCTCACCAGGCTCAAGGTTGACTCAGCCTTCCATCCTTCCGAGGGAGGTCAAATGAGGACCCGGATTGTGGGGGCAATAAGCTGACTTTGTATAAAAAAAAGAACACCGCTTGGGGGGGCCGAAAGCCCTACTAAGCAGGTATATACAAAAAGTATGAAGGCTACTGCTTAACTCATTGTAAGCCGCCCTGAGTCTCCGGAGAAGGGCGGCATATAAATCGAACCAATAAATCAAACCAATAAAAAGGAGCAGAAGGAGAAAAAAAAAATTAGGAAGCTTTGGGAAACAAACCAAACTATTTTTTCTTTTTTTGTTCAGTGGAAAACGCTGGTTACATGAGACCTTTCCGATTGACAGTAGAATTCGGTAAAGGAAGCCAAATCAGAAGGGTTGGGACCTTTGACCGCCGTTGAATAATTCAGCATTTTTGAAAAAGCTTTACGAACGATCATTAATCTTCGCCCGTTTTCTGCTTGAACTACGAGCCCCCTGTCCCTTGGGGGGGGGGAGGGGGAGGTTAAAAAAAAAATTCATCGCCCTCCTGACCCGATTCAAAACGTTAAATATTTCAGATCCATGGAGAAGAATGCACAAAATTTCAGAAATACTGATACGGACGTGCGAATAATGAGATGAAAATCGTGACACGTCACCGGGCCAGTTTTGAGGAAGATAAAATCTATCTCAGCATCTCCTTCTGTCCTACTATCGCAGCACCATTGAGAGTGTCCTGATATACAGCATTCTTGCATGGTACGGGAGCAGCTCTGTAGCTCTACAGAGAATCATTAAAACTGCCCCGATTTTATCTTCGGACTCCAGCTACCAGCCCTGGACGACATCTTCGAATCTCGCTGTTTGAGAAAGTTGCACAACATTCTCAGAGACTCTTCCCATCCTGCTTCCCATCTTTTTGGACTGTTGCCATTTGGCAGAAGATGCAGAACAATTAAAACTCGGAACACACGTCTTCTGAATCGTTTTTAATCCCGGAGCTATAATTGCATTCGACGATGAACTAAAGGGTGCGTTTAGTGAGTTGTTGGACAGCATTTCTTGGTCTGTTGTGTGGATGTTTGGGTGGTTTAGGGGTGGGGAATTTGTGGTGGGTGGGAGTGTGTTTGGGGATTGTTATGCGTGTTGGACAAATCTTTGGGTGTTAAGCGAATTTCGTTGTATGGGTATTCTGTGTATACACGTACAACGACAATAAAGTTATTTATTTATTTATTTATTATTTATTTTATTTATTCAGTCTCCGCGACCAAAAAAAAAAAAAGGAAAGAAAAAAAGATGAATACCTTTGAAAATGCGTAAACTGAGGGTGGGCACGGGCCGAATTTAAAGGCACGTACAAGAGGTAAATGCCGAGAGGGAAAATAATCGAGAATCGAGGCCTTCTTTCTGTCTTTATGTACGGGACAAAAAACAACAACAACAACAACAATACACACACACACACACTCTTTGGGGAGAAGAGAAAAAAAAAACCTTTTCAGGGTGATGTTAAATGGTGAGCCGGTGCCTGGGGAATATTAATGAGAGAAGCTTTATGGCAGGGACAATGCTGGATGAGACATCATACATTTTTTTTTTGCAGTTGGCAAGATTCTTCCAAGACTTCAAGGACATTGGGAGGGTTGCGGCAGAAGTGGCCGCGATTTTCGAGTTCAGGAACAGAGGGGGGGGGGGGTTTGGGAGAGGTTGGAAAAAAAGCCAAAAAGGGAAGAATTGCCAAAGAAACCGATTGGTAAGGTGAGTTGAGAGCCCAGAGGAAAACTTTCCATTTTGATCTGAAGCTCAGTGGGATTCGAAGTGAACAAAGCTACTACAGTGGGGGCCAAGATTGTGGAAACCTTGTCTTTTTGAGGTTTGATGGCTAATAACACCGCTTTTTTTGGGGGGGGGGGTTCAAGAGGTGGTGCAGCAGACTAAAGTGCTGTTAAGTAGCAGCAGATGCCTGCAAATTCCTGCGAGTTCGAATCTCACCAGGCTCAAGGTTGACTCAGCCTTCCATCCTTCCGAGGTCGGTCAAATTGAGGAGCCGGATTGTGGGGGCAATAAGCTGACTTTGTATAAAATATACAAAAATATGAAGGCTATTGCTTAACGCACTGTAAGCCGCCCTGAGTCTCCGGAGAAAGGGCGGTATATAAATCGAACCGATAAATAAATAAACAATAAATAAATAATCCTATTCCACTGCTGGAACGGCCTGGGAAAAGCCCAGATCTTAACCCCATGGAGCCGACTAAAGAAACTTGTTAGTTGGAAGCGACCCAGCAATAAAACCTAGTTAGTAGAAGCCATCATTCAATCTATTTTTTTCACCCTCCCGGAGGGCGCATGTCCACCCAGCAACTGGGCAGAGAACCGGTTGCTAAAATTTTTGAATCCATCCCTGCCTTGATGGTCCCTGTCAGGAAACCTCTGGTGATCTTCATAACTTGAGATCCTCCCAACCTACTCTTGTCGTTCTCTTCCCACCTGCCGTTCCCTCGTTGCCAACAATTGAATTTGACGTAGATTTAATACGTTAGTACTTACCAGCGTCCGTTGATCGAATTCGGAGGCGACAGGATGCAGCGGGAAACATACGTGGGTCTGGATGGAAAGGGAGAAGATAAGTCAAGAAGTCTTGGTTCTTCTCAACCAAGAGGAGTTGTCTTCCAGGCTGTGATCTCGTCTCTGGTGGACCTCTTGGAGAAATCAAACATGAGCTTCTACTTCTTCTTCTTCTTCCTTTCTTCTTCTTCTTCCTTTAGACTCCTGACCTGAACTCAAGTTGAATAGAAGGTAACCAGAGAAGACACTCAACCTCAAAACAACTCCGGTCTACCGTGTTTCCCCGAAAATAAGACCGGGTCTTATATTAATTTTTGCTTTAGGGCTTATTTTCTGGTTAGGTCTTATTTTGGGGGGAAATACGGTACTAAATGCACCCATCTGGCTGACAATCTTAACTGGGGTTGAAAAAAATCATGCTAGGGCTTATTTTCTGGTTGGGTCTTATTTTCAGGGAACTTCTATGCCCCTTATATACGTCACTTAGACATGACGGTCTACAGAAGCCATCAGTCCACGCAGCTCAACGTCATCAAATGTCACCACCGTTTTTTCTCTTAAACTAAGATGCTTTAATGGAAAATAAACCTGGGTTCCTTCTGAAAGCAAACCTCAGTTACGCAGAGTGTGAGTACTCACAGAGTAAATCTGAGTACAGCACCTAGTAGAAGGGCCATGTTTTCCCACCTCTGACTTAGAAGACAGACAAGCTGTATGAATATTACAACTGCAAATGTCTGACATTTGCTTGGAACTGCGGACAAAGCACCCGAAGGCAAAGTAGGTTAAATAATCTTTATTTTTGAAGTGGTTTTTACAAATAGATTTTAAATTATTTGCAGTTTAGAAAGAGGAAACCAACCCAACGAACGACAAATAAAATCCATCCCTTGGCCTATTTCGTACTCTCCGACCACACGTTAACAGGAGCTAAAAAATAAACTTCGATTTATACGATCTCTTAATATAATCTCTTGACTTTTTAAATCTTATTTTGGGGGGGGGAAATTGGGATTAATTATAATACATTAATTAGGCAAGGGGAGGAGTCAAGCAAACAGGTTGAAGGAGGAGTTTAATCTCCGGTTTAACTCCGAGCAGAGTTCATTGGTTTCTAATGTTCTTTGAAAGCATCGATTTTATTTTAAAAAAATATATCGCGTGGAAGTGCAAAATAGACAAGCAATAAACATCCAGAAAGGTATTTCCGGGAGTGGGGGACGGGGACGGACCATCTTTGGTGATTATGAACTAAGAACGAAGAATCTCATTGGTTATTCTTGCTGCCTTAACCTTCGCCCACCTCTTAGTCAAACTTTCGAAGGAGACATTAGACTCGCAAGCATCATAGCAACAACGGTTTATCTTAGGAAAAAACGGAGTACCAAAATGCATCAGTTTAGAGAAATGCACACAGGAACGCATGCAAATTTTTGTGCAAACTTGTTTTTTTTAAAATAATAATAATAATAATAATAATCTGAAAATGATGGGAGAAAGAAACTTTGGTTTCTAAAATAGAGAAATTTGTCCCTTATTCCCTAGCTACTTTCCACTGTTCCTGGTTGTCCTGGGGTCCCACTGATTTCTTTCCTTCCTTCCTTCCTCCAAAAACCTACAGAAACCAAGTTGGCAACAATCTTTCTTTCTTTTTCTTTCTTTCTTTCTTTCTTTCTTTCTTTTTTTCTTTCCTTCCTTCCTTCCTTCCTTCCTTCCTTCCTTCCTTCCTCCAAAGACCTAGAGAAACCAGGTTGGCAACAATCTTTCTTTCTTTCTTTCTTTCTTTCTTTCTTTCTTTCCTTCCTTCCTTCCTTCCTTCCTTCCTTCCTTCCTTCCTTCCTTCCTTCCTTCCTCCAAAGACCTAGAGAAACCAAGTTGGCAACAATCTTTCCTTCTTTCTTTCTTTCCTTCCTTCCTTCCTTCCTCCAAAAACCTAGAGAAACCAAGTTGGCAAGTCTTTCTTTCTTTCTTTTTTCTTTCTTTCTTTCCTTCCTTCCTTCCTTCCTCCAAAAACCTAGAGAAACCAAGTTGGCAACAGTCTTTCTTTCTTTCTTTCTTTCTTTCTTTCTTTCTTTCTTTCTTTCTTTCCCTTCTTTCCTCCAGCACCTAGAGAAACCAAGTTGGTGACAATCTTTTTCTTTCTTTCTTTCTTTCTTTCTTTCTTTCTTTCTTTCTTTCTTTCTTTCTTTATTCTTTCTTTCTTTCCTCCAGCACCTAGAGAAACCAAGTTGGCAACAATCTTTCTTTCTTTCTTTCCTTCCTTCCTTTCTTCCTTCCTCCAAAGACCTAGAGAAACCAAGTTGGTGACAATCTTTTTCTTTCTTTCTTTCTTATTCTTTCTTTCTTTCCTCCAGCACCTAGAGAAACCAAGTTGGCAACAGTCTGTCTTTCTTTCTTTTCCTCCCTCCCTCCCTCCCTCCTAACACCTAGAGAAACCAAGAACAATACCCTCTGCCACACGCCTACTAAAAAGTAATTTCCCCCAGGTTTTCACGCCACCGGTTCAAAACCTTGCAAACGCCGTTAGGCTAAAGGTAGAGCAAAGCCGTTGGAACTACAGGCAAGGAGAGAAATTTAGGGATGATTTCGGCAAGCTGTCGGTCCTCGCGACAGACAGCGCCTGCTCCCATCCCACCGGCCGTGGTCCTTGCCGCTCGGCCTCCTGGACGTGAATTAAGCTAAGGCCGCAACGGATGGCTGAGCCAACTGCTCAGGGTTTCAGGGGTTTTCCTTCCCAGGGCTGGGGGAAAGGGGGCACGGAGGAAAGCAGGCGATGAAAAAAAAAAAAAGGCAGGAAGAAATGGGACGATCGTGCAGCTCCTTGGACGTGCTTCCCAGGGAACGCGGAGAGGGGTGGGATCTTCTCAGGATCGGGCCTCACCCTGGGAAAATCGGAGTTGCCCATTCTCCGTGACACATGCTACGGACTGCATTATCATCATCATCATCATTATTATTATTGTTTCTCACGAACATAAAGTGGTCCATTGGAGGAGGAAAAATGTGGAGTCCTTGGTGCTCTGTGAGCTTGGCGGTTTTCTCGCGGACGTTTCATTACCCAGCTAGATAACTTCATCAGTGCTAGAAGAGAAGGTAGCTTGTGGAGAGGAGGAGGAGGAGGAGTGTCTTCCCTCATTGAACGAGGGTTTTCTGCACTGGGCATATATATATATATATATTTATATATATAATTTTAAAGAAAACCAGGAAAGGGGGGACTGTTGCTCCGACAGCAATGTAAACATCGATTCTGGTTCAACCCGTCAGAGTTTGAAGGTAAAGACGACGTCGGTGTCGGGGTTCAAGCCCGTCGGGTTCTTGAGTTGGGATGTAAACAAGCCAGGGGAAGCCGGGTCCGTGTAAGCCCCACCCGGGAAACAGCAGGCTCCTTCGGGGATGCCCCGCTCTTCGATGGGACTCCCCTTGTTCAAGGCCAAACTTCTGAGCTTCTGCCTTTCTTGAGCTTGCCTGGCCCGGTTGGCGATGTACCTCACCCTGCTTTGACTCCGAGAAGAAGACCTTCGGAGCAGGATGGTCTCTTCCTCTTCTTCTTCTTCGTCCTCGTCTTCCTCCTCAGTGTTGGGAGGTTCCAGACAGGTAGGGGAAGTGATGTCGTTCTCCTGCTGGAAGAAAGTGAGTTTCTTCAGGCGGTCGATCAACCCGTCCGAAGTCTTGAAGGTCCCCCGATGGTGCTGGATCCCCCTCGCCGAACGGGTGATGAAACTTCGGCGGATGCTCCGGTACTTGCTCTCCGAAGTGGACGTGATGTCGTCCGAGGTGAGGTCTCCGAGGCTTTTGGACTTCACGGGGTTGGGATCGAGGTTCTTCTGCTCTTCGGACTTGAGGCACGGCCGCTTGAGGCTCTCCACGTACAAACGATTCCAGGTGTGCCTTCTGGAGACCGAGGAGAAGCCGAGGGGCCTCGGGCGCAAGTCGTCTTCCACGGGTTGATCCAACCTCAAGTTGGGGTTGGATTTGCTCTTGGTCACCGTGGGGGCTTCGCGTCCGGAGGCAGAGTTCGCGGACCAGGGCCTGATGATTCTTCTTTGGGGGACGACGACGACATCCGAGGTCTTATGAGCACCAAGGTCGGGGAGGCTCTTCCGGGCAAGGTTGGGCAAGGAGAGGTCTATGACGGTATCGTTGGAAGACATGCTGGAAGAAGAGGACATGCTGTCTCTGTGGGTGCTGAAATCAAGCTTGCTCCAGATCCGGTCGTGGACCGTGGCATCCCAATAAACCTCCGGCGCAGGAGAACAGTTGTCAGGATGCTTCGGAGAGACTCCGTGGTCACACCGTTGGTATCCTTCATCCTTCGGTCTCCTCACAACGGTCGGTGGCACGGGGACTGCGACGGTTCCTTTGGGAGTTGTGCGGAGTGGAGTCGGCGTGGTGCCGCTGTTGTCCCTTTCGCGTTGGTTTGGTGGTCCAACTCTGTTCTTCTCATCGCTTGTCACCTGTTGAACCAACCCGTCTGTCTTCTTCTGGATATTTCCAGCCGGGGGGAGCTCACAATTGTCCGACGTGTGGTTGTGCTGCCCTTGAGAATGGAGAAGACCTCCGTGGCATGGAGCTCTTGTCCACCCTTCTCCTTCTTTGGTGCTTCCCATCCCTTCTTCCTCTTCGGAGACGCTGGGAGCAAGAAGCATCTTCTCCGAACTCGCGTGGTGCTGCCAACGAGAAGTTCTCTCGAGACACCCAGGGTGGTGGTCGCGTCCATCTGGAACAGCTTCCTGGAAAAGACGAGGCGCGGAGTCTTCTTTGGGGTCGCTGGCGGGGCGGGCAGGCAGAAGGAAGCAGGAACTGCGGGAAGGCTGGTTCTCGTTGGCGACGAAGGGCTCTTCGTGGATGGTCTGCAGGCTGCATAAGGAAGGGGCCGACCGGTGCATGGAGAATTGGTGGACATCTGGAGGAGGAAGAAGGAGAAGAAATCCATGAATGAGGGAACGCCCAAGAAGTTCTCAAAGAAAATTGTTAGCACACCAGTAGTGGGTTTCAATTTAGTTTGCTACCGGTTCGCTCATCTGACGCTTCTGTGCAGAAGTCCCCGGGAGAGTGGCCGGAGCCTCCTGCCGTCACCGCTACTACTCCCCAATCTGAGGCGAACCAGTAGTAACCCACCACTGTTGTCCCATGTTTTGTGTTACGAGTTGAAAAGAGTGGCCTATTCTGGCACTGACCCAATTCTGGTTTTCTTTTCGTTTGGTTCTAGCAAAGAGAGGAAACACCGTAGAGGTAGGGGAAAAATAATCTATCTGTGCAGTCATTAAGAACGGAAAGCGACTTGATCGCACAGAATCAGATCATCGGATCCTATAAAGTTACATAACCGCGTGGTTATTACGTCAAGGAGTGGATATTTAAGGAGAAAATATTAATATTTCAAAATTAATATTTGAGAAGATAACATACATTTTAAATCGTGCTTTATTCCTATTCCAATTTTATTTTAAATTGTTTCTACCAATTTTTTGTAATAATTGTTTCTGGAGCTCTGCACTTTGATATGACCCAAGGGCTAATCAATAAATAAAGATCACTGTAATATACTTTTGTTTTTTGTTTTTTTTAAAAAAAAAGACAAGGTAAGATAACGTACTTTGGAAAGATAATATACTTTGAGGTTTTTTTCTTTCTTTTTAAACTATCACAAAATATTGAAAAGAGATTAACTTTTAACCACCCGGCCTGTAACTCGTAATATCAAACAAATATGTAAAAAAGAAGATTAAAAAAAATAAATACGCTACGTGTAAATACGTTGAAAGGATTTGCAGGGCTTGGAGTAGACAGGAAATGCTGCAGGGCACTTGGCTGTTCTCAGCCCTGCGAACTCAAAGTTCGGCGGGACGATTCAGGTAAGATTTAACAGTAACAGAGTTGGAAGGGACCCTGGAGGTCATCCAGTCCAACCCCATGCTCACGCAGGAGACCTGTACTAGGGATTCGAACCGGCGAACTGCCAACCTTTCTGATCGACAAGCTTAGTGCCTCCCCCCCCCCCCCCCCCCCCCCCCCCCCGTTAGTCTTCCTAAACTTCTTAAGTAATCTCTCCATTTTATTTTAATTAGGTTGTGTGAACAGTGCGGGGGAATGTATGGATTTTGCAATCCACAACACTAGGATTCGGAAGCAACCATGCTCCGGAGGAGATGCGGCCGTACACCGTGGCTAAATCGGATCCCCCAGAGGATCCCGGCGATCGAGTGCCTTCAATAGCAATAGCACTTAGACTTATATGGCGCTTCACGGTTCTTTTACAGCCCCTCTCTAAGCGGTTTACAGAGTCAGCCTCTTGCCCCCAACAATCTGGGTCCTCGTTTTACCGGCCTCGGAAGGAGGGAAGGCTGAGTCAACCTGCCTGCAAACGCATTATAACCACTGCATCACCGGGGGGCGGGGGGGGGGGAGAAAGAGAGAGAGAAAGAGAGAGATGATAGATAGATAGATATGGATAGATAGATAGATAGATGATAGAGACAGACAGAGAGAGGGAGGGAGGGATATGGATGGAAAGAAAAAGAAAAAGGAAGGAAAGAAGGAGGGAAGGAAGGAAATATAGATGGATGGATGGATAGATAGATATGGATAGATAGATAGATAGATAGATAGATAGATAGATAGATAGATAGATGATAAAGACAGAGAGGGAGGGAGGGAAGGAAGGATAGATATGGATGGAAAGAAAAAAGAAGGAAGGAAAGAAGGAGGGAAGGAAGGAAATATAGATGGATAGATAAGATATATAGATAGATGATAGACAAACAGACTACAGAGAGAGGGATAGATACACAGA
>WNWU01000107.1:331137-342847 GCA_012654045.1 Ptyas mucosa
GATAGATAGATAGATAGATAGATAGATAGATAGATAGATAGATGATAGAGACAGACAGAGAGAGGGATAGATATGGATGGGAAAAAAGAAAGAAGGAAGGAAAGAAGGAGGAAAGGAAGGAAATATAGATGGATGGATGGATAGATAAGATATATAGATAGATGACAGACAAACAGACTACAGAGAGAGGGATAGATAGATAGATAGATAGATAGATAGATAGATAGATAGATAGATGATAGCAATAGCCCTTAGACTTATATACTGCTTTATAGTGCTTTACAGCTCTCTCTAAGCAGTTTACAGAGTCAGCCTTTTGCCCCCAACAATCTGGGTCCTCGTTTTACCGACCTCGGAAGGACGTAACGTAAGGCTGTAGAGAAAGCAGGCAAAGGAAAGAACCCCGAAAAGAAGTTTTCAGTTACCTGGGATTTGATCATCCTTTCAGTTCTTAACTACGCGGTGAAAGAAGACACGAGGAACAGGACAAAACAAAAGAAGAAGAGGGAAAATAAAAACCAAGTTAGTTCGGGGACAGAGAATACATCAGGAAAAAGGAAGCCGAGGAAACGAGATCATCTAAACGGGCAGATCCTCAGAATTCCGCTTTTGACCAACCAGAAGAAGCTTGAAAGAGAAAGAATCGGGGGAGGGGGAAAAGGCTGCCCTTGAGGGCCAGGATTATGGGTCACGATGTAGGTGGCAAATCTGCTGAAATCGGAATGAAGAATTACAGAGCTGAAAGGGACCTCGGAGGTCTTCTAGTCCAACCCCGTGTTCTATTTTCAACCAGGTCAGGATTCTCTGGGTTCAGTGAAGTATGGGGGGAAAAAATCCTATTTCCCACCCTCCAGGCCCCAAAATAGGCTTTATTGGCATGGTGGGAGGTTTAATAATTTAACAGAGTTGGAAGGGACCTTGTAGGTCATCTAGTCCAGCCCCGACCCCCCGCCCGAGCAGGAGAGACCCTACATCCATGATGGCGATCCTATTGCACGCGTGCCAGAAGTGGCATGCAGATTCGAGTTCGGAAACCTGTTTTTAAAAACCCCTGTCTAGATATAGGCAAGTCCTTGTCTTATCGCAGCTCATTTAGTGACCGTTTGATGTTACAACGGCACTGGGAAAAGTGACTTAGGGTCGTTCTTCACGCTTACGACCGCTGACGCATCCTCGTGGTCAGGCGATGAAAATTCAGGCGCTTTGGCCCCCCCGTTCGTATTTATGACGGTCATAGTGTCTCGGGGAAGGATGGGGTCATATCTTGTGACCTTTTGACAAGCAAAGTCGGGGGGAGGGGGGAAGCCAGATTCACTTAGCGACCGCGTTAGAAACTTAGCCGCTGCAGTGATTCACTGAACAATGGTGGCAAGGAAGGGTTAGGGTTAAAATGGGGCGAAACTCGCTTAACCGACGTTTCTACTTCGCAACAGAAATGTTGGGGGTCCGTTGCGGTCGTAAGTCGAGGATTACCTGTATGATACATAACTCAAGGAACCAGAAGCAAGGCCGGGGATGAGTTAATTCTGGCTTTTCCTTGAGGTAGCCGCTCTGGTTGGATGAGAAACGGTTCTTAGGATCGCACCCAACGGAACACACAAAAAGGGACACTATAACAGCTTGCAAAAGAGGAGACGGGATGGCATGCAGGGGTACGCTGCGGTCAAGCCCCCAGCGGAAATGAAATTACAACACCATGCTCGGACGGTCACTAAGGGAGGACGATGCTAAAGCGGCCAAGCCCCACGCCGACAACAACCAGGGAGCGCAGAAGTTTCTACGGGGGGGGGGGGGGGACGGGGACGACGGCACAGATCTGGAACGGAGGGTCGGGTGCGGGAGATCCGATCTTACCGGTGAAGAATATAGGGGATTTACTCCGAATTTCCTCCATTTTTTCAGAAAACAAGGCATTCATTTCCCTCTGAAGGGTGCCCGCCTGTTTGCGGGCGCTCTCCGGCCAACCCTTGGAGAAATCGGGGCTCTCGAGACTGTCTAAGCTGCTGGAGCTGGAGGACACCGAGCCGTTGTTGGAGCTCACCAGGTTGACGGTGCTTCGGTATTTGCCACCGGGCGGAGCGCGCCACCGGTGCCAGGACCGGTCCATGGCCCCGAGACACGCCGAGTCCCCCTTTTTCTTCCCTGAGGTCCCAAAGGGCTGGCAGGTTCTAGGCAGGCTCCTGGTAGCCCCGTAGCCGGTGCACAGGTGCAGATCGGAGCGGGCGCGGGGCTGTTCCTGGATCCCCCAAGGTTTCAGCTCCACCCGTTCCTCGCCCGCCGAGCTACCGCAGCAGCCGCAGTGGGGAGCGTCGCCAGAGGAAGGCTGGCCGGCGCTGGGCTCGCTCCACTGGCCCTCTACTTCGGGGCTGTCGCTGGAGCCAACCACGCACTTCATGCAATAAGTGGCCATGCCAATCCTACCCGTTTCGTTGCCCTGTTTCTGCCCGGCCGGTTCCTGGAGGCAGATCCGGCTGGATCTCCGGATGGGTTCACTGAAGGTGGCGTCCCGGAACCCCTGGCCGCATCTGCTCTGCTCTCTGCCCCAACTGTGAGCCTTACCTTTGGATCCTTTGGGGTCCACTTCCGTGCGGCTGACGCCTTCTCGGGAAGGAGACGCCGCCGGGGACGGGAGGTCGGATTCTTGGTCAAAGCGAGGGTGGGAGGTGTCTTCCAGAAGGGGGTCCTTGCTGGCTCCTTCCGAGTTCTCGTCTCGGGCATCCAGGGCGATCTTGGGCTTTTTTAAGCTCTTGGTGGGGGCGCTGGCCGTCCGCCGTAAAAGCTGGCTGCTAAAGGAATGTTTGCGGTTGAGCTGACCAACAACATGGCTGTCGAGAGAGGCCTGTTTTGGATTTCTGAGAAAGAGACTTTTTATGCCCAGCGCTGGTTTGACCTGGAGGGAAGAGAAGGAGGAGAAGGAGAAAAGCCGTAACAGAGCGTGTATGGTTGTTTTTTTTTCTCCCGGCGGGGCGACGGGGAGAAAAAAACAAACGAACCAGACCACGCACTCAGCTACGGCTAGTAGGCAAGAGTTTATTAACCTCATTGTAGCCTCGGCTAATCCCCGTTGGACCGGAAGACAGAATTGGGAGGGAAGACAGGGGAATGGTAGTATGGTTTCAAGATTTCACGGCTGTGTTGACCTGCTCATCCCCAGCTACTCGGTTTCCGTTTCCTAACCCAAATGACGGTCCCGTCCGCCCCCCGTGACCACACACCCAATCGGGTGTTGGAACACGACTAACATCGGGAGTTTTCTTCTAGAAGTTGCATTACCCAAGAAGGTAGGAGTGTTAGGAGGTGGACTATGGGGTCCCTGGGGCTCTCTGAGTTTGTTGTTTTTCTTGCAGATGTTTCATTACCCAGCTAGGTAACATCATCAGTGCTTGGAGGAGGAAGAGGAGGACGACTGTGGGGTCCCTGGGGCTCTCTGAGTTTGGTGGTTTTCTTGCAGATGTTTCATTACCCACCTAGGTAACATCATCAGTGCTTGGAGGAGAAAGGGAGGAAAAGGGGGACACTGGACTACGGGGTCCCTGATGCTCTCTGAGCTTGGTTGTTTTCTTACAGATGTTTCATTACCCAACTGGATAACATCATCAGTGCTGGGAGGAGGAGGAGAGGGGGAGGAGGACTGTGGGGTCTCTGGTGCTCTCTAAGCTTGGTTGTTTACTTGCAGACGTTTCATGACCCAGCTAGTTAACATCATCAGTGTTAGAAGGGAGCTGGCTCTTTTTATCTCCAAGAGGCTCGCCATATATAAAAGGAGAGCCAACCGTGCTCCTTTCTAGCACTGATAATGTTACCTAGTTGGGTTATGAAACATCTGTAATAAAACAACCAAGCTCAGAGAGCACCAGGGACTCTACAGTTCAGCCCTGAGCTATTATTATTATTTTTTTAAAAAAAATTAAGTGGGTGGCCAGCTCTTAATCGCTTTTGTCATGTAGGGCACCCACAAAATAATCAAGATATTTGGGCAAATACACAGAATAACTCTTCAAGCTGGCAACAACCCCATAGACAGACAGACAGACACACAGACAGACAAGAGACGGCAAAAAATCAGCAAGGAATCTCTCACGTACAACATACACAGATCATGGAAGAGGGGACTTCCACCCCATGCCCCCTCCCCAAATACAAGACTCCCCCCACCCCCATTGATGGAATGCAGTGGTTTGCAAGTGATATTTCTTCCCCCTTCCCCCTTCCCATCAGCCCCTTGAGGTCATTGGGGGCATCCCCACCCCGGTGAGGCTATCCACTGACCCTTGAATCCAAACGAGCGATTCAAGATCCCAAATCCGGTGCAAATTTGGTTGGGAAGGAAAGAAAGGAAGCCATTTAAGAAGAAGATCCAGCATGTTCGTTCCTGGGGATCCAGTCCCGGGAATTGGGTCCCTTAAACGGAGGGGTAACAAATTTGTGGGTTGCGTTTCAGGGGTGAGGGTGCCCTGAGCTCAAGACAGAGCAGCTGTTTTAGAAGGAAAAATGACCCATTCCTCCGTTGAGAGAGGAAGCGCAGGTAGCCCTTGACTTACAACGGTTCATATAATGACCGTTCGGAGTTACGACGGCACGGGGGGGCGGGGGGGAAAGACACATGACCGTTTTTCAAAGTTCAAATGCTTGGCAACTCATCATCTTTCATCAACCCCCATAATCCCTTGCGGGGTGGGGGAGTCTGGGCAACTGAATGGAGCTAGCAGAGCATTTGAATGGCCGGATGCCTTTCCTGTTGCCAATGCGGAGTTTTGTTCAGCAGATATATTTCTCATTGTTCCCAAAGAGACAAATATCTGCCTCTCCCTAGGATCGAACTCACAGCCTCCTGATTGTGAGGTTAAGAGTTCCACCTCTAGGCCATCACACCACTCCAGACCCGCGGCAACCGACTCATACTTATGACCGTTGCAGCATCCCCAGGGACAGGTAATCAAAATTCAGACGCTCGGCAACTGACTCGTATTTATGATGGTTTGCCATATCCCGGAGATCACGAGCAAAGTTGACGGGGGAAACCGGATTTGTTTAACGACCATGTGACTAATTTAACAGCTGTGGTGGTTTGCTTAACAACCGTGGGAAACCTGCATAAAAGGGGGGGGGGGGTAAAACTCACTACACAGCCGTCTCGCTTAGACATCAGTTACAGTCGTAAGTCGAGGACTACCTGTAGAAACTACGGAGGAAGGAAATTGGGAATTTTTGAAAAAAACCCTGGAGAATCCTGGATCTGCTTCATAAACTTGGAAAATAATCTAGAGGTTCGATGGCTCGGCCAAAAACGTTCCGGCAAATGTCGCAATCCATGTTATGAGTGTTGACCGAGTTTTGGTCGGGGAGGTGTGTGTGTTGTGGTTGTTGGTTTTTGTTGTTTTTTTTTTTTCCAGGAGGAGAAAAAAAAAAGAAAGAAAGAAAGAAAGAAAGCTATATGAGGAAGAAAAGACACACACGCACAAAAAAAATGTTAATGATGTTTTGGGGTGGACGGAAGCATGCAAGCGTGGTGATGCTCCCAGCTCACTCCACCAAGGGAGAAAGGGTACCTTCGCGGCGTCTAAATTTGTTCTGCTTCTAAAAGGAGACCTTTTTTGACACACTGCAATCACAAACAGACAGAAGTAAAAAGGCAGAAAGTGAGACACGGAGGAAGAAGAAGAAGAAGAAGGAGCCGAAATGGCCCTGCGAGACATTTAGGAAAGGGTCGGGCACATGACCCACATGTGAAAAATCAGACAAGTAACACAGATAAATTACGAAAGGGGTGGGGAGAGAGAGAGAGAGAGAGAGAAAACAGGAGGGATACAGGTGGAGTTTGACATTATTCAATTCCCCAGGAATGCAGCAAAACAAGCAGAAAAAGATAAAAGAGAGGAGGGATCTAGGTGGACATTATTCAATCCCCCAGGAATGCAGGAAAACGAGCAGAAAACGAGCATTAAAAAAGCGAAGTGGCTTTTCGAGTGTACCGGATCATTCTTTTTAAAAAAGGTGGTCTCTTTGCAATAAAGAGAGAACACCCCCCCTTCCCCAAATTGCTCAGCTACGCATTTTAAAAGTGAGGGAAGTGCTGAAAAACGATTAATTACCTGCTTCTGAGACTTGGATACAAATTAACAGAGTTAGAAGGGACCTTGTAGGTCATCTAACGTGTTTTCCCGAAAATAAGACCCTGCCTTATATTTTTTTGAACCCAGAAATAAGGGCTTGGCCTTATTTTTTTTTTGGGGGGGGGGTTGTTGTCTTATTATTGTGGAGGTGCAGGACAGAGTTGCCTGCCGGCGCTGTTCACGGCGAGACCCAGCCAGGAGAGCGGCCTGCTGATGAGCAGCTGGCTGGCGCTGCCCTGACGTGTCCCGCCATCTCCTCTTGGAGCAAGACTCTACAAGGCTTGTTGTGCCGTTGCATGCATGAACGGCAGCACCACTGCGAGGTTCGACTTACCAGCACAGCCTCGAGCGGCAAGACGCCAGCTGTGCCGGTATGAAGAAGCTCGTGGTGGTGCTTCAGTTCAGGAATGCAACGGCACAACAAACCATGCACAGTCCTGCTCCAAGAGGTGGTAGCGGGACACGTCAGGGTTGCGGGGACCGACTGTGCATGCATTTAAATAGTTTCGGGGTGGGGGCTTATTTTAGCGCATGCGCTCAAAAGCCCGATTGGGCTTATTATCCGGGGAGGTCTTATTTTGGGGGAAACACGGTAGCCCAACCCCCCGTGTCGGCAAAAAGGTTATCCATCACTGTTCTAGTCCAACGCCCTGCTCGAGCACGGGATTCTATACCATTCCGGACAAACGGTTCTCCAAACAGGTGGTTAGGATGGATTCCTAGATAACCTTCTTGGACCGTAGCTTGGTCATCTCAAAATGGGTTTTCTTTTTTTGCCAAAGGTGCCGTGATTTTAGCTGAAGGGTGTGCCACACTAAACTCAAATCGTGAACGGGTGAAAAGTCCCCTTCCTTTTCTGCATAATTACATTTTTTTTTTACTGAGAATGAAATAGTCTAATTAGGGGGTGGTAGGAAAGGGTACAGTTGGAGGAGATATTTATCTATATATATATATGTAGGTCTTTGGTCTTTCGGGTTTTCTCCCGCGTAAAATTGGAAGTGTCTTGCCAACGTTTCGACGAAGTCTCATTCGTCATCTTCAGGCTGGTGTTCTCGGCTTCGTGCTTCCAGGAGCAATGTGTGATCGCAGCTGTTTCTTCCTTTTGTGGGGTATCAATACACTAATTATCCAGGAGCAATGCGATCACACAGTGCTCCTGGAAGCACGAAGCCGAGAACACCAGCCTGAAGATGACGAATGAGACTTCGTCGAAACGTCGCCAAGACACTTCCAATTTTACGCGGCAGAAAACCCGAATAACCAAAGACCTACATACAAATACCCGCGAAAACCTCAGAAAACACACACACATATATATATTCCTCTCTCTGTAGAGACAGAAAACGGAGCATAATTTGAATTTTGCTCTGTAATCAGTGGGACTGGCTTAGGTGTCACAGTTCACCCGCCGAAAATGAGAGAACGAATCTCTTCCTTGGGAAAATTAGATTCCATAATTAGTGTATTGATACCCCACAAAGTCAGGGGCAGGAGAAATGTTAATGAGAACACAACAAGGAGTAGGTAAAAGATTTGAGAACAGGGAGACCCGGAGATAAAGCAATCAAAAAACAAATCAGCTGGGGAAATTGAAAAAGAGAGGAGGGGGGTGGGTGGGTGGATTGGAGGCTGCGGTGGGAGGGGGCTTCGGAAGACAGGATGAGAGAGGCAGGAGGGGTGTCGGGCGAACTGGAAGCCAGCGAGTTCCCCCCACACCGACCTCACCCCCCCCAAAAATTGCTGCCAGCCTTTTTTTAAAAAAATGTTTGTGTCAGTCAGCTGCAAATTAAAACTATCTATCAGGAAGCAACTCAAGCAGAAGAAGAAGAGAGAAAGAGAAAGAGAGAGAGAGGGAGGGAGAGAAAGAGAGAGAGAGAGAGAGAGAGACAGAGAGAGGGAGGAAGGGAGAGGGAAAGAGGGAAAGAGGGAGAGACAGAGAGGGAGGGAGGGAGAGGGAGAGAGAGAGGGAGAGAAATCAAAGAAGGAAGGAATTTGGTGGGAATTTGATCAAAGGAGGTTAATCAAAAGAGAAAATTGCCTGCCGCAGAGACACAGATAAGCTTCTAATGCTCTATTTGTCGGTCTCTGTGCAAAGGCTAGTTCATTCAAGTAAACAATTTGTCAATGCTGTCACACACACACACACCAATCAAAATAGCATCAAATAATGGTCCTTCCTGCCCCTGTGGGAAAGAAAGTTTCTAGTCCTCGTGGTTTAAATATAAATCCATGCATTGAGTCAGACTCTCGTTCCTTCTAGTCCAGCAGAAGCTTTTTCCTAAGATCTCCCCCCCCCCCCACTCCCCAGTCTCTCTCTCTCTCTCTCTCTCTCTCGCACACACAACTTCTGCTGTGTCTGTTTGAAGTGAAGGACCATTGACGGGACCATTTTTTTACTGTGCTACATTCACTTATTTAACACTGACATAATTCACTTTTTGTAGCTTTTCTTTTTTAAAAAAAAGGCACAGGACCTACGGACCTAGCCTACGGTTAGACCCTGTGCTTTAGAGAGAGGGAGAGAGAGAGAAAGAGGGAGAGATGAAGAAAGAGAGAGGGAGAAAAGGAGAAAGAGAGAGAGAGAAAGAGAGGGAGGTATGGAGGGGGAGAGAGAGGGGGAGAAGGAGAGGAAGAGAAAGGGAGAAGAAGAGGGAGGGATGGAGAGAGAGAAGGAGAGGGAGAGAAAGGGAAAGAGAGAAGGAGAGGGAGAAGAAGAGGGAGAGAGAGAGAGAAAGGGAGAGAAAAGGAGAGGGAGAGAAAAGGAATGTGAGGAGAGGGAGAAGAAGAGGGAGAGATGGAGAGAGAGAGAAGGAGAGGGAGAAGAAGAGGGAGGGAGAGAGGGAGAGAGAGAAGAGGGAGAGAAAAGGAGAGGGGAGAGGGAGAAAAAAGGAGAAGGAGGAGAGGGAGAAGAAGAGGGAGAGATGGAGAGAAAGGAAGAGGGAGAGAGAGAAGGAGAGGGAGAGGGAGAAGGAGAGAGAGAAATAGAGAATTCCCCCTTGTTTCCTTCCTGTTTCAGTTTATTAAAAGCGACGGCATCTAACTGACTCCTGGCAAAGCCTGGATCGATCCATCCGTCCCTCTTGGAACGGATGAATCCTTTTCGACAAAAATTAAGCCAACTGCAGGATGAAAGGCGGGCCTCCCCGTCCCTTGCAGATACCTAACCCCAATTCCGATGGTGGCGATGGCCAATCCGGTGCCAAACGGGGCAAGGAATTACGCCGCCCCCCCAGTCCCGTCCCGAGCTTTCCCTGGCGGAGGTTGGAAGGCGAGAAACTTTTCCTTTCGTTGAACTTCAGACCTTAGAAGGATTAGAAACGGAGGATTTTCCAGACAAGATGCCTCTTTTTGTCGCGAGAGGCTTTTGAAACAACCTCCAACTCGGCCTTCCTCCAACTCTTCCCTGCTTTTTTCGGGGGGGCAAACTCAGAGAAAAGAAATTGAAAGAGAAGGGAAGGGAAGGGAAGGGGGGAGAGAGAGAGAGCGCGGCGTGAACTTAACGTGTTTAACTTCTCCCCTCCTCGGTTCTCGTTTGTTGGGAAAGAGAGCAGGCGGCCTACTGGCACAAGGTTGCCATGCGACGGTGCCTGTTCGGGCACGGCTGCTCCCCTTGCGGGATTCGCAGCACCTGGAATCCGATGGGCGAAGTCTCCATCCAGACAGAGGGTCGCTTGTTCTCTCTTTGGGGATGTTTCCACCCCTCTCTCCCTGCCTCTCCCCCCTCCATTTTTTTTTTCCTCCTTTCAATGGGGCGATCCGGGGCGGCTGAGAAGGGAACCGCGTGACCCACGACGCAAATGTTTCCTTTCCCGACCTTGGCTGAGAAATCCGAGCGAGCTAAAGTCGATTGAAAGTGCCAATAAATCAGATTAAAAACAAAAAAATAAATCCAATCCTAAAAGGATTCCGTAATACAGGTGGTCCTCGACTTACGACCGCAACGGAGCCCGAAGATTTCACGCGGTTAAGCGAGACGTCGGTTCAAGCGAGTTTTAAGCCCCACGTTACGACTTTGCATGCCGCCGTTGTTAAGTGAATCCGTGCGGTTGGTAAATGAGTCACGCGGTTGTTGAGTGAATCTGGCTCCTCCCCCCGAAGGTCACAAAAAGGTCACGCGACCTTGGGGAGACAGAGACCGTCGTTAAGTGTGAAGCGATCACATGACCGCGTGGAGGCTACAAAGGTCGTAAGTGTGAAAAACGGTCGTAAGTCGCTTTTTTCCCACTGCCGTTGTAACTTGGAACATTCACTAAATGTTCGGTGGTAAGACAGGTAGTCCTCGAGTTACGACCGTTCATTTAGTGACCATTCAAAGTTACAATGGCACAGAAAAAAGTGACTGACTACCGTTTTTCCACACTTATATCCCCATGATCATGAGATCAAAACGCTTGATGACTGAGTTGCACTTATGACAGTCGTAGTGTTCCGGGATCCCCTTTTGTGACCTTCTGACAAGCCAAATCAAGAGGGGGGGAAGGAGGGAAGCTGGATTCATTTAACAACCGCATTACTCACTTAACAATTGCAGTGATTCGCTTAAACAACTGTGGTGAGAAAGTCCATCCAATGGGTCAAAACTCATTTAACAACTGTCTCCATTAGCGAGAGGAGTTTTGGGCTCAATTGTGGATGTAAGTCGAGGACTAACTGTAGTTTAATTAAATAGGGAGTTTGGTAATTTTTCTTTTCTTTTTTAAATGAGATATACTCGCAAAGCATCCCTGGCCTGCTCTCGAGTTGCCATAGGCAAGGGGGGATGGGAAAATGAACTCCGCAGCTGTGGCGAGGGAGCACAGTCAAAACAAAAGCACATTCCAGCCATCTCTCTGTCAAGGCCATCTCCCTGGTTACCTATAGTAGCAGGAGGGGAGTGAGCTCTACATCCGTCGAAATTGCTTCGTTGGAGAATGTGACTGATGACGCACCTTGGGGTGTGTGTGTGTTGGGGGGTGCACGCATGCGGGGGCCTCCACACGCATTGCATTTTAGGGGTGCGGGTATGTGCGCACACTTTGGGCACTTAGTCCGGAAAAGTTTAGCCATCACTGAATCAGGGCATCAGTTGGAACTCTGACATCATTATTTTTTTTTAAAAAATGAGTTTAGAGAATATATACGGGTGAGAAGATGGAGAGATGAAATCCTCTCTTTTTTCTTAAGTTTCTTATTTTTCAAAATTGGCGGCTGTCCCGATCTTAAACTGGCTTGCAAACTGACCAACATTTCTGCAGAAAATACATAAACATTTCCTTGTCCACGCTGTACGTATTTTGACAAGCTGTTTTTTTTTTTCCCTTCCCCTAACGGAATTCCTTCTGCTGAGACAGTATTGTTTTCCACTCATTTGGCTTGGCTAATTGTGATTAATAGATTAAAAAGTAACACAAACACACACGGCTTGATGGATGAACTCGCTCTGGGTAACTTGGTGGAGATAATTGAGCTGCCTGCATCCAAAGAAATCCATCCAACAGGCACAGCACAAGAATAGAATAGAATAGAATAGAATAGAATAGAATAGAATAGAATAGAATAGAATAGAACAGAGGAGAGGAGAGGAGAGGAGAGGAGAGGAGAGGAGAGGAGAGGAG
>WNWU01000107.1:343692-355618 GCA_012654045.1 Ptyas mucosa
GAATAGAATAGAATAGAATAGAATAGAATAGAATAGAATAGAATAGAATAGAATAGAATAGAATAGAATAGAATAGAATAACAGAGTCGGAAGGGACCTTGGAGGTCTTCTACTCCAACCCCCTGCTTAAGCAGGAAACCCTACACCACTTCAGACAAATGGTTATCCAACATCTTCTTAAAAAACTTCCAGTGTTGAGCTGTTCCACTGATTAATCGTTCTAAAAATTAAAAAAGCATATATTTGGGGGGGGGGGGGGGGGACAGCCACAAGAAAACCTATGAATTCTTGTGTTTATCATTCCCCAAAATATATGCAAGTGCAAGAAAAGCATTTGCATATTCGTTTTCGTTTTGAAAACGAAAATGAAAAGCTAGAGAAATTTCAGAAAAGTGAACTTTTGCCATGGGGGGGGGGGAGGGAGGGGGAAGAGAGAGATTAAAATTGGACGGGGAAATAATAATAATAATAAAAAAAAAAGAACAGCTACAGGTAGATCTTTATTCCTGAATGTCCAGCATTCAGAAAGAAAAGACAAATGGACGAAACCCCTGTCTGAACGGTGAAGTTTTCCTGACCATACATTTCAACAAGCTGTGATTTGAACCGTATTCAAAAACTGCTGACACAGTAAACATGAGGTTTTATGGCAGGCGTCCACCAGCACAGAGAAAAAAAATGAACTTCCTTCCTAAGCGACGTGAAAATGTAATTATTTCTTTTTAGCCACTTTAAAAAAAAAAACAACCACTCTCGAACACTGGAGCGTTGGCCGCTGGGAAAAACAACTTAGCAGAGTTATATATTCTGAATCTGGATAGGGATTTTCCAATCATTGGGTTTTTAGCTGATTATCGGTACTTCGTGGTACTTGTGAAGACACACAAACTGCAGCTGGGATAGGTTTGGCCAAAGGTGGGGCTGAGTTTTGTGGGCAAAGCTAGAAAGACGGCGCATGCACAGAAATATTGTTTTTTTTTTAAAAAAATGTATATATGAACCTCCTGATTACAGAAATAGCTGTAATAGATCGGGTAGGGCCAAAGATGCTTTCCCAAAAGGCATCTGGACTTTCTTGCCGTGGTTTTTCCTTGAAAAGGTTTCGCTTCTCATCCAAGAAGCTTCTTCAGGTTCTAACTTCGGCTTCAACTTGGTCAGTTAGAACCGAAGAAGCTTCTTGGGTCAGAAGCGAAACCTTTTCAAAGATCTACCCAATCTTTATGTCTGTGGAGATTCTAACCATCGTCTAACCATCGTCATGGATTTTCTTGGGGTTGTTGTTTTTTTTTTTTCCTTGAAAAGGTTTCGCTTCTCATCCGAGAAGCTTCTTCGGTTCTGACGTTCGGTTCGAACGTCTTCAGTTAGAACCGAAGAAGCTTCTAGGCTGAGAAGCGAAACCTTTTCAAGGAAGAAAAAAAGAAAAAAAGAAAACCTCAAGAAAATCCAGTTGCCTTTTGGAAATGCTCCTTTGGGACTACCATGACGTGGATGTTGGAGAATCTGCACGGACAGAAGTTTGGGTAGATCAGTTCGAACACCAACCATCTCATCTGGAAGGGAACCTTAGTTCTAAAGAGGTTTGCACACCTGGGACTCCGGGGCTACTCACCTTACCACAAACGTCGTTGACGGATACGTGAACAAAAACGGAAGCTTCCTCCATACCTTCTAGGTATACATGTCGATAGCCTGGAAACAAGGAAAGCGGGGTGAATGATGGCTTCTCGTCTCTTTTAGGCAGGGGTGGGATTCAGCCGGTTTCGGGCAAACCGGATGCTGACTTTACATCTGGTTCGCCGAACCGGTAGTTGCAAGGACTGGCTGGCCCCGCCCACCCTGTCCCTCCCCTCCCAGGAGTCTCCACGCGGCGTTAAGTAAGAGCAGGGCCCGCGCGGAGGCTCTGGGAGGGGGAAAAACAGGCCTCACGGAAGTTCCGGAAAGTTCAAAGCCGTGAGGGAGGCTGTTTTTGCCCTCCCAGAGTCTCAAGGAAAGCCTCCGGAGCCTAGGGAGGATGAAAATGACCCCCCCCCCCCGCCGCTTTGGTGCAGGAGGCCGAGTAGGCCACGCCCCCATGGCCACGCCCACCCCGGAAATGGGCAGAGAACCGGTTGCTAAAATGGAGTTAGCGGAGATGGATGGCCAAATGGACCTCTTTGATCCAAGGGAGGGGGGAAAACACCAAAAATATTTTCGTTTCTACTTGGAAACCGTTTCTGGACTTTGTGCTCGAGGTGGCAAAAAAATAAATAAAAATGAAACGTTGAGTTTGGGTTTTACCGATTACTAGGTTCGTTGTTATAGAAACGGCTACCGTAGTTTATATCATAAACTATCATAAACAAACAATAACTATCAATATCAATAATATTATCAATAAGATAATAGCACCGAGCCTCCACTTTTACATAAACATAATTTACATAAATTATGTTTATGTAAAAGTGGAGGTTCGGTGCTATTATCTTACTCTACTTCACCGAAGGGAGTCGGACGTCAATATTTTGGTTTCGTTTTTCCCTTCTTTTCTCTACTTTCCCCTCCTCCTTTCCTTACTATTTTCTTTTGTGTTTTAGAGTATAAATTAATAAAGAAAGAAAAACACAAATTAAAAAAAAAAAGAAGAAGAACCCTCGGGGACCCAAAAACTACTTGGAGGATGTTGCAGTGCCAGACAGTGTTGGCATTAGCAAGATGGGTCTCACAAGTTTCCAGATGTTTAATTTATTGCCGGTTCTTCTTTCATATCCCGCTACCCGATTGCATCTGTCAGCGGAGCGTCCTTGGTGGAATTCAGCTACAGCTTCTTTCTCTCTCTCTCTCTCTCTCTCTCTCTCTCTCTCGTTATCAAAGAACGGAGCCCCTGCTGACAATCTCGACTTTTCTAATTGATTTGCCGGCTCTCCCCCCCCCCCCCCGGACCCCCCCGGTCTCTCGTTTTTCCCGTTCTCTTTTTTGTGCTTTTCTTTCAAAGCCACAGAGGGGTTTTCTCCCCCTCTTCCTACTCCCCCTTTCCTTCTGAAAAACCCCCCCCCCCCCGCAGCTTTGAAGCGAATGAAGAAGGAAGGGCAGGGGGCATAGATGGAAAGACAGTGTGAGTGTGTTTGTGTTATCTGAGCTGGGAAGGCCCCGGCGGATGGGCACGCACTCGCGTGACCCAAAGGAGAGAAGGAATGGATTAGGGAGTGGGGGGGGGGGGGGAGGGGAAAGATTAATTCGTAACCCCCCCATTTTTTGCAGGCTCCCCAAGAGCATAAAGCAGATTCTGACAAAAAAAAAAACCATTTTTATTAAGTTACTGTGAATTCCTCTCATTCACATCCAGCAAAGTCTTTCAAGCGAGAATTTACAGTCGCAGACCTTATCTGCCAGGCCGATAGCTTCAAAACTTGGCAAGGAGTCTCCGAGAGTCACGAACCAATTAAGCGAACTAATGGTCTCCTGCAAACTCCACTCCCCTTTTGCTCCTATTTTATTCCCTCTGGGATCGTCCACCTGTGGCTTTACTCCTGAGTCGACCCTTGTTCCTTAGCTGTTCCCTTCTCCTGGCAGCTCACACTGGGAACAGGCTTCATCTGTTCATCAGCCTCACTGATGTCCGACTCTGAAGGCAGCTGATAACTGTCAGACGGCCTTGGCCCTCTCTCTGCCTCTGACGCAGAGCCCTCGTCAGAGCCCTCCCCAGACTCCAGGACTGGCCCACGTTCCTCCCCAACCTCCTCACTGTCTGAATCTGCTACCAGCTCCGCTGGCAGGCCACAAGAGCAAGTATTAAAAGCAGCCGGATTTTAACTGTTCATCATCAGCATTAATTTTGCAGCCGATCTCGGGCTGCCGATGAAAATGACAGCCTCGTTTGAAGGCCAAAAACTACAATAAAATAAAAATAAAAACGAACGCCCACGTTTTGAAGTTTTTCTCCGTCGACCCGGGGATGAGCCCAAGGAACGTTGGCAGAGACATCCGGCAATTCAGAGAAACGATTTTGGTTTGCGATTGGCAGGAGGAACAGGGCGAGGGAAAAAAAACGGGATGACATCCGTGGCCCCTTTTGCTGTGGCTTCCACTAACGTCAGATGTTCAAAGGAGTAACTTTTGAGCTTGCAAGCGAGATTTTTTTCCCCCCTCTCTTCGCGTTCCCCCGAGACGAATGCCAGCTTGAAAGGAGGATTTGGCGGCCGTCCCCCCACCCACAGATTTTTCTCTTTAATGTCTTGGTTGGTACCTACCTGAAACGGGCAAATTCTTCAGAGCTAGAATATCAGAGGGGAAATGCAGGGGGGGGGGGCCCGCGGGGAGAAAAAATAAGCAATGCTGTATGAGCAGGTCTCTTCTTACCTGGAAGCATGGATGTAAAGGCGATCGTCCTCTGACCGATAAAATCCCTCCCGATGGGATCATGGTCCCAGACCAGGAAACGCACCAGGGCAATCTCTGGCATGCCGATGTTGAAAACCAAAGTTTCTTCCCACATCGGATTGAAACCTGCAGAACCAAGGAGGCAGGAGAAACGAATGGGCCTTCCTGAGCATTACCGACTGACCAGGGTTTCTCTGCCTTGGCGAGGGGGTGGGGGGTGGGCTTCAACTCCCAGCTAGCCGCCGAGAGTTATGTGCGGACTTCAACTCCCAGAATTCCCCAGCCAGCCATACGTACAGATTCCATAGAGAGGAGGGGGATTGACTTACTCTTCAAAGCACTGGTAGGCATAGAAACAGGGGTGTCAAACTCAATTTTGTTGAGGGTCGCATCAGGGCTGTGGGCGGAGGGGGCTGGCCAACGGAGTGGGCGTGGCCAGCTTGACACCACTCCCCAAACTGCTGGCAATGCGACGTTTCCTCTTTGCATTGGGTAGACTGGGCTGAAGAGACGCAGGCCGGCCCCTTATTATTGTTGAAGGGAGGTATCCAACCAGGGGTGAAATGCTACCGGTTCGGGCCGGTTCGCCCGAACTGGTAGTAAAAAATGCTACCGGTTTGCCTGAACCGGTAGTAAAAAAATGCTTTAAAAAAGTTTTTAAAAAAGGTTCAGACGATCGCATGGCACAGCTGATTGGCACAGCTGATCGTCGCGACTTTTTTAAAAGAATTTTTTGACTACCTATTTGCTCGACCCGGTAGTAAAAAAAAGGTTTTAAAAAAGTAAAAGAAAAGGTTCTGCGATCATCGGAACTTTTAAAAAAACTTTTTAAAGTTAAAAAATGTTTAAAAAAGTAAAAAAAAAACATTGGCCACGCCCATCCAGTCACATGACCCTCCCCCTACTAAGCCACGCCCACAGAACCGGTAAGGAAAATTTTGAATTTCATCACTGGATCCAACTACATCACGGGCCGGAGTTTGACACCCCTGATACGGGTTGGAAGGGACCTTGGAGGTCTTCTAGTCCAACCCCCTGCTCAACCCTAGACCATTTCAGACAAATGGCTGTCCAGTCCCTTTTTGGAAGACTTCAGTGATGGAGCACGCACAAATTTCTGTTCCACTGATTAATTGTTCTCACTTTCAGGAAATTTCTCCTTAGTTCTAGGTTGCTTCACTCCTTGGTTAGTTTCCATCCCTTGTTTCTTGTCTTGCCTTTTGATGCTTTTGAGAATAGTTTGACTGGAAATTAATCAAAGAGAGGAGCAACCTGGAAGTAAGGAGAAACTTACTAACAGTGAGGACAATTAACCAGTGGATCTGCTTGCCAGCAGAAGTTCTGGTTGCTCCGTCGCCGGAGGTTTTTAAGAAAAGACTGGGCAGCCATTTGTCGGAAATCGTATAGGGCCATGATGGCGAACCGAGGCCACAGGTGGCACGTGGAGCCATATATGTGGGCATGCGAGCATTGCCCTAGCTCCAGCACGCATGTGCGCGCCAGCCAGCTGATTTTTGGGCCTTCCAGAAGTCGGGAAACAGGCTATTTCCAGCCTCCAGAGGGCTTCCGGGGGAGGGGGGAGGCTGTTTTCGCCCTCCCCAGGTGCCTAGAAAACCTCTGGAGCCTGGGGAGAGCGAAAAACGGGCCTACCGTGCCATTGCGTTCGAAAAGCGTAGGGAGTGCGGGGTGTGTTCTGTCCCCGTCTCACACACACACCCCAAACAGCCAGCCGGGGGTTAAATAACTTTTCAAACACCCAATGTCAGTTATCAGAAACTTGGCAGCAACCCCGTAGCTGCCTGCCAAGACTTTACTCCAAGAAGGAGGGGTTGTTCCTCCACCAGATAACGCAAACAAAATACACACAGTTTAAACAGTCCAGTTCGTAAATTAAATCCACAGCAGATTTAGGCGTTTGTTTTCCAGAGGTGCAAAGTGACTTGCCAGAGGTTTAAGCTTTGTCTATCACAGAGTCTGACTGGCCACCGCCCTCCCTTATATAGCCTGTGGGGTGTGGTCCAGTGACTCAGCTTAATCTCTGGCACGCCGCCTCTTCTGCTGCGTACATTTGTCTCGCCGACGCTGGCGTGGATCCAGCCACAACTTATCTCCGTCGTCGCTATCCGACTGATCGGAGACACCTGGCTCCTGGCCAATCTCTTCTCCTTCGGCAGACACCTGAGGCATTGCCAGAGAGGAGGGTCCTGGAGAGGGAGGCCTGGCCGACTCCTCTCCTTCATGTTCGGAGCCTTCCTCCTCCGATAAGAGGGGCTCGGGGGTCGGAGCCACAACAGGGTGGGCACGTGAATGCGTGAGCCCCCCACACGACCCCCCGCTTTTGACACACAACGGCAAAAAGGTTAGCGATGGGGCCTCCTGCTTGAGCAGGGGGTTGGACTAGAAGACCTCCAAGGTCCCTTCCGGCTCTATTCTGATTGATTGACTTATGGCTTTCTGCCCCACCCTTTTGTCACCGCCATGTCGACTTCCAAGCATCCTGAGATGCTGCTTTCGAATCAACATTAAGAGGAACTTCCAGAAACGAACAAAGAAAGAAACAAAAAAAGAAAGAAAGAAACACAAAGCAAACCATGAAACAAGTGCACTTTTTATGTGTCTTTGTTTTGTGTCTCTCTTTGTTTCTCTTTAAACAGTTTGGAGTTTTGTATTTTTGGGGAGTTCAAATAAAAACATGAGGGGGGGGGGAAGAAAACATTAGAAGGAACTTCCCGAAAGAAACAAACGAAACACAAAACAAACAAGGACATTGGGGAGGGAAAAAGTGCATTTTTAATTTCTTGTTTGTCTTGTTTCTTTTTGTTTGTTTGTTTCTGTTAAAAAAAAAGATTCTGGATTATTTGTTTTTTTGGGGGGGAAATATGAAGTGGGGGGGGGAAACCCCTTTCTTGAGGCAACCTGCTGTTCTAACGCGGAAGCAAAATTGCTTGGAAGTTGTCAGGTGCACACAATTCCCCCAGCAGATGGTAGACAACCAAACGTCGATGACGCTACACAGATGTTCTACACGGATAGCGATTGGATTAAATGAATTTGTTGGAGGCTTTCGTTTCATCCATCCTAAGGATTCTAAGGAATAACTGCGAAGATGTCCTACAGGGATGGCAGGAAAGAGAGTGTCAAAATTAAGGACGGAGAAGCCGTACCGTTGTCGTCCACAACTCTGGTCTGCTCTTTGCAACAATCCATGGGCAATCCGATCACCTCGACTTCCACGAACGGATCTATGATCTGGAAAAGAGGCGAAATAAATAAAATAGGAAAATGACACCAAGCGCTGTCTTTCCTCAACTTGATGGTTTTCTTGGTGGGCCGGTAAAATCTTAACTAATTGATTTAAGAGAGACATTAATTGATGGTTCTCTTAAGATCTGAAAAGGGACCTTTTTCCACATCTGCTACCCATTTGATCTGGAGATGGACCAAACCAGGGGTGAAATGCTACCGGTTCGAGACGGTTCGCCCGAACCGGTAGTGAAAATGGTACCGGTTCGTTCACCCGAACCTGTAGTAAAAAAATACTTTAAAAAGTTAAAAAAAAAAACATTCCGAGGATCGCGCGGCACAGCTGATCCTTGGAACTTTTAAAAAAACTTTTTAAAAGCATTTTTTAAACTACCGGTTCAGGCAATAGGTAGTTAAAAACTGCTAAAAAAAAGGAAAAAAAGAGCTTCCGACAATCAGCTGTTACAATCAGCTGTGCTGCGCGATCCTTGAACTTTTTTTTTTTAAACTTTTTAAACCACTTTTTTACTACCTATTGCCCGAACTGGTATTTTTGTGTAAAGTGTGATAAGTTTGTTTTTTTGAGCTCTCTGTGACTCTGTGAGGTTCCTGCTTGTTGCAGGGGCCATTTTGTGTGAAGTCCAGCTGCTTTTGCATTGTGTGTGAGTCAGTTGTTGTAGCCTTTGTGTTATTTTTGTGTAAAGTGTGATAGTTGGTTTTCCCGGTCACATGACCACCAAACCACGCCCACCCAGTCACATGGCCACCAAGACCACCTCATCTTTCTTTGCTACTCAAACTTCCGAAAGCGAGAAAGGATGATTGAAGATTGAACTCAATGCTGTTTTTATTATTTTTTTTACCCTGGACAGGCCAATTAACGGCCGTGGAGAAAAAAACCACCCACAAGGATTACGGCGGAGCTCCCAATTAAAAAAAACAAAAAACAACAACAGCCAACCCTTTGCTCGAAGGCAAAATAAATCCTGCTGAAGGGATGGGGTGAAAGGGGGGAAGACGGGAGGGAAAAAAAAAATTTGGAGCAGCGCCCCCGCCGTTCCAACAGGGCTCCCGTCCAAAGGAAGCCATCGGTCTTGGCTGCTGACAACTCAACGGCTTAATGTTGTTTTACAGGGAGATTCGGGGGTCTGTTTGGCTGGGAGGTTTATTTATTTATTTATTTATTTTGCAGTGGCCGTCCCGCCCGCCCACCCCACTCCACATCCTCCCATCACATCACCACCCCGCCTGCTCCTTCCAGGCAGGCCTGGTGAATGGAAGGCTTGTCAATTTGATGGAGGGTCTTGGCAGATCTTTCCTGACCTCCCCACAGAGGCACCCTGGGGACAATAAAGCCAACTCGGTTCTTTTTTTTTCTCTCTCCCCCCGCCCCCCCGCACAAAGAGAACTGGCCAAGCACCTGCTAAACCCCTCCAGGAGAAGGAACAGGTTGCATAATCTTTCTTTTAAAAAAAGAATGGAACACCCCCCCTCCCCCGAGGCTGCATGATGGATCTTGTAGTGGTAGAGAAGGGGGCGGGGATGGGGCGTTGAAGCCCAGCTTGCAAACAAACCCGCTTTCTTGGGGAAAAAGAAAAAAAGAAAGGAAAAAAAAAAGCCAGCCAATCAGAATAGAGCTAGAAGGAACCTTGGAGGTCTTCTAGTCCAACCCCCTGCTCAGGCATGAGACCCTAGACCAGTGATGGCTAATCCTTTTTGCCCTCGCGTGCCAAAAGTGGGGGGGGGGAGCACGGGGGAGGAGGGGGTCTCGCACACGTGCGTGCCCACACCCATAATTCACCCCACACACTCTCCCCGCTTTTGGCACGCGACGGCAAAAAGGTTACCGGTGGTTCCGGTTTGCCCGTTTTTTACCCTCTCCAGGCTCCAGAGGCTTTCTTGGAGTCTGGGGAGGGCGAAAATGGCCTTCCCTAACCCTCTGGAGACCTGAAATCCCAACCTCCGGTGGGCCCGGAAATTCCGAAAATCAGCTATCCATCCATCCATCCATCCATCCATCCATCCATCCATCCGTCTTCTTTCTTTCTTTCTTTCTTTCTTTCTTTCTTTCTTTCTTTCTTTCTTTCTTTCTTTCTGTCTATCTATCTATCTCCTTCTATCCATCTTTCCATCTACCATATCTATCTACCGTATCTATCTATCTATCTATCTATCTATCTATCTATCTATCTTCTTTCTATCTATCTATCATCTATCTATCTTCTTTCTATCTATCTATCTATCTATCTATCTATCTACCGTATCTATCTATCTATCTATCTATCTATCTATCTATCTATCTATCTATCTATCTATCTTCTATCTATCTACCTACCTACCTACCTTCTTTCTTTCTATCTATCTATCTACCTACCTACCTATCTTCTATCTATCTATCTATCTATCTATCTATCTATCTATCTATCTTCTATCTATCTACCTACCTATCTTCTTTCTTTCTATCTATCTATCTATCTATCTATCTATCTATCTATCTATCTATCTACCTTCTATCTATCTACCTACCTATCTACCTACCGTATCTATCTTCTATCTATCGTATCTATCTATCTTCTATCTATCTATCTACCTACCTACCTACCTACCTACCGTATCTATCTATCTATCTATCTATCTATCATCTATCTAACAACAACAAAAGTCGGAGTTGTTTCCCATGGACAGTAGAGTAAAGCAGCCAGTCTATTCATCCGCTACAGGTAATTCAGTTCATTTAGTGACCGTTCGAAGTTACGGCGGCCTTGGAAAAAAAAACACGGGGGGCTTACCTCGCCTCGGTCTCCAAGCATGGAATCGCGAGGTTTCGGGAGCTGCTGTCCACTGATGATCCTTAAGACGAGTTGCTTTTTCATCTGGCCGGCCAGCGGATCTTCGGAATTGGGGTTGAAGATCCCTGGAAGAGATTGAGAGAAGGGATGCATAGCAGGAAGGTCAGGCGGGAGTGGACCCACGTTTCATGTCCGTCGGGGGGGTGGGGTCTCTGGACCCGGGAAGGCGGGTCCAGACATGTTGTGGGAAGTGTTCTTGCAGATGTTTCAGGAGGAGGAGGAGGAGAACTCTGGGGTCCTTGGTGCGTTCCGAGCTTATTGGTTTTCTTACAGATGTTTCATTACCCAACTAGATAACATCATCAGTACTAGAAGGGAGTGGGGTTGTGGAGAGGAGGAGGAAGAGGAGGAGGAGGACAGTGGAGTCCTTGGTGTTCTCTGGTTTTCTTGAAGACATTTCATTACCTAACTAGGTAACATCATCAGTGCTAGAAGGGAGAGAGATTGTGGAAAGGAGGAGGAGGAGGAGGAGGAGGAGGAGGAGGAGGAGGAGGAGGAGGAAAAGGACTGTGGGGTCCTTGGTGCTTTCTGAGCTTGGTTGTATTCTTGCAGACATTTCATGACCCAACTAGGTAACATCATCAGTGCTAGATGGAGTGAGGTTTGCATACTACGAGAGGATGCTGGGAGAATGAAGAGATGTTCCTTGTGAAGCACAACAAGAACTGGCCCAAAAAAGTTGAGGACGATTGGAAATATAACGCTTCTCAACCTTGGCAGCTTTAAGGTGACCGGATTTCAACTCCCAGAATTCCCCACGGTTGAGAAACCCTGGAAGAGAGCCTCCTGGGAGAAGACCGAGAGACAGGCTTCTTACCTTGACACATGCACTTGGGTTTGAGGATGTAGCCGCAATTCCCGTTGGCGCCGAACTTGGCGCGGTTGAGCTGCAGCATCCTCCCTTCCGATTGGTAGTTCAGCGCCACTGCAACGGATGGGGAAAATGGGACATATAGGGGGCTGTGCAGAGCCAGCCTGCAATACTGCGTTCTAACCACTGAGCCATGGGGGCGCGGCAGGATTGCAGGCTGACTCTGCCGCCTGCCAGGAGTTGTTCGATACTGACAGGCTCAAGGTTGACTCAGCCTTCTGTCCTTCCGAAATGGGTAAAACGAGGACCCAGATTGTTGGGGGCAGTAGGCTGACTCTGTAAACCACTTAGAGAGGGCTGCAAAGCACTGTGGAGTGGTATATAAGTCTAAGTGCTATTGCTATTGCTAAATAACTGAGAAATGAAACTATAAGTGGAAAATTCTGATCCAGACATTTTGGAAAGCATTTCTCCCTTCCTTCCATCCATCCATCCATCCATCCATCCATCCATCCATCCATCTATCTATCTATCTATCCATCCATGTACAATATCTATAATCTCTCTCTTCTATCTACAATATCTATCTATCATCTGTCTTTCTCTCTTGTCTCTACAATATCTATCTATCTATCTATCTATCTATCTATCTATCTATCTATCTATC
>WNWU01000107.1:355628-369921 GCA_012654045.1 Ptyas mucosa
CTATCTATCTATCTATCTATCTATCTATCTATCTATCTATCTATCTACCTACCTACCTACCTACCTATCCATCCATGTACAATATCTATAATCTCTCTCTTCTATCTACAATATCTATCTATCATCACTCTTTCTCTCTCTCTCTCCAATATCTATCTGTCTGTCTGTCTGTCTACCCAGCCACCCACGCATCGTGTCTACGTACAATACCTATACTCTCTTCTATCTACAATATCTCTCATCTCTCATCTACCTACCTACCTACCTACCCACCCACCCACCTACCTCTATCATCTATCTACATTCCTATCTATCTATCTATCTATCTATCTATCTATCTATCTATCTATCTATCATCTATCTATAAAAAAGCAAGTTTTTCCCCTAGAAAATTGGTATTGAGAGGAACCCTCATGGCTGAGAAATAAAGAAAAGGGAGAGAAACGGTTTTCTTTTCATTCTCCAACGGCTAATTTTAAGAACTGGGCTAAAACCAGCAGCTGTGCGATTAAACAGAGAAGAGGGGCGGTGGGGTGGGGGGAGAACTGTTTTACAGTTTTCCTCCAGGACAAGCGGTCCCCACACGAAGGCCTCCTTTCGCTTGGCTTCTGCACCCGCCACTTCCTTCTTCCTCCCTCCAAAGCACGGAGGGTAGAAGCACCGAGGCACGGAAGCGTGAAGGGAAAAGTTGGTTCGGGGCGAAAGAACATCTGGGTTCCTTACCCAACTGGCAGCCGGCGTTCCAGAAAGGCTGAGGGTTATAATTGCTGGAATCCACCCGGTAGGAAGAAGGGTAGATCCGGGAGAGCTGGTGCTGGTTGAAACGGAGATATTGAGCTGGTTTTTGCTGGAGGATCTGGTGAGCTTTGGTTTCGCTGAAGGAGGAGACTTGCCAGCTGGAAGAAACTGGGACAAAGGAAGGCTGTGTTAGTCCCCCTCGGATGTCAACGTCTCCCTTATCTGGCCGCCTCTTCCCCACCGTATCTTCGTTTACAGATAGTCTCTGTAGTCATTGAGCAACTGGTCATAAGTTGACCAGTTGCTCAATGACAGCTCTATTCCTAGTTATGGAGCAAGAGCGCCTAGTGGAAAATAGACTCATACAATGGGAAGGGACCTTGGAGGTCTTCTAGTCCAACTCCCTATCCAAGCAGGAGACCCTGTACCATTCCAGACAAATGGCTGTCCAGTCTCACCTTAAAAACCACCCATAAGGAGGCAACTGATTAATTGTTCTCATTGTCTGGAAATTCCTCCTTAATTTCAGGTTGCTTCTCTCCTTGATCAGTTTCCACCCATCGCTTCTTCTCCTACCCTTCAGGGGCTTTGGAGAATAGGTTGTCCCCCTCTTCTCTGAGACAGCCCCTCAAATATTGAAAGACTGCTAGCAAGTCAGCCCTCTTTAGAATAGAATAACAAGAGTTGGAAGGGACCTTGGAGGTCTTCTAGTCCAACCCCTTGCTTAGGCAGGAAACCCTACACCACTTCAGACAAATGGTTGTCCAACATCTTCTTAAAAACTTCCAGTGTTGGAGCATTCACAGCTTCTGGAGGCAAGTTGTTCCACTGATTAATTGTTCTAACTGTCAGGAAATTCCTCCTTAGTTCTAAGTTGCTTCTCTCTTTGATTAGTTTCCATCCGTTGCTTCTTGTGCTGCCCTCAGGTGCTTTGGAGAATAGCTTGACTCCCTCTTCTTTGGGGCAGCCCCTGAGATATTGGAAGACTGCTATCATGTCTCCCCTAGTCCTTCTTTTCATCAAACTAGACATACCGAGTCTAGTTTAATGTAGGCTTTTGTTATACTTACATAGTTCTCTCTACTGTTCAACTTTTGTGTTAGTTTAAAGAACTCTGATGGTCTTTGCGGTCCTTCTCTGCACATTTTCCAGAGCCTCAAATATCTTTTGGGTCGTACGGTGATCCGAATTGGACGAGGTGTGCGGTCTCAACAGTGGGGTATAAAACAGTACTCTCACTTCCCGTGATCTTGAAACTAACTATTCATGCAATCTAGGGGTTGGTAGCAGATTCGGACAGTGAGGAGGTTAGGGCTCTGCGTCGGAGGCAGAGAGAGGGCCAGGGCCGTCTGTCAGTTGTCAGCTGCCTTCGGAGTCGGACATCAGTGAGGCTGATGAACAGCTGGAGCCTGTTCCCAGTGTGAGCTGCCAGGAGAAGGGAACAGCTAAGGAACAAGGGTCGACTCAGGAGTAAAGCCACAGGTGGACGATCCCAGAGGGAATAAAATAGGAGCAAAAGGGGAGTGGAGTTTGCAGGAGATCATTAGTTCGCTGAATTGGTTCGTGACTCTCGGAGACTCCTTGCCAAGTTTTGAAGCTATCGGCCTGGCAGATAAGGTCTGCGACTGTAAATTCTCGCTTGAAAGACTTTGCTGGATGTGAACGAGAGGAATTCACAGTAACTTAATAAAAAGAGGTTTTTGTCGGGACAAGGAGTCCGCTTCATGCTCTTGGGAAGCCTAGGTTGGAACACTAGGATTGCGTTAGCTTCTTTGGCAACTGCAGCACCCTCCTGTCTCATAATCCGCCGTTAAAATGGCTTCTAAATTACCTGGGAAATCTTTGTAGGAATTGGGCCATGGAGCAACGATCTTCTGCCTGATGGACAACCCAAAGAGCTTTGAGTAAAAGCCTGGGTGGGAAACACACAGCCCAGCTTCGAAAGGAAGACTGACGGAACGTTATTTTTTTTTTTAAAAAAAAGATGGTAGGCAAACTTACTTTCCGATTCCACGTCGTGGATTCCGACGGATCTAGTGTATTTCACCAGATCCGAGAGAGCCCGGGAGAGTTTCATCGTTTTCTTTTGCCGATTTGTTCTGGTAGGAGGAAAAACAACAACAAGGTAACTGTTTCGGCCTGTCGGCCGCCGGCACCCAAATCAGAGGAGGAGGAAGCGGAGGAGGACATGGGAGTCAAGGTCAGCCTCAAGGCAACCTGAGAGCTCCGAGGGGGAAGAGGGAATGGAGCTGGCAGAGAGAGAGACGGAGGCGGAGCCTGGGCCGTCCGTCAGTCCTCAGATGGAGAGTCAACAGCCCCCAGGTCTGGAGGTGGCTGATGAGGAAGAGGAGGAACAGCTGGGTCCAGTGCCTGAAGGCAGAGGAGAGGAGAGCAGTGGAAATCTATGGGCCGGTCCTCGGGACGGAAGAGCCGCCGCTGCTAGCGAAGCCCCACCCCAGCTCTGGGGATAAAAGGCAGGGGGGGAGATGAATAGATGTGGTAGACAACTATTCATCTCCATGCCGGACAGACTTGTTAGGCTGCGGTGAGAGAGAAACTTTTTTGCCGGGGCTGACGGCGCTTTTCGCAAAGGAATCTTGGAGTTCACTTCAGAGGGTTTGCTGTGTTCGGGGAGCTGGGTGGGAACAGTAACCAATTGATCCAAATCGAAAAGGATTTATCCAACGGATAGGGTGACGGGGAGAGAGTGAGAAGCCGACAAAGAGTTTGGAGTTTTGCAGGGAGGAGCAAATGTCAAGGTGAAATATCCACCTGGCTCTTCCTGCTTAACAAACCAAGAATCCATGTCACTGGTTCTGTATTAAAGTTACGCGGTTTAAGTTTTGCAGAAATTTAGAAAATAGGAACAACCAGCGTGGGAAAAAAATCCCAACTGAAACCCGGAAGCAACTCGGCACCTAAAAAATGAACTCCGATTTGAATTTGAATTTTTGCAGCTTTCCCTCTTTATCAGTGTACATTCAAAGTGACAATAAAGTTATTCTAAGTTCTAGATTCAGCAGCAAAGCTGAATCCGTTAAGATACAGGCAGTCCTCGACTTACAACAGTTCGCTTAGTGACCATTCGAAGTTACGATGTCACTGGAAAAAAAAGGGGTCATGTGGTCCCCCTTTTGTGACCAAAGTCAAGGAGGGAAACCAAATTCCCTGAACAACTGCAGGGACTCACTTAACAACCGTTCCACAAGTAAAATGGGGCAAGACTCGCTTAACAAATGTCTCCCTCAGCAACAGAGATTTGGGGCTCAACTGCGGTCGTAAGTCAAGGGCGACTTGTATAAAGACGCAAGTCAGTATATTTTTTTGGGGGGGGGGTGTAAAAATTCTTTTTTCTGAAACCGTTGAAACTTACTTGCTATAATGGACGGAGGTTCTAGTTAGGTTTCCTTGGCATTCAAAGTCGTCTTCTCCATCTTCCAAACTCGGGGTCCTTTTGAGTTTGCTGGATTTTTTCTGGGTTAGAAAAAAAACAAAACTTGTTTTCTCCCATCTATTCTCATCTATCTATTTTATTTCGGCATCCTTATTCGTATTTCTTTTCTGACCAATTTATCAATTGTTTCTAATTGACGATTAAATGATTGTAACTATGATTATGACCTATGACTTGATGTTCAGATGTACACTGCGAGCTTACGCGCCCCGGAGACAAATTCCTGGTGTGTCCGATCACGCTTGGCCAATAAAGAATTTTACCCTAAAAATTATTCCAGACCTTCCCTCCGAGAAACAAAGGAGTAACCTTGCGTTTGGTCAAGCTTCCCATCAGGGATCGGTTGTGACGTTTGCTGAGGATGGGGTCTTCACCGGATTCCAGGTTCTCCTCGTGCTTGCTCTATGGGGACAAAAAAAACCCAGACAGCGATGCACCGGGTGATCAGGGATCGGTCGCTAAGTGAATTGGTTGTTAAGTCGAGAGCTACTTGTATTGCCGCTCTAAAATGCAACTCAGGAAAGCTCATTTTCCTCTGGTCCCCTTAATCCCTTTGCTTTCCCCAAATAAGGACTAATTTTTAAAGCAGTCACAAGTTTGGTCCAGTCACCTTCCACCATAATTTTTGGCAGCTGGATTTTTGTGGGTTACTCTCCTTTCCTCCCCCCCCCCCCCCCCCCCCCCCCCGTTAGGAAATGGTTATTTGTCTAACTAGTTGGTCAGGCAATATATAAACCAACAATGTCAGAAAGGTATTATATTGCTTTAAGACTGTATTGCATCATCCTGTATCCTGATTGGCTAAGCTCTGTAGCCAATGTACTTAAGGGAAGTCAGGATCATGGCTTGTGTGGATACCACACACCTGTTTATTTGCTGTAACTCTCTACCTGATCTCTCTGTATGATCACTGTTTGACCATAGCTACATGTTGCTTTCTACTATTTATTGAACGTTTTTGATATTGAACTTGTTCCCGTTTTGAAACTCAAGAAGAACTGTTTTATTGTGTATGACTACAACTGGTAAGAAGACTTTGTACTTGAAATGCCCCTGGATTGAACTTTTAACTCTCGTCTTATCTGTGTATGACTTGGATGGTTTTTGGACTTTGCTTTACTTTTTTCTAAAAGTAAAAGACTACAACAACTCAGTGTGTTTGTATGTTGACTGTGATTGTTCACAACCACTCCCTGTCGCTTTTCATGCGTTTACTCAAAGGGTATTCTGCTCAATAACCCACATCGGTTATGAGCCAAGAATATCCTTAACACCCCCTTTTCACACACACACATTTTTGGCAGCTGGATTTTTCTGGGTTTCTATCTCTCCCTCTCCCTCTCTCACACACATACACACATTTTAGCAGCTGGATTTTTGTGGCTTTCTCTCTTTCTCTCCCTCTCTCCCCACCCTAAAGGGATCAATGCATTTTCTGCTCACGGTGTAGCACATTTAAGGCTGGCAGGAGGGCCCCCCCCCCCAAAAAATGGGTTCTCAACCATTTTTTTTAAGCTCTGTCACCTCCTCCAACCCTTCTTCCAATATGTCAGCAAATCCTCCGCAAAATGTTTTACATAGAACTGCTTTTCTAGCGGCCCCAGTCCCTGATGAAGGGCCCTTAAAAGAGACAGAGAGAGACAGAGAGACAGAAAGAAAGGAAAAAACAGGACTGGCGATCATAATTGTCAACCCTTCGTCTTTCTGAGGGTGTAAGAAATCCGGCAATTATTTCGAAATTAATACACGAAGGGGTTGGAGAAAGGGAGGAGAGGAGCTTCTTCATAAAAACTCTGAAAAATGAGATTGCAAAAACGGCGTGCAAACCACCTGTGCGTATCTCGCATTTCATGCCCCCCCCCGCCCCCTCGCTGGTGGCCCCTGACGAGAGCATTGTGCTTCCCCAAAATTTCACTCCCCTGCTTTCCTCATTAACGGTGTGCGCTCAGCTATGACAGGCAGAAATCGTTAACAAACCATTTAAGCAAAAAAATAAATAAAAAGGCTAATGAGACCCCAGCCAAGATGGCTGCGGAAAAGGCCACCCCGCTCTCGCTTCGATTTCAAAATGCTTGCAAATTTGATTTCTTTATAGATCAACCTTCCTGCTGCAAGAGGCACGACGAACAGAGGATGAGTGGCGGGCGGGGGACTAGGGGAAAGAAAGAAAGGAGACCAAATCAAAACCTCATTACAGGAAAGGTAGAACGAAGAAGGGGGGGGGGGGGGAAGGAGGAGAATTGTCCTCGGCGGGGCAAAAAGCTGGAAGGAAAAGGAGGGAGAAGCAAGATGATTTCGCCACGATCCTAACGGTTTGTTCTGGATTAGCTCAAGATCACGGAAAGTGTTAAGACCACTTTGTAACGCCTTGGTAAGGCCACATTTATGGAATACTGCATTGGTCACCACGATGTAAAAAAGATGTGGAGACTCTAGATAGAGTGCAGAGAAGAGCCACAAAGAGGATTATAGGGGACCGGACGCTAAAACATATGAAGAACGGTTGCAGGAATTGGGTATGTCTAGTCTGATGAAAAGAAGGACTAGGGGAGACATGAGAGCAGTCTTCCAATATCTCAGGGGATGTTTTGTTTTTCCTTAATTACCGTAAAACCCTTCCTCCTCATATCATTACCTTCCTTTTTGTACCAACACCCTTTTCTAAAATACAGAGATGCGACTTCAGCTTAATATTTTTTTGGGCTGAAACTAAAAACTAAAAGTAAGCTTCTACGTTTAGGCCAGAAAACTCAAAATGCACAGGTACAGCATAGGTGGTACCTTGCTCAATAGTAGTAACTGCGAGAGGGATCTTGGAGTCCTAGTGGACAATCCCTTAAACAGGAGCCAGCCGTGTGCAGCAGCTGCCAAAAAAGCCAACACAGTTCTAGGCTGCATAAAAAAGAGGGATCGAATCAAGATCACGTGAAGTGTTGATACCACTTTATAAGGCCTTGGTATAGGCCACGCTTGGAATATTGCATCCAGTTTTGGTGGCCACGATGTAAAAAAAGATGTGGAGACTCTAGAAAGAGTGCAGAGAAGAACCACAAAGATGATTAGGGGACTGGAGGACTAAAACATAGGAAGAACGGTTGCAGGAACTGGGCGTGTCTAGTTTAATGAAAAGAAGGACTAGGGGAGACAAGATAGCAGTGTTCCAATATCTCAGGGGCTGCCCCAAAGAAGAGGGAGTCAAGCTATTCTCCAAAGCACCTGAGGGCAGGACAAGAAGCAACGGATGGAAACTAATCAAAGAGAGAAGCAACCTAGAACTAAGGAGAAATTTCCTGACAGAACAATTAATCAGTGGAACAACTTGCCTGCAGAAGTTGTGAATGCTCCAACACTGGAAGTTTTTAAGAAAATGTTGGACAACCATTTGTCTGAAGTGGTGTAGGGTTTCCTGCCTAGGCAGGGGGTTGGACTAGAAGACCTCCAAGGTCCCTTCCAACTCTTGTTATTCTATTCTAAAGAGGGCTGACGTGCTAGCAGTCTTCCAATATCTCAGGGGCTGCCCCCAAAGAAGAGGGAGTCAAGCTATTCTCCAAAGCACCTGAGGGCAGGACAAGAAGCGATGGGTGGAAACTAATCAAGGAGAGAACAATTAGGAGAAACCGAGGAGAAATTTCCTGACAGATAGAACAATTCATCCGTGGAACAACTTGCCACCAGAAGTTGTGAATGCTCCAACACTGGAGGTTTTTAAGAAGAGGTTGGGTAACCATTTGTCTGAAGTGGTGTAGGGTTTCCTGCCTGAGCAGGGGGTTGGACTAGAAGACCTCCAAGCTCCCTTCCAACTCTGTTATTCTCTGTAATGTTGCTAGGCCTTGTTCCTGAACCTACGCCTCCCGTTCAGCAATCCTTGCTCCGCCAGCTAGGGACTGCCATCTGTCTCCTGGGCAGCCGGTTGGAAAGTGATATTAATGACCTAGGAGAGGAGGAACGAGTTTGGTTCTCCACGCCTCGTTGTCCCCGCATGTTGGATGGCACACGCACACACAAGACAAATGGGAAATCTAAGTGGGCGGTAAATATTTATCATGATTACAGGGGGAAACCCACCGAAAAAAAAAAATCCCCTCATTAGCTGTTCATCGCTCAACTTTCCTTGCAGAGGAAAAAGAGGCCACGCTGGTGATCAGTCAGGATTAAGCGTGATTACAGACCGAGCTCCACTACTCCGAAGAGGTTTATGAGGAATGATGAAAAGGGGAACGTGTGTGTCTGTGTGTGTGTGTGTGAAGAAATATAGCTATCAAAAGGCAAATTTGGCAAGGATTCATTGGAAGAAAGAAAACCGGCCATCCCAGGGTCCTGGGGGGAGGAAACTTGGTTATCAACTGCAGTGATTCACTTAACAAGGAAGGAAGGAAAGTCATTAAATGGTGCCAACGGAGGTGGCATTCAGCCGGTTCGGGACGGTTTAGATCGGTTCGCCCGAACCGGTAGCGGAAATCAACTGCAGTGATTCACTTAACAAGGAAGGAAGGAAAGTCATTAAATGGTGCCAACGGAGGTGGCATTCAGCCGGTTTGGGATGGTTCAGATCGGTTTGCCCGAACCGGTAGCGGAAATCAACTGCAGTGATTCACTTAACACGGAAGGAAGGAAAGTCATTAAATGGTGCCAACGGAGGTGGCATTCAGCTGGTTTGGGATGGTTCAGATCGGTTCGCCTGAACCGGTAGCGGAAATCGCGGGTGGGACCACCCATCCGCCCTGCGCGGAAGGCATGCGTGCCAGCGAAGCGCATGCCTGGACATGCTTATATTTGCGAACAGGTAGGGAAAGTAAGTGAATACCATCTCTAGGGGCAAAACCTGCTTAACAAATGTCTCACTTAACAACAGATGTTTTGTGGAGGTCGTAAATCCAGGTCTACTTGTATTATATGTATGTTTTACCAAATTTTATCATATTATTATTATTATTTTTGCAAAACTATGATGGTATGATTTATTCGTGTTTTATCGGTAAGCTTTTTTGGGATCGGCTCCCTCTGCCCCTATGCCCCCCCCCCCAACTCCAAAATCACCTTCTTAAGATCAGGCTTGTTCCCCAATTTCCCCGAGGACGACAAGGTGGTGACGGCAAAATTATTTTGGTCTTCGCAGTCCCGGATTTTAGATTCCTTGATCAGAGAGTCCAGTTTTTTCTTGGCGAGGTTTTCCACCCGTTTCCGATTAGAAGAAGCCTGGAAGCCAAAAAAATGTTATAAACTAGCAAAAATGCAGTTTCCCCCTTCGTTTCTTTCCCAGCTGGTATTCAACACTAGTCCTTGACTTACAACTATTCATTTAGCGACTGCCCGTCATTACAATGTCACTGAAAAAAGGGACTTGGGACTGGTTTTCTCACTTACGACCGTTGGCAGCATCCCCACGATCCCACGATAAAAATTCAGATGCTTGGCAGCTGACATGAACTTATGACGGTTGCAATGTCCCAGGGGTCATGTGATCCTCCTTTGCGACCAAAGTCAAGAAGGAAGTCAGATTCGCTTAACAACCCGGGTTTCTGACTTCACAAATGCGGTGATTCACTTAACAACAGTGGCGAGAAAGGTCGTAAAAGGGGCCGAAACTCATTTCACAGACATCTCACTTAACAGCAGAAACTTCAGGGTTACTCACTTAACAAGAGTTTTGCTTAGCAACAGAAATTTTGGAGTTGGTTGTGGTTGTACGTTGAGGACTTAATAATAATAACTTTATTGTCATTGTACGTGTATACACAGTATACCCGTACAACAAAATTAATTTAACACCCAAAGACCAGGTCCAACACACATAACAATCCCCAAACACATTCCCACCCACCACAATTCTCCACCCCTAAACCACCCAAACATCCACACAACAGACCAAGAAATGCTGTCCAACAGCTCACCGATGGTGGCCCTTTAGTTCATCGTTGAATGCAATTATAGCTCTGGGATTAAAAACTATTCAGAAGACGCGCGGTCCGAGTTTTAATTGTTCTGCATCTTCTGCCAAAAGGCAACAGTCCAAAAAGATGGTAAGCAGGATGGGAAGAGTCTCTGAGAATGTTATGCAACTTTCTCAAACAGCGAGATTCGAAGATGTCGTCCAGGGCTGGCAGCTGGAGCCCGATGATATTCTGGGCAGTTTTAATGATTCTCTGTAGAGCTACAGAGCTGCTCCCGTACCATGCAAGAATGCCGTATGTCAGGACACTCTCAATGGTGCTGCGATAGTAGGACAGAAGGAGATGCTGAGATAGATTGATCTTCCTGAGCATTCTCAGGAAGCACAGCCTCTTCTGTTGCCTTCTTCGCAAGCATGTTAGCATTCATACTCCATGAGAGGTCCTCCGAGATATAAATGCCCAGAAATTTAAAACTACCCACCCTCTCCGCCACCTCACCATTTAAGTACAATGGTAAATGTACATCTCTCTTCCTCCCGAAGTCCATTGTAAGTTCTTTAGTTTTTTGGGGTGTTAAGTGTGAGATTATTTTCTTTGCACCACAATGTCGGCCCTTGTACATCCTTCCTGTAAGCAGACTTAAGTGAACTAAAGAAGGAAAGCATGAAGCCAAAAGTGAATTTAATCACACCTTCTCTCGACAGACTATTATACGGTCTCGTGTTTATATTATACAGGTATTATTATGACCTAGATGCACTTCAAACATGACTTTGGTTTAACCAAGCAGCTAAAAAAATCAATCACAATCACCGTGTTCCTTGAGTGACAACCCCATGAATATTTGATTAGCCCGTTCCCAGATGTTTTTTCTGTTCAATTGTTTTTAGATGAGGCACAAGGAAAATGTCAGAAGAAATGAAGGCTGACGGCTTTGTCGAACGTCTCAAAAACTGTACAGTCAAAGGCCAGAAAAGGGTAAGGGGAGGGGGGCGGGTTAGCAAAATTAATTTCCCCTCTGCAATTATGGGAGCAATTCAGAATTATTCTTGTTTGTGCAAAAGTTTTTTGGGGGGGTGTCCAATAAAGGAGGATCATAGAACTCAATGAAAGCCGAACGTGCAGAAATATGAAGAGTTTTAAGATTTCCAATTTCTCCTCTCGCCTCGGCTGCTCTTCCTTAAGGCTACTCCAACCTGGAGTAGCCTTTTTAAAAACGCGGCACTCGGAACTGGGACAAACCATTCCTAGCTTCCGATTCAAACGATAAAGAAAACCGGGGAAAGTTTTCGGATCCCTCAATTTGGCTGAGACTGATATTCAACCCCGTCCTTCTCTGCTGCTTTTGTGACGGAGACGTTTGAAAATAGCGACACGCTAAAATGGTGCATTATGCAATACAGCTTCTGACCTGCGTCGTATTTCTTACTCGGTTTTGCGTCCTCGGTACTTTCCGAAGAGCCAAAGCTCTGGTTCGTTAATTGGCCAAAGCACATGGCAAATAATGTTCTCAAAAAAACAACAATATGTGTACTTTCTGTTTGCTTTTGGATGTACTCTTGGTGAACGTGACCGGCCGTTCGCAGCTGGCCATCCAGATGCTGTTTGCGGAGGGGTTTAAAGAAAAAAAAGAGAGAGAGAGAGAGAGACAAAACGAATTACAATCTAACGAAGATGGAGTTGGAGGAAAAAAGCGGAGTCATGATTTTACGGAGTGGAGAGTTGGGTCTCCAACAGAAAGCCACTTAAAGAGACTAAAAGCATTTGAAATGTGGATTTACAGGCAGCTGTTATGTATAAGTTGGGTTGACAAAATCAGAAATGGGGAGGTGATAAGCCGCCTGGGAAAGGCAAGGGAAATCATCAAAACCGTAAAAAAAAGTGAACGTTAGAATATTTCGGACCTGTGATGCGACACCCGGAAAAATACGGCATACTTCATTTAATCTTCCAGGGAAAGACTGAAGGGAAACGAAGTCCAGGCTGAAGAAGAAGGACATCATGGCTTCAAAATCCCCCCCCAAAAAGGGACTTGTTTGGATAAAACTCAACAGCATTTTTTTGTGCGGCTGTTGATAAAAATAGAATCAGCAAAATGATCGCCAATGTCCGATGACGGATATGGCACAAGAAGAAGGAGAAGGAGAAGGAGAAGGAGAAGGAAAAAGAGAAGAAGAAGGAGGAGGAGAAGAAGGAGGAGGAGAAGAAGGAGGAGGAGGAGGAGGAGGAGGAGGAGGAGGAGGAGACAGTGAGGAGCCAGGAAGGAAGGAAGGAAGGAAGGAAGGAAGGAAGGAAGGAAGGAAGGAAGGAAGGAAGGAAGGAAGGAAGACAAGACTACAAAACACGGGAATTAAGAGGTACTTTTTTAGCTTTAGGAAATTAGACCGAAGGAGAGAAGGAAATTTCTCTTCCACGGTCGATGCTGAAAGTTGCCGTTCAAACTCAGCGGGAGGTACCCACAAAATACCCACAGCGGGGAAACTGCCAAGGATTCAGTTAGGGTTTTTTTTACGTTTTGCTACGCCTGTGGCTGACCCCTAGAAACAAGCAGTGTGTACCCAATAGATAAGCACTGATTTTGGGGTGGGGTGGGGTGGGGCAGAGGGGGAGCCATTGGGATGAGATTTTGGGGGCTGTTCCAGCTTTGGAAGGGAGGTGGGAGCTCTCCAAGGTACTGAAACAAGTCAGGCGCTGTTCAGAAAACAAGACGAAATATAATAAGATGGAAATCTAGAGAAGCTGTTACTCCCGTTATCTTCCCGGTGAAAATTAATTCAGCTGACTGTCTCTCTTCCCTTATAATACAAGGGTTCTGGAAGGTTCCAAGATTGAATCCGGGTTCAAAACTCCCAAGAAGGTGTCAAAAATCGGATCCTGGTCTATCTATTCGCCCGCGAATGTCATTGGATTTCCTCTTAGCCAAACCCTCCAAATAGAATCGGAACAAAACAGTTCAAACGGTTATTGTCAATTTTTTTTTAAAGTAGAAAAAGAGGAGGTTATGACCCCTAAGGCTTCCGATTTAATATTTCCAGGCCCCTCGTTTCCCGCCAACCGTTGTCAGCGCAGCCATGGTTTGGTAATAAGTTTAAAACTCCTTCTGTTGCATTGAAATATTAATTCACGATTAAACGTTGATTTTAGATGGATAAATACTGCCTGCGACAGCTGGATTTCACTCTGCTTTCCACTTCAAAAGGACACAAAGGGCCAGGAAACAAAGAGAGAGAGAGAGAGAGAGAGAAAGAGAGAGAGGGAGAGAGAGAGAGAGAGAGAAAGAAAAAAGTGGAACATCGGAATAAGAAAGGGCTGCTCGCTGAATTAACGATTTCTTCCATCTATGTGGGTCAAGGAAAAATGTAGCCCTAAAATGTTTTTCCTGAACGAAAACATAATGGCCATCAAGATCAAGGGGGTAATTTCTTTTTTCTCAGGATTATATAATTTGAAGTACAAGCGCAAGGGAAAGCCCTGGGGGAATAAATCAAATTTCCCAGCACATCAAAACCATGTTAAGGCGCTAATAAGGACACACTCCTTGCTGCAAAATCCCTGCATTTTTTATTAACAGCCATGTTCAACAGCTGTACTCAATATTTAGACTTGTCTTTATTTAGAGTGGGGTGTTTAATTCCACCTTGTCTTGTTCTGCTCTTCGACGAAGTTTCTCGGCGGTAGGCAAAGCACCTGAATGAGTTCTGTTGTGGCCAAGACGCTGTTGTGTTGGACCAACACATCACAGGTTGTCTTCTAACGGCACAGGCACAAAGGCCAGTCGGAAGGAAAAGGGGAGGGGAAAGAAGATATGTTTGAGTCGTGCCTTTAAAAATGTACACTGGTAACCCTCGATGTACGACCGCAATTGAACCCCAAATTTCCGTTGCTAAGCGAGACATTGGTTAAGTGAGTTTTGCCCTGTTTTATGACTTTTCTTGCCACTGGCAGGTGAATCGTTTTAGCTGTTAAGATACTAACATAGTTCTGAATGGAATGGAATAGAGAATGGAATGGAATGGAATGGAATGGAATGGAATGGAATGGAATGGAATGGAATAGAATAGGATAGGATAGGATAGGATAGGATAGAATAGAATAGAATAAGAAATAGAATAGAATAAGAAATAGAATGGAATAAGAAATAGAATGGAATGGAATGGGATGAGATAGAATAGAATAGAATAGAATAGAATAGAATAGAATAGAATAGAAT
>WNWU01000107.1:369931-382937 GCA_012654045.1 Ptyas mucosa
ATAGAATAGAATAGAATAGAATAGAATAGAATAGAATAGAATAGAATCTGGATCTTTTAGTCAAAGAGTCACAGAATCGGAAGGGACCTCGGAGGTCTTCTAGTCCAACCCTCTACTCAAGCAGAAAAATAGAATAGAATAGAAATGAGAATAGAATAGAATAGAAAATAGGATAGGATAGGATAGAATAGAATAGAATATATATAAAAAGATGGAATGGGACAGGACAGAACAGGTCAGAACAGAACATAACAGAATAAAACTATTGTCAAAACTTTATTATTTGGCTTCCCCATTGACTTTGCTAGTAAGAAGGCCGCAAAAAGCAGATCACATGACCCCAGGACACTGTGGCCGTCATAAATATGAATCAGTTGTCAAGCATCTGAATTTAATTTTTTTTTTTTAAAAAAACTTTTTTGTTGTTAAAAGTCCCTTTTTTCAGTGCCAGAGAACAGAGGTTTTAAACAGATATCTCGATAGAAACCGGAACATTCTTATGCTTCTAACAAAATATTGACCCAAAGCATTTCTCTATCCTTCTCCTTCACCAGATCAACACCGATGCAGTTGGGTTTGGCCAACAAGACCCAACTTTACGTGCTAAGCCCAAGTCCGCCTTTCAATACATACGTCCCCGTTCATTAGCTTGCAGTCATCGTCCATCTCATCGGCACTGTCCTCGTCGGACACTTCACCCTCCTCGGCGTCTTCACTGATGTTGGCTGGAAGCTTTTTCCCCTAGGATGCAAAAAAACAGGTCATTAGGAGAGGAATAAACATCCAAAGCCAACTGGCATTCCCATCGCTGTGCCAAAATCAAAGGAAGAATATCATTTATTGATGTCTTGCGCAATTCCTCCTTCTCCTCTATCCCAGATTTTTTTTCCTCTCTCCCTGCTTTAGTTTTGAAGGAAGCCTATTAAGAGAGGTTGAGGTGGGGGAAACATGGGCTCAAGAGTAACCGGGCTGAGTAACATGGGCTCAAGAGTGCTGGAGTTCTGACCCAGCTCCCCAAATACGACAAACCCTCTGTAGTTGAAGCAATGATTCCTTTATTAGGAAGGCCGGCAGCCCCGGCAAAAAGTTTCTCACCGCAGGCTAAAAAGTCCGTCCGTCCGGGAGATGAATAGTTGTCTGCCACATCTATTCATCTCCGCTCCCTGCCTTTTATCCCCAGAGCTACGGTGGGGCTTCACTAGCAGCAGTGGCTCTTCCGTCCCGAGGACCGGCCCATAGATTTCCACTGCTCTCCTCTCCTCTCCTCTGCCTTCTGTTCATCAGGCACTGAACCCAGCTGTTCCTCCTTTTCCTCATCAGCCAGCTCCAGACAGGGGTGAAATCTACCTAGCTTCCTTACCGGTTCGGAAGTGCACGCATGCGCAGAGGGTAAAAAACATGTTACTTCCTGGTTAAAACCAGGAAGTAACGATGACCGGGCGGGTGGGGGGAGGCTCGAGCCTTCATCGCTACCGATGACGGCTTGTCCTGCCCTCAGGTGCTTTGGAGAATAGCTTGACTCCCTCTTCTTTGGGGCAGCCCTGAGATATTGGAAGACTGCTATCCTGTCTCCCCTGGTCCTTCTCTTCATCAAACTAGACATACCCAATTCCTGCAACCGTTCTTCATATGTTTTAGCCTCCAGCCCCCTAATCCTCTTTGTGGCTCTTCTCTGCACTCTTTCTAGAGTCTCCATATCTTTTTGACATCGTGGTGACCAAAACTGAATGCAGTATTCCAAGTGTGGCCTTACCAAGGCCTTATAAAGTGGTATTAACACTTCATGTGATCTTGATTCGATCCCTCTGTTGATGCAGCCCAGAACTGTGTTGGCTTTTTAAAGTAAAGATTAAATATTAAGTAAAGATTAAATATAAAGGTAATTTAAGAGGTACACTAAAACTGAAAGGCGCTCTCTCTCTCTCTCTCTCTCTCTCTCTCTCTCTCTCTCTATATATATATATATATATATATGTATATAGTTAAAGGAAGAAAAAGGAATGTAATTGTTATGTATATGTATATATGACTATTATTGATGCTGGAGCTTTGTAAAGATTGTAAACATGATATAAAATGATGAAATACGTTCAATAAAAATAATTAAAAAAAAGAAAAGACAGAAACTAATTCCAAAGCGGCATCGGAAAACTGCTTTCATGGGATTGCCACGGAAACGACAGAGGGGTGTCTGAGAAAGTCACTAAAAGAGGTTTTTTTCCCCTTCATCTGCTCTTGAGGTCATGCACCAGCCTGGCATCGAATCTTGACCAAGCTGTTTTCCTTCTACCTAAATCTCCATCTCGCCGCGAAGAATCGGAGAGCTTCCAATAGGGCAAACGAGAGAGAGATATTTATCGATCGATAATTCTCGCCACAAAAATCCCAGAAGGGGATTTAAGACTGATTGGTCGGCGCAAAAAAAAAAGAAGAAGCTGGGCTCTCTAATAGGAAAGCCGTATCCGAAGCGTGGATCAAAGCTGAATGGAAGTGGATTGCTTTCGAGAGTCTCTTGAAAAAGCTAGCCTTGATCTGCACCACTCCAAAAATCCAATCACTGAGAACAGGGCAGCTGCCACTGATTTTTCTAAAAAAAAAAAACACGTTTTTTGGGGGGGGAAAGGAATTAAACTCTTTGTAGCGTTTAAAGCACAGAACCGAGGGAGGGAAAGTGGGGGAAAGAAAGAGAGGGCTTAACTAAAATAGTAAAGGCAAAGGTTCCCCTCGCACATATGTGCTAGTCATTCCCGACTCTAGGGGGCGGTGCTCATCTCCGTTTCAAAGCCGAAGAGCCAGCGCTGTCCAAAGACGTCTCTGTGGTCATGTGGCCGGCATGATCAAACGCCAAAGGCACACGGAACGCTGTTCCCTTCCCACCAAAGGTGGTCCCTATTTTTCTACTTGCATTTTTTTTAACGTGCTTTCGAACTGCTAGGTTGGCAGAAGCTGGGAGAAGTCACGGGAGCTCACCCCGTTCCGCGGCGCTGGGGATTCGAACCGCTGAACTGCCGACCTTTCGATCGACAAGCTCAGCGTCTTAGCCACTGAGCCATCGTGTCCCTAACTAAAATAAAAAGGTATTTATTTTGTTTAATCGTAGGTTTGGAAAGGAACCGAGGGGCAAAGGAATTAAAATTTAATTACAACCCCGTTCAGTTACTCTAACCTCCTGGAGCAAGTCTGATTCAGCGACACAAGCGGCGGAATTTAAATGCCTGATTGAGGGTTGCCAGTTGGTAAATCGAGACTATCGGGAGTCCCCAAAACGTGGCAGCGTGGATGGCACAAAAGGCCACTGAATCTTCCAATCGGTTTGAAGCCTTGGGGGCACAACTAAGCGAACCAGTGGCAAAATTTCACTTGCAAGGGGTGACTTCATCTAATTACTTTTGGGTTGATGCTTTGCATGGTGCAAAACCGCAAATTTGTTCTAAATTATTCCACTAGACCCAAAGATGGAAGATGGATGGGGATTGGAGTCCAGGTTGAATCTTCTCAATTTACATATGCATAATGAGGGTAATAATAATATTCTTTACGGGTATATCATGGTATTCTTCCGACTTCTAATTTCTACCTTTATTAGCTAACCATCGGCAAAACAAATCCCAAGTTAAAAAATACTTTGTATTTTCTTGGTCCTGGGAGAATACCATCATATTATATTATAATATTATATTCTAACAGTCTATTATTATTATACTATTCTAATATTATTATTACTATTATTATGTATATGTAAATTGACTCAGACAATACACTGTTTATTAAGCACTCGCATATGTTAAAGAAAAATGTATAAATAATTTTTTTTGTTTTAAAAAAAGTGAAGGTTGAATCTTGAATATTAGCGATGAGGGAATCGGTGTTTTATGGGTTTTTACGGGGAGTCCTCGACTTATGACCACAAACTGAGCCCCAAATTTTCTGTTGTTCAGCGAGGCACGGGTTAAGGGAGTTAACGCCCCGTTTTACGACTTTTCCCGCCACCGTTGTTAAGTGAACCGCCGCCGTCGATGAGTTAGTGACCCGGTTTGTTAAGAGACTCTGGCTTCCACTTGTCCTCAGTCATGTTTTTTTCCAGCACGTTGTGACTTCGAACGGCCACTAAAGCGAACAGTCGTAAGTCAAGGACTTCCTGCATTCTACCTCTGGAGCAGAGGTGGGATTTGCTTACCTTCCCTACCGGTTCGCAAATGTGAGCGTGCGTGCCTTCCAGACATGCTCGGCCTTCCGCGGCATGCACACAGCCTCCAAAACGTGGCTAAATAGGACGGCATTATGTCCGGGCAGGGGGCGGGGCCTATTGCAGTCAGCGCTACTGGTTCGCCAGAACCGGCTGAATCCCCCCATTGCTCTGGAGACTTTCCAATGTTCTGTTTTGAGAGTCCAAAGCTCTCTCACAGCCCAGGGGGTGGGTCAGAAGATCTGGAGAAGGTTGTTCCCCCAACTGGTCTTCTTTCGTAATTCCCGGTTGGGGGGAAAAAAATTAAATTAAATTGAATTAGACCTGACAGAAGCAAAACTGTGGAAGAGAATTCTCTTTTTGCCTTCACTTTGGGTTCCCTGGTGACAAGGCAAGTTGCTTTTTACCTATGAATGCCTCTCAGTGGTTGATACGCAGTTCAGAATAGTCCCTGCTAATTTTTTTTTTTTAAAACAGCTTGTGTGCTCTGTGATGCGTGGCCCAGGGTGACGTGGTAAGTGTCCGTTGGCATTTTTCGACAAAAAACAACAACAACAACTTGTGCTATTTAAACGGACCTTCTGGATGGATTAGAGCGCCAGAAATGCCAGCCAAATCTGATCTGTGCCTAATTTTATCTTTGATTACCTTAACCAAGATTTTCCCCTTGAGGCTCTCCGGGGAAGGCAGCTCGTTGGGATCCTTGTTGTTGACTGTTGACAAATCCAGTTTGTCCCCCAAAATTTCAACCAGGTACTGGGCCATCTTTTTCTGCTGGGCAACACTGCAGTGATTTTCGATGGACAAAATGACGGGGTATCTGAGCGGGGTGAGAAAAGACATGGACGCAAGAAACATTAAGACACAAAGTCTGCATTACTATTCATTTTCTCTTTGTTCCAATCGAGACAAATTCCTTGTGTGTCCAATCACACTTGGCCAATAACAAATTCTATTCTATTCTATTCTATTCTGTTCTGTTCTGTTCTGTTCTGTTCTGTTCTATTCTTCTCCTCCCACTTATGACTGTAACCTTGTTGCTTGTATCCTTACAATATATATTGATATTGTTTCCTAGAATGATTTGATTGCTTATTTGTACCCTATGACGATCATTAAGTGTTGTACCTTATGATTCTTGACGAATGTATCTTGTCTTTTTATGTACACTGAGAGCTTATGCACCACGGCAAATTCTTTGTGTGTCCAATCACACTTGGCCAATAAAGAATTCTATTCTATTCTATTCTATTCTATTCTATTCTATTCTATTCTATTCTATTCTATTCTATTCTATTCTAGTCTAGTCTAGTCTAGTCTAGTCTAGTCTAGTCTAGTCTAGTCTAGTCTAGTCTATCCTATCCTATTTTTCTATTTCTATTCTATTCTATTCTACTCTTACTATATTCTATTCTATTCTATTTTTCTATTCTTATCCTGTCCTGTCCTGTCCTGTCCTGTCCTGTCCTGTCCTGTCCTATCCTATCCTATCCTATCCTTCTATTTCTATTCTACTCCTACTATATTCTATTCTATTCTATTTTTCTATTCCTATTCTATTCTGGCGATGCTGACGAAATTTGCCCACAGGCTGCAAGAGTCTTTACTTTCGTGTTTTGCAACTTATTTTATAACTCAATAAAAATGTTAAAATTAACAAGAAAATGTATAGTTATACTGGAAAGAGACAGTTGTGGCTGTCCCAAAGGTGCTTTTTCAAGAGGCTTTTCAACGAGGCTTTCTGGTTTTTCTCCGAAGACGTTTCGCTTCTCATGCGAGAAGCTTCTGTAGAACTGAGGAAGCTTCTTGAATGAGAAGCGAAACATCTCTATAGAAAAACAAGACGGAGTGGAAGAAGCTTCTTGGATGAGAAGTGAAACGTCTTCGGAGAAAAGTCCAGTTGCCTCTTGAAAAAACACCTTGATTTCCAACTCCATCCCCCAGGTCTGAACCTGACGCTAATAGCAAAGTAAAGGAATGAACGTCATTTGAGCATCTAGTCCTCAAGACGGCAAAGCACCTACTCGCTTTTGATGAAGGCGTATTTGTTGATGGTCTCGATCACATCTTTGAAGAGGATCTTGGAGGTCAGGGTGTAGCCGTGGTGGACGATCGGTTCGCCGTCTGGACCGTCCCAGCAGTCAACTGGAAAAAGGGAAAATTAGACGCTGGGGATGTTAGACCTGGGTTGTGTCTTTTGGTATGTATTTCGCTGTCTGGGACCCCAAATCGCGCGGGAAAGTACATCTTTCGGGGTTTCGAGAAGCCAGCTTTCAAAAGTGCCGATGGGAAAAAGGCTTCCAGAGGCCGGAGGACCAGGGGTGAAATGCCGCACCCGGTTCGGGTAAACTGGTAGCAGCGGTAGCGGGCGGTTTGGAGAAGCGTTAGCGGCGGTAGCGCAAGGCTCCGTCCACCTGCCCACCTGCCGTTACTTCCTGGTTTTAACCAGGAAGTAACCTGTTTTTAATCTTCTGCACATGTGCAGAGGGTCCAAAATCGCACACGACGCGCACGGCTTGCGCGCTTCCGAACCGGTAGGGAAGGTAAGTAGATTTCACCCCTGCGGAGGAGTAATTGGGAGAATATGGTTGGCATGGACCGAGGACGGTTTGATAAGAACGGGACGGAAAATAAAAGCTGTTTGTTTAACACGAAGAAGGCCGAACTGGGGAAGGAAGGGAAAGAGTCAAAACTGAGTGGAGGGTGAACGAGACGCCTTCAAAAGCCCCCCCCCCCCCCGCCCCATCGTTTCAATTGTGATCTTAGTTCATCCTCCCAAAGAGAGTCACATCCAACTATGCCTGTAGCCACTGGTTTTATGACCCTGACTGCTTTGCTCCAGGTAGAGAGACCACTGCTAGGACACAAAGCCCTACATTTGTCCAAGGTTCCCCAGGGAATTTTGCCCCATCTGTCCTTTCTTACAGCCCCCCCCCCCCCCCACAGCTATGCAAGTTTCTTCACAAGAGATCTGGGAAAATGAGAGGGGGGGTGGAAAGAGAGAGAGAGGGAGAGAGGGAGAAAGGAAGGGAGAGAAAGAAAAGCAGGGAGAAATGGAAAAAGACAGAGAGAGAGAGAGGAGAGAGAGGGAGGGAGGGAGAGAAAGAGAGAGACAGGGAGGAATGGAAAGTGACAGAAAGAGGAGACAGAGAGAAAGAAAGAAAGAGAGAGGAAGAGAGAGACAGGGAGGGAGAAAGGAAGGGAAAGAAAGAGAGGCAGGGAGGAATGGAAAAAGAGAGAGAGGGAGAGAGGGAGAGAGACAGGGAGGGAGGGAAAGTAACACAGAGAGAGAGAGGAGAAAGAGGGAAAGAAAGAGAGAGAGACAGAGACAGAGGGAGGGAGAAAGGGAGGGAGAGAGGGAGAGAAAGAGGCAGGGAGGAAGGGAAAAGACAGAGAGAGGGAGGGAAAGAGAGAGAGAGACACGGAGGGAGGGAAAGAGAGAGAAAGAGGAGAGGGAGAGGGAAAGAAAGAGAGAGAAAGAGAGGCAGAGAGACAGGGAGGGAGAGAAAGAGACACAGAGAGAGGAGAGAGAGAGAGAGAGAGAGAGAGCACCAGAGCTTTGTCTGTCTGGAGTGGGTGTTAATAGGGAACTGTGGCCAATTTGCCACCACACAGCTGGGTTTCTAAAGGGGGCAGTTGGAAAGCGGCTCCCTCCTGAATCTCACCTTCCACACATCGGCATCCGGATTGCAGAACCCAAGAGTACATGTCCACTCTGGACTGGGACATCAGCTGGTCTCCCATGAGGTAGGTGTTATGGGACGAGGTGATGAAATAGTGGCTCAGAGGGCGAGTCATGTCTTGGTTGACGTGGTAATGTTTGGGGTTGAAAATGTCCCCGGCGGGGCTGCGCATATACGTGGTGAACCCTGTAAGGAGAAAGAAAAACCAAGAGTGTCTTTATTCCAGGATGAACTTGGGGGGACGGGCGGACTCTCCTTACCCCCAAGTCGGCATGGCTAAGAATTCCCGGAGAACGAGGCCTTGTCAATCCCGGTGGACATGTAATTAAAAAACGGGCACCTTCTATCATATGTGGTGGACTTGTGTTAAAGTAAAAAAAAAAACAACGTAGGGCAAAACTACACAGATGGATAGAAAAGTTAACAGGGAAACATGTAGATTTTAAACCTGAATTGTTTTTTATTAGGGATGATATCAGAAAAAAAATTTGACAAGAAAAGCGTGTATTTAATGCTACATGTCTTTACAGCAGCGAGGATTATTTTCGCACAAATATTGGAAAAAATGACGGAACACCGCAAGATGAAGAGGTCATTAAGAAGATATTAGATTTCTGCAGAAATGGACAGACGCACGCTGACAATCAAACACAAAGAAGGCACAGAATATTACCAAACGTGGAACTTCTTTTTACCCATGGTTGGGAAAAAAAGGGGTGGAGAGTAAGAAGGGAATTTTTATGGTTAAGCAATTTAAATACCCGGACAACACGATGTTTATCGAGCGCTAAGAAATGTAAATCAATAGAAAATCAATAAAATCTACCCGTGTTTCCCCGAAAATAAGACCGGGTCTTATATTAATTTTTTTTGCTCCAAAGGATGCATTAGGGCTTATTTTCTGGTTAGGTCTTATTTTTGGGGAAATACGGTACTAAATGCTTCCGTCTGGCTGACGGGCTTAACTGGAGCTTATTTCTGGGGTAGGGCTTATATTATGAACATCCTGAAAAAAATCATGCTAGGGCTTATTTTCCGGTTGGGTCTTAGTTTGGGGGAAACAGGGTATTTTTTTTAAAAAAAATCCCAGCGGACATTTGTGGGATTCCAGGCATCTCTGGAAGACGAAGGAGGGAGAACCAAAGAACTCGAGTCGGAGACTGAAGGGAAAGAAGGGAAAAAGACAGAGCGACTGAATCTTCTACTTCTGAAGCTGGACTTAGTCATCGCTTAATCTCCCTGTCGGAATGACTGACAGAGGAGGGGGAGGAAGAATTATGAGACACCCCCGCCCCGAATGCTTAACTTCTCCGAGAAAGAGGGATAATTATCAAGACAATGGCTTAAATATGCTCAAGTAATTACATGCAAGTTTAATTAGCGTCGCCTGAGTACATCGGCATTGAGAGAAATCCATAGTAACGCAGAAAACCCATCACTGTCATCTCTGGATGAGGTAGAAGTAGTCCTCGACGTACGACCACAACGGAGCCCAAGATTCCTGGGGTTGAGTGAGATGTCTGTGAAGCGACTCTTGCCTCGTTTTGCGACCTTTCTCGCCACGGTTGTTAAGTGAATGACTGAATAAGTTAGTCCCCCGCTTGTGAAGCGGCTCTGGCTTCCCCGTGGATTTTGCTCGTCAGAAGGTCGCAAAAGGGGATCCACATGGGGACCCTCGGGGACACGGCGGCCATCATAACAGTGAGTTGGCTGTCAAGCATTCAAAGCTGCAATGGTCGTAAGCATGAAAAAGTTAGATGCAGGGTCCTGGAATCCCGTAATCCCCTTCTGCGACCTTCTGACAAGCCAAGTCATTGGGAAACAAAATTCACTGAACAACTGTGTGGCCAACTGAACCCTTGCAATGATTCATATAACAAATAACATTAACAGAGTTGGAAGGGACCTTGGAGGTCATCTAGTCCAACTTCCCCGCCCAAGCAGGAGGCCCTACACCATTTCTGACAGAGGGCAGTCCAGTCTCTTCTCAAAAGCCTCCGGTGATGAAGCTCCCACAACTTCCGAAGGCAACTTCTGTTCCATCGGTTGATGGTTCTCACTGTCAGGAAATTCCTCCTTATTTCCAGGTTGAATCTCTCCTTGATCAGGTCTGGCAAGCAAGGTCGTAAAACGGAGCGAAACTCAGTTCGCAAATGCCTCATTTAGCGACATAAATGCTGGGCTCTATTCTGGTCCTAACCTGAGGACTACCTGTACTGCATAATCCAGGCCAGTATATCAGAGGTGGGTATTCAGCCGGTTCGGACCGGTTCAAGCGAACCGGTATTAGCGAACTGCGGGTGGCCACCCACCCCACCCCCCAGGCACCAATCCCGTCCTATATCACTGTGGTTTTGACATTGCATGCATGTGTGAACGGTGCGTGCGAACGAGCGAATTCCTCTGCGGCACACGCACGCTCACATTTCCGGTGCTGGGCGAACCGGTGGTGACAGAATGTGAAGCTCACCTCTTCAGTAAATGCACCTAAACTCCCTCCCCATCATCCATGGCATTTGAACCAGGGGGGTCCATGGAGAACCAATTAGGCAGGAAACAAAGGCTGAGATATAGACAAGATTTCTGCCGAGAGAGAATGGAGTGTTTTTGGGTTGAAATTCTAAAAACTTTCCCCGAGCTCGTTCAACAGCCTTTCAAACGAGCCCGCTTTGGGGGTTGGGGGGGGAGGGGATGGCCCACAAAATTGGAGTCCTTTCCAATGCTTTCCCTCCCAGACAGAACCCCAAAGCTCAGGCTGAAACTTTAAACACGCTTCTTCATCCGGTCCTTTTTTTTTTTTTTTTTTTTGGTGCATCGTTTCCAACTGGGTGAACTGATTTCCCACCGGCTCCAGTTGGTTCTGACGCTAATCCTTCCCAACTACAGCTTGGTATGTGTGTTTGTGTGTGTGTGTTTTCTTCTCCAGTTGGATTTTGTCTGCACTCTTGGGTAGTGGCGACAGCTCCGTCAATTTTTGTTGCTATAGACTTCCTAGCAACTGGGGTTGGGAAGCATGTTACATATTTAATATGTGTGCAGCTTTCTTGGAACTGCTGAAAAGACCGTGCTGTAGTAGACAGGAGATAGATGATAATAATAATAACAACAACGGCAGAATAACAGAGTTGGAAGGGACCTTGTAGATCATCTAGTCCAACCCCCTGCCTGAGCAGGAGGCCCTACACTATTTCTGACAGAGGACAGTTCGGTCTCTTCTTGAAAGCCTCCGGGGATGAAATTCTCCCGTCCCACACCCTCTGTAGAGGGAGGGCTGTTCAATTTGGACACAGATGGCCTCTTCGAGTCCTCTTTCAAACCGGCGGTCCTCTCGGGCCAAATCATACCCATTTGCACTACTCAGGTGATGTTGAGGACACCGATAAGCCATCAAGTGGCCTCAGTGGCTCGTCATTTCTAGGAGGACCTAGAAACGACGTGGAAAATTAAGGCCCATGTGGTCCCGTCGATGGGAAGAGCACTCAGGGATGTGACTCCTTATATGTACGTCTCCCCCAAAAAAGTGATTTCTCCAAAAAGAGCCTTGGATAGTACAGTGGTCTAAAGCACCCTGTTATTAACACCAGCTGCCTGCAATTGTTGCAGGTTCGAATCTCACCAAGGCTCAAGGTTGACTCAGCCTTCCATCCTTTCTAAGGTAGGTAAATTGAGGACCCAGTTTGTGAGGGCAATAAGCTGACTTTGTACAAATATACAAAAGTATGAAGGCTATTGCTTAGCGCATTGAGTCTCCGGAGAAGGGCGGCATATAAATCAAATTAAAAAAACAAAAACAAAGAAACACGCAGCCACTAAGAGTTGAGATTTTTTTTCTTCAAGACCAGGATGAGGTCGTCTATCCAATTAACATCGACGATCTTTTGTGCACTAGCTGCCATTCTCAAACTTAGCTCAAGGGCGGCCCTAGGAAACCTGAGCTGCAGCACTCTAGCCGAAGGTGATTAAAGCAGAGGCGACAAGAAATCAGAAAGCTAATTTGGAGAAGGGAGGAATTAATAGGAGAAGGGAGGAATTATTATCCCTGATTTATCTCTCTCTCTTTTTTTTTTCTTTTTTGATACAAAGGATTTTACGTATATATATATATATATTTTTCCCAACTGGTTCTCCATCCATTTCCATTTATCTTCGGTTCTCCTTCCCCAATTCCTTCTCGGAATAAACCGAGGCAGACTCATTTTTCAAACCTGACTTTAACTCAATCTGGTCACACAGAATCAATATTTTTATGAAGGCGGCCATTCCGCAAAACAACAGCTTCGGACAAGGGGGAGGGAGGGAGGGAGGGAAGGTCTGTGTGTGTCTGTGTGTCTGTGTGTGTGTGTGTGTGTGTACCATGTTTCCTGGAGAATAAGACCAGGTCTTGTATTAATTTTTGCTCCAAAAGACGCATTAGGGCTTATTTTCTGGTTAGGTCTTATTTTAGGGAAAATACGGTACTAAATGCACCCATCCGGCTGACAATCTTAACTGGAGTTTATTTCTGGGGTAGGGCTTATATTATGAACATCCTTGGAAAAATCACGCTAGGGCTTATTTTCCAGTTGGGGAATTTATTTTTGGGGAAACAGGGTAGGACGCGGGGAGAAAAAAAAAGAGAAGCTGACACGGCAAAGCGGGTTTCGCCGCAGAAAAAGGACGCGCCAGAAAAGTAACGGATGTAACTTGGAGTGCTGACATCTCAGTTATTACAACGAGCTGCCCATCAATCTTAGGAATCCTTTTTGGTTCTCCCCCCAACCCCCAAGTCTTTTGTGTTTGTATTTGTATGAGAAAGTGCTGGGTTTTTTTTTTTTACTTCTCTTTTTAAGCGGGGAGTTTATAAAGCTAAACATGTCGAGAGTTGAGACTTAGGAAGATCTGGTTCTGCCAGTGGGAACCTGGGGAACGGGTTGGAGCCAGTGGTGAAATCCAATTTTTTTTTATGACTGGTTCTGTGGGCGTGGCTTGGTGGGCGTGGCAGGGGAAGGATACTGCAAAATCTCCATTCCCATCCCACTCCAGGGGAAGGATGCTGCAAAATCTCCATTCCCACCCCACTCCAGGGGAAGGATGCTGCAAAATCCCCATTCCCTCCCCACTCCAGGGGAAGGATACTGCAAAATCCCCATTCCCACCC
>WNWU01000107.1:402941-413509 GCA_012654045.1 Ptyas mucosa
TAGAATAGAATAGAATAGAATAGAATAGAATAGAATAGAATAGAATAGAATAGAATAGAATCCTAGAGATATTGGGCTGGAAGGGACCTCAGAGGTCTTCTAGTCCAACCCCTTGCCCAAGACACCGGATGTTATGCCAAGCCGGATAAATGGCAACCTTTAATTTCTTTTAAGATCTTAATTAAAACCTTTTTAATAAGCCTTTACTTCCAGGGCTGAGAAACCCCTCAAGAAAAAAGGCCCTTCCAAAAGGATTCCCTTTTTTGTGGTTTTCGCTGAAAAAAAAAAACGGCCAGCAGCTCCGAAGCTCTAGATAAATCAAATTGATCTTTTTTGGGGTGGAAGGGCAAATCACGCGTTTCAAATAGGAATAACAACAAAATATTGACGTGCACCGTGGCAAAAAAAAAAAAAAAAAAGCGACAGCACTGTTCTTTGATTTTGTTTTATTTCTCTTCTGATCTGACAGGGGAAGTTCGCAGGTCGCCTTGCACGAGATGAAGCGGCGGCAAAGCGACAGATGTGGGAAGGTTTGGCCGCAACATTTCAACGCCTGAATGTTTTTAAATAACCGTATTTCGTTTGGGAAGGGGTCAAATCAACATATTTTAACCCCCCCCTTTTCCCAAATTACGGGTCTACCTCTACGGTTTGAATGCCTGGAAACCCGAACTCTTCCCCAACGGCACCCAAAAACAGGAGATTAAAAATTATCCGTCATTTCTCAAGCCGAATCCAACAAAGCGAAGATTTTCATTGAAATTTTCGGCTTCGGGAACGGACGTTGCGTGTGTGCATCAATTCCTTAAATTGTCCTGAGGTTGAGGGGAGGGGTATTCAAACAGACACCCACCCCCCCAAATTCTGATTGGGATATTAATGCGATTTGCAGGCGTTCACCTCTGGATAGACTCCCGGGTTTTAATATTTGGGAGCGGTGAAAGATGAAAAAAAAGGATTGACAGACGGCCTTTGTTTTTGACAAAGAGAGCCTGGTGGCACCAAGGCATGTCTGCCAGAAAACCTCTGAAGCCGAGCAGGGGAACAAAAACGCTTGTATCTGATCGTCTTCCGGGACTCCGTGTACAAGGAAACATGACCAGCTCCTGATGGATTTGAAGGATTCAGATGTTCCTGAGACATCTGGACTCGAACCGTGACCTGGTAGTACCGTCCACAAGTACTTTTCGGTTTTAAGAACCCGGTTGAGGAAGCGTAAGGATTTCAGAGTGCAGGATTGGATCAAATAAGAGTGTCAGGGTTCCGACGGATGCCCTAATTAAATCATGAGCCTCGAACCAAGCTTCAAAAGAAATCCAGTTATTTATTAGGAGCTTCATGTCGGCACGTTCCTAAGCGAAGCCAGCTCTGACCTCACGTAATTTATGCCCCAATCATGACCCTGTTTCCCCACCTCCCCAGGGTGTGTCATCAATTACATTCGCCAACGGAGCAATTTCGCGGGTTGTAGAGATCACTCCCCTCAGGCCGCTGTGGGTAACCCTGGGAGACAGCCTTGAGAGAGATAAGTCTGGAATGTGCATCTGTCTTTGACTGCTGTGCTGTTTCATCGGTTTCTCATCCCACCTGCCTATGGCAACTCGAGAGCAGGCCAGGGATGCTTTGCGAATTGACATAGAGAGGTTCCCGGCAAGTGGCATTCAGTGATAATGACTTCTACTGAGGTTGGAGGTTCTGCAAAAATGCAACTCGGGCCCCACAAATAGATCTGGAAAATTATCCGAGCGGCAGTTTGCAGTGACTGCTAACACGGTGGAGGTTGTAGGAACTGGGTATGTCTAGTCTAGTGAAAAGAAGGAATAGGGGGGGTGACATGATATCAATATTCCAGTATTTGGGAAAGAAGAGAGGTTCAGGCTATTCTCCAAAGCACGAAAAGGCAAGACAGGAAGCAACGGATGGAAACTCATCAAGGAGAGAAGCAACCTAGAAGTAAGGAGGAATTTCCTGGCGGCGAGAACGAGGAACCAGTGGAACGACTTGCCACAGGAAGCTGTAGCAGCTCCACCACTGGAGGATTTTAAGGAGAGATTGGGCAAACCATTTCTTTGAAATGGAATAGGATTTCCTGCTAGAGCATCTAGGTTGGACTAGATGACCTCCAAGGTCCCTTCCAACTCTGATGGTGATGATGACGTCCTCCTTGGAGAATCAGAGGATTATTCTAAGGCAAGTAAAACCCTCAAGGCAGCAAACTGATTTACAGCTACTTAATCTTATCACAATCTGTTCGCCGTGCGTCGGTGTCTTTATTGAAAAGACCCCTAGGCCACCATTCCATAGAAGTGACAAAATATTATCTTATAAAAGTATTCCAGGGCAGGCATTAACCTCTGCATTTAAGGAACAAGGCAGAGAGATCGTTTTAGGGTAGCCACGGCATTTAAATTAACCAATAACATTTAAAATGGAACCATAACCCTAATTATTTTTTAAAAAGCCATTACGTTTAAAATGCTCTGAGCAAGTACCGCGGAAAAGTCAAAACATCGGCTATGAAAAAAAGGAGATGTCCTAGTAATGAGAATTACATTTTAACAAGCCAATTAAAACGAAGAAGGAGCGAGAAAAGGTTTGCAAGGATTCAGGGCCAACGTTGACGTTGTCTGTCTGGTCAGGCAAGTTTAAATTTCTATCTGCAATCTTTTCAACAAACTTGGAACGTCAAAATGCAACGGGAGAAAATCAACTGTTTTTCTCCTTAATCAAAGTATACAGATGAAATGAAATCCTGTAAAAAAAATAAAATAAAATAAAAGATAGGTTTGTTTGTTTTTTTTACTTCTGGAACTTAAAAACTGAACAGATATTTAGCATCAAGACAGACGGGAAATAAGAATGTTGTTTCACTCACCGAAGTTCTCAAACCGAGCCAAATCTTTCCGAAAAAGAAAAAAGAAAAAGAAAAAGAAAAGAAAAAGCAATCTAAGAATGAAACGGACAGAGTGTGTCTGGCCAAGTTGAAATAAATTATAGCTAGGTTGCCAGTAAAGCTGTATTAAAACAGTTCAGGGAATTCTCTTCTTGCTAACGATACGTCAACGCCTGATATATAGCGGCATGTTCAGATGGACAGAATCTTAATTGCTTCATTAAGAAAACACAAATAGCCAAGATTGTAGAAAATATGCACTGTAGGGACAATCAGCCTCGACTTCCATACATTTCATCCCCCTTCAAAGCCATCCTAATTGGTCGCTGCTACTCCTTTCTTGTGACAGGGAGTTCCACCGGTGATCGTGGAAGATTAGCTGGAGGAAAACACGGTCCTTTGCACAGCCCCTCGGCAAATGTCAATAGGCAAACCCGTCACTATATCTTATCTTAGAACAGGGGTTAGCAACCTGGGGCTCTGGAGCTGCATGTGGCTCTTTCGCCCCTCTGCGGCGGCTCCTTGTCACTCAAAATAGGCGTCACAACCGCCAATGTACGACACCCACCGGCACGCGATTTATTGAGCTTTTCAACTCCCGGTAGGCCAACCATGGATAAATCCAAGAAAAGAAACGTTTCAGAAGAAAACAGAACGTTTAATTCAACTATATAGGCTAGTTTTGTGACCGCTCAAGAAATAGTCAGGCACGGGAAGGATTTTGTGGTTCCCGGTGTTTTCTTTTCTGTGGGAAACGGGTCCAAATGGCTCTTTGAGTGTTTGAGGTTGCAGACCCCTGTCTGACAAGATCAGTCTTGCAGCAGGGGTCTCCAACTTTACGACCTGTGGATTTCAACTCCCACAATCCCACAGAGGGATTCTGGGAATTGAAGTTCCGCAGGTCGTAAAGTCGTCAAGGTTGGAGTCCTAAAGGGAAGGGACTCGGGGGCTCACATCGCTGCTCTTACCGATTCGGCCCATCTTCCACTTGGGCGCCGCTGCGACGCTCCCGCCGACCCAGAAGAACGCCTCCGCCAGGCGAGCGACCGAAAACTTGCTTTGGAACAAAGAAGAGTGGGTAAGATCCATGTCGTAAAGCGAGGAGGCTGCTTTTGCCTTCGGTCCCAAGCTCGGAGACGGGATGAACTCTTCAGTGGGGAAACATACCTGGGCCCTTTCTCCGACTGAAACTCTTCCTTCTATTTTTATTTTTTTAATTTATTTTTTTAGAAAAAGTGGCTCAGTGACTAAAGACGCTGAGCTTGTCGATCGGAAAGGTCGGCAGTTCGGCGGTTCGAATCCCTAGCCCAGGTCTCCTGCGCGAGCAGGGGGTCGGACTAGATGACCTCCAAGTTCCCTTCCAACTCTTGTTACTGTTATGAAGCCGGTTTTTGCTCGGGAGATCATTCCTCCGTCTGTCCTTCTTCCGAGGCTACAAGGCAAACCTGGAGTTTTCCGCTTGATTCATCCGAGCCGCTGGCGTGGGCTTCGAAGCGCTTTGAGGAATTAAAAAAGCGACAAAATTATATCTGCATAAAATAATAATAATAATAATTCCTTTTTCTTTGCTTGTGGGGTCTCATCGTCCGTTCTCTCCCACGAGAATTATCCGCGGTTGGAGAAAAGTGAGTTTGGACAACTCGGTGATTCTTGCCTTCCCATTATTTCCCCTGCCTTATCCGGGGAGTATTAGATGCTCTCCTTGTACGTATCAGCTGTATCTCTTTGGTAGAGCTGGCTAGTGCTGAGGGGAGCCCATCCCCGCCACATCTGGGGAAGGGGACCACTCGAAATCTTCCGATGCCTGTTTGCAAAGAAGTTCGGATGGGCAGAGCAGAAGGAAGCTCTTCGGCCCTGGCACGATGGTGGCCCCAGACGGGGATGTGCATCGCTTGCGATCCATCTTGGGTTCTCTCGTCTTTCACATCTTTTGGGACCAAGCCAAGCCTTCTTCCTTGCTTTTACTTTTCAAAAGGGGGGGGGAGGACTGTTGTTGAAGTGCCGGCTCAGCAAATTCCCAGCAGGATCCCCTCCTCCTCCGTCCCCCGAGGAAGAGGACGGGAAGAGAAGAAAAGGTATCCCAAGCTCAGCGCCAGCAATTCATGTTCTCCTGCAGCTTAAATCCGGTTAATCCTAAAAGCCGCGGCTTGCTTCTGTTTTATCCAGTCGAGAGATTTAAAGGGTTTTGTGTGTGTGTGTGTGTGCTTGTTTGTTTGTGCTTCTGGGCGCATGAGAGGCGCAGCAGCTGTAGGAAAGTGAGACCAATCAAGAGGAGATGGCTTGGAATTTATTTTGCTGTTTTTTTTCCTGGAGTGGGCTGCCTCTCTATCCAACGGAAATCCCTGCCCGGCTGAGAAGGCAACGGTGCTGTGGTTTTCGACCCAAATTTTCTTTAAAAAAGGAGAGGCAAAGAAGGACGTTCTTACCAGCCAATTCTTTTAAACAATTATTTACACATTTCTTATTAAAATATTGGACACAGTGCGACCATCCTGGCGTGAACTCCGCCGTGCACACTAAAATATAAAACAAATATCATATATACTCTTCAAACAGTACTAATTGTGTGTGTGTGTGTGTGTGTGTGTGTGTGTGTGTGGTCATTAAAACTGCCCAGAATATCTTCGGACTCCAGCTACCAGCCCTGGACGACATCTTTGAATCTCGCTGTTGGAGGAAATTGCACAACATTCTCAGAGACTCTTCCCATCCTGCTTACAATCTTTTTGGACTGTTGCCGTCTGGCAGAAGATGCAGAGAACTATTAAAACTCGGGACCACACGTCTTCTGAATAGTTTTTATCCCAGAGCTTTAATTGCACTAGACAATGAACTAAAGGGCCACCATCAGCGAGCTGTTTGACAGCATTTCTTGATCTGTTGTGTGGATGTTTGGGTGGTTTAGGGGTGGGGGATTTGTGGTGGGTGGGTTGGTGTCTGGGGATTGTTATGCGTGTTGGACCTGGTCTTTGGGTGTCAAGTGAATTTCGTTGTATGGGTATACTGTGTATACACATAGAATGACAATAAAGTTATTATTATTAATTATTCTGCCCAATGTACTCAGTTACATTCTATTATTTAAATCAGAAAATAAATAATAGAATAGAATACAAATTGAGGAGTCTTTGGTGCTCACTTGTATTCTTGCAGATGTTTCATTACCCAGTTAGGTAACATCATCAGTGCTAGAAGGGAGTGGGATTTGCGGAGAGGAGGAGGAGGAGGACTGTGGGCTCCTTGGTGCTCTCTGAGCTTGATGGGTTTTCTTGCAGACGTTTTATTACCCAACTAGGTAATATCATCAGTGTTACTGAATACGAAATCCTTCTGGAGCAGAAGTTATCTAAAGGTCCACGTTCTCCATAACACTGAGTTCATTCAGAGAAGGATAAAGCAAGGATAAAGCGGAGAACTGGAGGCCTAATTCTTCATCTCCCAGGTAAAAAGAGTCAAAGTACTTAAAGTCTGCAAGCTACTTAGGGAAGGTTGCTATTCTCGTCCCTCTTCAAATCCTCCGGCGGACTTTAGGGAGATAGACAGCCACACACGTAGAGGTCGAGTACAATCTCCCGGACTTGTGAAGAACACGCCTTTGGAGCAGGGCCCTCCTCCTCCTCCTCTGAGGATTCACGCCGGTTTGAGAAGGTGGGGTTTCCGCCCCCCCCCCCCCCCCCCAGTCGGATCCTCCCAGGTTAAGCAAGGGTTCAGAACTCCCTGTGCGGTTCTTGGCAGCAGCTGAAAAATTAACCTTCCTTGGTGGTTTTTCTGAGCCTCGCCTGGCTCTGCTTTGTAAAGATTGTGGTTGTCCTTCAGAAGTTGTGAGGAGTTCTTCTTCTTCTTCTTCTTCTTCTTCTTCCTCTCCCCCTCCTCCTTCTGATTCTCCTTCTTCTCCTTCCTCCTTCTCTTCTTCCTTCTTCTCATCCTCTTCTTCCCCTTCTCCTCCTCCCTCCTCTTCTTCCTTCTTCTGCTCCTCCTCTTCTTCTTTCTTTCTCCTCTTTTCTTCTTCTCCTTCCTCCTCCTCCTCTATTTCTTTTTTGTTTTGTCCAAACCGGTCCTTTAGGTTTTGTTCTTCTTCTGCCTGGACCTCGTTTGCCTTCAATCTTTTCCTGGACGATTAAGTGAAGAATACCGTAATTTTCCGGGTGTCACATCACAGGTCCGAAATATTCTAACGTTAGCTTTTTAATGGTTTTGATGATTTCCCTTGGCTTTTCCCAGGCGGCTTATCACCACTTCATTTCTGATTTTGTCAACCCAACTTATACGTAACAGCTGCCTGTAAATCCATATTTCAAATGCTTCTAGTTTCTTTAAGTGGCTTTCTGTCAGAACCCCAACTCTCTGCTCCGCAGAGCAGGATAGAAAAGATGTAGCATCTGACAAGCCTGGATCTTCTACACAAAGTGTATATATATATAAAGTTAGCACAATTAATCAGTGGAACAACTTGCCACCAGAAGTTGTGAAGGCTCCAACACTGGAAGCCTTTAAGAAGATGTTGGATAACCATTTGTCCGAAGTGGTGTGGGGTTTCCTGCCTAAGAAGGGGGTTGGACTAGAAGACCTCCAAGGTCCCTTCCAACTCTGTTATTCTATTCTATTCTATTCTATTCTATTCTATTCTATTCTATTCTATTCTATTCTATTCTATTCTATTCTACTCTACTCTATTCTACTCTACTCTATTCTACTCTATTCTATTCCATGTTTTCTATTCTATTCTTTCATATTTTTATTCTATTCTATTTTCTCCTATTTTATTCTATTCTATTCTGCATATTTTCTTCATTCTGTTCTGTTCTGTTCTATTCTATTCATTCCATTCCATGTTTTCTATTCTATTCTCTTTCATATTTTCTATTCCATTCCATTCCATTCCATTCCATTCCATTCCATTCCATTCACTATATCTACTCTACTCAATTTAGTTCAATTCAGGTGAATTTGGAAATAGAAAAGAATAAAAGTGAAAGCTGAAATCTATTGGGAGGGAAACGGCTTTTATTTCTGTGGCCATTCAGTTCCGTGTGGCTTTAAAATTCCATTTCTGTAAATTTACAGGAAAGCCTCAAGGGCCCCGTTCCATGCGCTTCTTCTCGTCTCCCCTCTTAAGATCATTTTTGCCTGATGGCATTTGCATTTCCCCACTCCACTTCGTTTTACGACGTTTGTTAAACGCGATATTTTTCTCAGCAGAGGAGATGTGTAAAAAAAAAAAAAGAAAAGAAAAAAAGAATTATCGGGGCTGCGACATTGAGAGGAAACCAGAGCTTTGGTCGGTCTCCCCTCGGAAGCGCAGGCCTAAAACTCCGATATTCAGGCCACGATGGATAAGGAAGGTTTTAGCTCTGCAAAAAATAATAATAATAATAATGATCATACCTGCACTTGCTTCAGCGAACGTGTTTCCTGTTAGGTAAGTGTTCTGGGCTACTTACTTAATTGCTCCTGTTTATAGAGAGATTTACCCCTATTCCAACCAAGTAGGTCAGGTAACAAGAGAGGGACAGAGCACGCCAGAGGCCACATAAGAGAAGTCCGATACAATGACAGGCATTAGATCACAGAAATAATTCAAAATAAAGAGCCAGGTTGGGTTTTCCGGTGGAAAACGCTGACTAATAAATAAATAACGAAATCGGTACCGAATCCTGGATTTACAGTCACGTGCCGGTTATCGAAACTCAGTTTTGTCGAGTGTCGAACCCCATTAAATCATCCTCTTTTAACCATCCCGTCACCCCTTGTGGGGCGGAGTCTTCGCAACTGAATGGAGGTGAGTGTTTTACTGGCCGGATTCCTTTCCTGTCGCCAGTGCGGAGTTTTTTTATTTCTCCCTCCGGCAGATATATTTCTCAGTGTGCCCAGAAAGAGAGAAATATCTTCCTCTACCTAGGATCGAACTCACAGCCCTTCTGATTGTGAGGCGAGGGCTCCGCCTCTAGGCCACTCTGTCGAACCCATTAAATTGGGGGGGGGGGGGTTGTTTATAAATTTAATTCCATTCTTCCCTGTACCTCTTTACATTCCCGGGTGATTTGTTTTATCCAATGGAGTCTGAAAAGCAGTTCAGGTGAGTTCAGAAAACTACCTGTGTTTCCCCGAAAATAAGACCCTGTCTTATAATTTTTTTTGCCGGCAAAAAAAGGCACCAGGTCTTATTTTTTTGGGGGTGTGTGTGTGTGATGTCATCCACTGACTTACCCCACTTGCACGCATTGCCCCCGGATTCTCTTTTGCTATCAGAGGCCTTCAGGAAATTCTTTGTCTGGTAAGGCTTTCCTGAACGGCCCTGTAGCCATTAAGAGAGCTCCGGATCGATCCAGAGGCTTTCAGGAAAGCCTTGCTGAGTGCAGCAAAAGAAATGCGCCGAGGTGTGCGAGGCCTGGCTGCAAATATCCAAAGGTAAGTAGTAGGGCAGCTCCACCTCTCCACCCCCACCCTACCTTAATTTTTACCTGTGTACCCTGGAGTGACGGGGGGGGGGTCATAATTAAGGGCTTATTTTGGGAGGTAGGGCTTATATTGGGCGCACGTAAAAAAATCAAGCTGGGCTTACTTTCTGAGTAGGTTGTATTTTCGGGGAAAACACGGTAGTCTTCCACCTTCTTTTAAATTTTAGCTGCAGCTATTCTGATTTCATCTAAAGGTCTCTTCATTTGGAGCTCCCAGAGAAGGATCGTCATATCTTCAACAACAAAAAAAACAAACTACGGTACCTTTGGTTTTATTTCATAATGGGAATCCAGCCCTTAGGGACGCCATGCACCTAAGAGAGAAGCCTGGACTAAGACAGGTAGATTAAAACCCCATCAGCCAGAGATTCATCTGAGCAGGCCTACCTGGGAATTAAGTGGCAGGTTTTATGATTCAAGACAGCCATGCCCCATTAGGAACAAATGACAGGTTTAGGACTGGCCGTGGGGAAATAATTCACTTGTCCTTTGGCTCAAAAGAAAGAGGGAGGGCGCGTTATGAAAGATTCATTTTAATTTCTGAAACCAGAGGCACCAGGTGGATGTTGAGTTGAGTTAGCTACATCTCAGAGATCCAGAATATAGCTGGAAGGAGAGCGAGAGAGAGAGAAGGTTCCACGGAGCAAGATTTAAATAAAAGTTGGCAGGTAGAACAGAAGGCCAAGGGAGTGCAAAGATACAGGCCATTTACAGGTCTGGTCAACTAAGGTTGCGCGACTGGGCGAAAGCTAAGAAAACGGGAGTCCCCTGTCCAGTTTTGGGCGCCCCTTGTTTCAAAAGGGAGAATGACAAATTAGGGCAACCTGCGCCCTCTCTTTCCTAACGTGAAAGCTGCCAGCACAAATCATCAAATGGTAAAGTTACCGGAGTGTCAGTGCAGCTGTGAGTTCAGGTTAGCACCCTCGTTCCCAATTTAAAAAAAAGAAAAAAGAAAAAAAAAGAGGGCAGGTTAGACGGGAATATGTTTAAAGCAAATCTCCTTGGTTTTAGAGTGATTTTTAATTATTTAAGGGCTGCCGGCTACCGAAGGGGGAACACGTCCTCTGCACGGAATGAATTTGTAGGAACCAAATCAGGCATGCCATAAATTCATCTATATCTATGTCTCTATGTCTCTCTCTATCTCGATAGACAGACAGACAGACAGACAGACAGACAGACAGACAGATAGAGATAGATAGATGATAGAGATAGAT
>WNWU01000107.1:413936-427942 GCA_012654045.1 Ptyas mucosa
GATAGATAGATAGATGGTAGATTAGAGAGATGAATGAATGAATGGATATAGACAGACAGACAGACAGATGAGAGAGAGATGGATGAGAGAGATAGATGAGAGATAGACAGACAGACAGACAGATATAGATGATAGATTAGAGAGATGAATGAATGGATGGATATAGATAGATAGACAGACAGATAGATGAAAGAGATAGATAGATAGATAGATAGATAGATAGATAGATAGGTGAGAGATATAGATGAGAGATATAGATAGATGAGATAGATAGATAGATAGATAGATAGATAGATAGATATAGATATAGATAGAGAGATTTTACTTCATTTTTTCTGCACTTAATGGCTGCAGATATCAGCCATGCTTGAATACTGAAAAACCTAAGCCCAGATAGTTTAATGGTTTAAACCTAAAAGAACAACTGGGGTTCCAAATATTCTGAGACCATACCTTCTATCATCCCTCGGTTCCTTGAAACTCATCTTCTCTTCCACCTACTCTCTACCTAGACTTGAATCCGAAAAACCGAAGCCACCTGCGACAGCGCTGCTAGTAATTTACACCATGTATGGGAGGCGCTGACCTACGGGGGCACGTTCAATCCCGGAGGCCATGCTCTTGACAAATGAAGATGGAGCATTGTCCGCAGCGACTTCAGGGGGCTTAATTCGAAATATTAATGGCAAAATGTGGCCTTACGAGAATGGAAGAGCTTCTCCGCGGATCCAGAGATTCCTAATGTGTATTATTTTAGCAGTGAGCTGAAAAAAAACCTTAACCTAACCCAGTTACTGTAATGTAGTGTAATGGCATCACTATTTGGAATATTATTACAGGATGAGTCCCACTGAATTTCATAAACACAAAAAACGGATACGACTGTATATGCAGTGATGGGATTCAGCCGGTTCGGGATTCAGCCGGTTCGGGATAAACAACAGTGCCAACTGTAGTAAGCTCCGCCCGGACGTAATGACGTCTTATTTAGCCATGGTTTGGAGGCCGTATGTATGCGTGGAAGGGGTGAGCGCGAGCAAAGAACATGCGTGGAAGGCCGAACACGCGTGGAAGCTATTGCGGGTGAGTGCACGCTCACATTTGAGAACTGGTAGGGAAGGTAAGTGAATCCCACTTCCATGTATATGCATTAGGGAGATACGGGTAGTTTTCAGCTTCTAACCATTCGTTTAATGACCGTTTGAAGTTACGACAGCACCAAAAAAAAAGCCCTTAGGCGAGGCCATGAAGAAATCGTATTTCTGAGGTTTCCTTCGTCAACGTAAATGGTATAATTAGCAAAAAAAAATCTTCCCAACGCTAAGGCTACATCAGCAATATTTCTTCGCCCACCCACCCCGTGTTCTCTATTAGTCCCCTGGGGGAGGCTGCCATTCCAACCCAACAATCAGCAATATTGTAAGAATCTGGGTTATATCTCAGCTTGGTTTATATTCTGCCTTCATCGCTTATGAATTTACATCACTGTCAGGCTTTTACATTCAGGGATCAATTGTGGTCGTTAAGTCGAGGACCACCTGTACAGTATGCGCTGGGAGAGATGGTTTAGCTTCCCAGAATCGTAACGGAATCGAGCAGCTTAACTTAAGTTTATATATTTGATGTATTTAATGAAATAAAGGCTGGATAGGTGACCCACACAAAAAGACCCCGAAGGGGGAAACTCTCTGCAGCAACACAAGCGTTCATTGCACGTATCCGTCCCAGGGGCCGTAGTTTGAGGACCCCTGATTTAGTGCAACGTTAAAAAAATGCAAATAATTGTTCTGCGGACCGCCAACATTTTCTCGCGGACCACCAGTTGGTGACGGCTGCTTCAAAGCACCACTCTAAACCTGGATGAATTAACAAGCCAGGGGCAGAGAACGAACTCGAAAGCCAATTATTCCACGTGGCACTTGGCAAACAGACAAACAAAAATTCTCCACGGTTGGTACCCCTTATCACTGGAGCTTAACGAGCTCTGTCACAGTAGCTAAGCACAAAACCAACACTTAATAACAACAACAACACACACACACACACAAACAAACCCCTGAGCTGCATGCAAACTCCCAATTGGAACGGGGGCTTTGAACAAGCAAGCGAATGAAGAAGAAGAAGAAGAAGAGGAAGAGGAGGAGGACGAGGAGGAAGAAGAAGAAGAAGAGGAAGAAGAGGAAGAGGAAGAAGGAGAAGGAGAAGAAGAAGAAGAACCTGAGTGGCGTAGCAGGCTAATGCCTCCTACCAAGGCAGCATTTAACATCCAGCTGCCTGCAATTACTGCAAGTTCTAATCTCACCAGGCTCAAGGTTGACTCAGCCTTCCATCCTTTTTAAGGTGGGTAAAATGAGGACCCGGTTTGTGGGGGCGATAAGCTGACTTTGTATAAATATACAAAAAGTATGAAGGCTATTGCTTAACGCATTGTAAGCTGCCCTGAGTCTCCGGAGAAGGGCGGCATATAAATATAAATAAAGAAGGAGGAGGAGAAGGAGGAGGAGGAGGAGGAGGAGGAGGAGGAGGAGGAGGAGGACTTGACAATTTGGAGCTGGCTGTTTGATTTTCATCTTCGCCTCCAGACTGATAACCTGGAACATGATCAAGAAGAGACACTGCCAAGACCGGCAGAAGACTCCAAATTAAGTCTGACAAAGAGACGCGCCAAAATGCTAAGCCGTCCAACGACGGTGAGAACCATCCAGGGCTGGGCTTCAAAATTCTTTAGCAAGGGATCCTCTGCCCAGTTGCTGGGTGGGCGTGGCCATGGTGGGCCCAAAACTCGCTTAACAACTGTCTTTGCTTAGCAGCAAAAAATTCGGGCGCAATTGTGGTCGTACGTCGAGGCCTACCTGTGCCCATCTGCTCCCTGTTAATATTTGGAGCGTATCCGAAGCAGGTTTCTCAACAATTTAATTGAGGCGTATGGCGAGCCGCTAAGGTGCCGTTTCGAGACTCACCTGAGGCTGGCCAGGGGTGCAAATATCTAGAAAGAGTCGGGGTCTGTTGGTTCTCTGCCCAGATTAAAGGTCAAATGTGTGGTTCGTCGGAGATCAGCACTCTCCCTTGCGTTCGGCGATATCGAAACTTCCAGAAGGCTACTGCTGACATTAAATGAATTAATTCCTGGGTGAATTTGCAGACGTCCTTTTTAATGAATGATTTTTTGGGACTAATTAAGAAGCAGAAATGCGCGGAGCGGAATGCCTAGGCTTGCAATCAAGGGACAGCAGCCGCCAAGGGCACCCGAAACCAAATTAAAAAACGGTTTACCAATTAAGTTGAATGTTCGATCAGACACCTCGCTGGATTTATGCATGGCAAAGGAAATAATAATAATAATAATCAAGAGGGCCTAAAAATAGGCACTTTGGCAAAACCGTGGGACTTTACAAAACTCCGACGCTTGTCCTCGCCGAACGAGCGTGTCAAATAATGCAGGATCCAATCTGGGTCAGTCGCAGAGACTGGAGGTTTTGTCTTTTTGATCTTTTGGATTCTTGCCGGAGCCCATCCTCGGGGTCTTGGAAGACAAAACCTCTGAGCTTGGTGTCCGACCCAGATTGGATCCCGCTGTTGTGGTCCGCCAGCAGCCTGCGGAGTTGGCAGCAGAGTCGGACAGTGAGGAGGCTGAGGAAGAACATGGGCCAGGTCCTGGAGTCTGGGGAAGGCTCGGATGAGGGCTCTGCATTGGAGGCAGGGAAAGGGCCATCTGGGAGGTAGGTGCTGCCTCCGGAGCCTCCAGAGTCGGACCTCAGTGAGGCAGAGGAACAGGGGGAGCCTGTGCCCAATGCGCGCTTGCGCAGAGCTGCCAGAAGGCAAGAACAGTTAAAACAAAAGGGACAACTCGGGAGTAGGGCTTGGAGATGATTGGCCCCTTCCGTAAGACTTAAAAGAGGAGCAAAGGCATGTGGGCCTTTGCAGGAAGCAACATTTGTTAATTCTGTGCAGTTTAAAGCCTGAAGCTCTGTTTGATTCTGGACTCATGTGGCTTTGCCAATTAGGTCTTTGGCAGCGTGTCAAGGGAGATAAAGACGGGTGATGATCAGCCTTATCCCGAAGGACTCTTTTACAACTTTTGGGGACTCTTCTGTGAATGAACAGAATTCACAGCTGTTAAAATAAAACAGGTTTTTGGGACTACTCGTGTGTTTTACTGACTCAGGAGGCCTAGAGTAAGAACACCCGCAGCCTTATCCTGGGGTACGTACATACACAGTCATTCGTGCAAAATATAACCTTCAAAACCCGCCAGCCGCTACGTGGGAAAACTCGAAAGAATCAGACGATCCTTCCCAACTTTTCATGTCAGCTGCAAGGAAAACCCACGGGGGGCTTTCGTTGCGGGACCGTTTCTGCTTCGTTGATGGGATATGGAAAAGCTGAAGAGGGGGTGAAGACCTTGATGGGTTCTAATAGGGTCTAACGTCCTACGGAGTGCAGATAACTTAACAATCTGAACTGGTCTCTCCACAAGTCATCTTTAGTGAAACGGGCAAACCAACGACTGCATTTCCTGAGTTGGATGAGGAGAGCACATCTTTTTCCTTCTGTCCCGACCACTTTCTTTTACAGAGCCACGATTGAGAGCATTTTAATAACTGCACGCCCGTTTGGTTTGGTGGCTGCAGTGCCTCAGATAGAAAGTCCCTACGGAGAGTGGTGAGGACAACCGAGAAGACTATAGGAAACTCGCTTCCTGTTCTTCAGGATGCCGCTTATAAGCGCTATGTGCTTTGAGCTCAAAGCATCGTGAGAGACCCCGCCCACACACACACACTTCACGGTCTGTTTCTGCTGCTCCCCTCTGGGAGGAGGTTTTGAAGTATTTCTAGCAGGACTACCAGATTCTGTAACGGCTTTGTTCCCTTAGGCCATCCGTCCGGTAAATTCGTGAGATTCGTTTTTCTCGCCGTCAACATGTATCTATCCGAACGAGACTGCGTTGTTTCTCCGTGTCCTATAATATATGCGGGTACATGCCTAATTTTGTTTTTAGCTATTTATTTTGTCCTGTTTATGTAGTGTGTATTAGAGGTGGTGGAGATCCTTTGAGAGCTGCATGCAACGAAAATTTCATTGCAACCTGTGCCGATTAGTCTATATTCAAAGTGGCAATAAAGTTATTCTAAGGCTTAAAAGTTTCAGCTCCAGGCCTTTGAAATTTGCAACGAGCCGTTCCGTCGTGTCGATCCAATTAATTAAACGAGGACTCGGAAGGAACCCGCGAGAGAATTTCCACTTTCCAGAGGTGAGTGGAGCCCTTGCGGCTTCCCAGAGATCTTTCTCAGCCTTTTCCTAGAGATAATGAGGGCTCTCTTGATTTACACCAAGAGTTCTCCAGGTCTGTAGAGGCCTCTCGATTGACGCCATTCAAGACTAGACAGAGGTCCCCAGCAAACAATCACAATCTCTGTGTTCTACTTACTCCTTTGCCATCCACCCTTCCTCCTTGCTAAGGGCGAAAGGTTGCTAATTAAACAGGGAAAAAACAGCCGATGGCTGACACCATCGGAATGCTTAATGCTGTCCTTCATTTCAAGTTGCAATGTCCAATTTTTTTATTTTATTTTTTTTTGCCAGTATTGCATTTTTCTACGGCAATCTAGTTAAGAGTTCTGGGATTAAATTAGAGAGAGAGAGATGGATGTTCTGATGTTCTGCAGAAGTTTGGCGTATTGCCTATATGATAAAAACTGTTGTTCCTTCTCCCAAATTCTCTAGGAATTGGTCCTTAAAGTCTCGTGGGAGGGAGAAGCAGAAGGGAAAAATTGGACTGGGGAAATATTATCGTATCGCAATGCTGGCCAAAGCTTGGGACAGCTGAAAACTGTGCAATCAGCATAAAATTTGGGGAAATTGATGGAAATTGATAAGGGTTATGTTTATTCGGACGGGCCAGCTGATATTTCTGATATTCTGCCAAGCAACGTCAACGGGGAAGCCAGATTCGCTTAACAATCATTAATGACTGGGAGGGGAGGAGTTTCACTTAACAACGATGGCCAGAAAGGTTTGTTAAAATAGGGCAAAATTCACCGTTGGGTTTAGCTGCGGTCGTACGTCGAGGACTAACCTGAGCTTCCTACCCTGTTTCCCTGAAAATTATATATATATATATATATGTGTGTGTGTGTGTGTGTGTGTGTGTGTGTACACACACAAAGTTTATTGTCATTGTACGTATATAGACAGTATAACCATACAACAAAATTCACGTAACACCCAGAGACCAAGCCCAACACACATGACAATCCCCAGACATCCTCCAACCCACCATAATTTCCCCACGCCTAAACCACCCAAGAATCCACACAGCAGACCAAGAAAATAAGACCTCACCAGAAAATAAGTCCTACCATGATTTTCCAGGATGCTCGTAATATAAACCTTACCACCAGTTAAAATTGTCAGCCAGACGGATACATTAAATACCGTATTTCCCCCCAAAATAAGACCTAATCAGAAAATAAGCCATAGCATGATTTTCCCAGGATGCTCGCAATATAAGCCCTACCCCAAAAATAAATCCCAGTTAAGATTGTCAGCCAGATGGAGGCATTAAGTACTGTATTTCCCCCAAAAAATAAGACCTAACCAGAAAATAAGCCCTAATGCGTCTTTTGGAGCAAAAATTAATATAAGACCCGGTCTTATTTTCGGAGAAACATGATAGTCACAGAGCTCTTCCTTGCTACAATTTTGTTTTTAACGTCGAGCCAAAAATGGGCCTTCGTGTCATAGGTTTGAACCCTGCTCTGGGGTCAGCGGAGAATACACTTCCCCGCTCCATTAACGGCCTGTCCGATGTTTTAAAGACCTCGATTTTGTCTTCCCATTTAACCTTTCCTTCTCAAGGACCTTCCTTCTAACCTGGAGGACTTTGAAGCCACCCTGAAGAGCTGGATGACACTTTGGGGAGGGGAAAAAGACCCCCAACCCATCAAAGCAAATTCCTAGATCGCCGGCCCATCGCTTGCTCAAATGAAGGAGATGGGGGGGGGGGGATACCTGTCAAAGGAAGAGCCAATTTTCGGCTGCTAATTCCCCCAGAAAGGGGGGGGGGGAAACGGAAATCTTTAATTTTGCTGCCAATTCTAATTACTCTTCGGTGAAAGGCCGATTTAAGGCTTCCAAGCACAACAAACAATATAAACACACACACACACGTCTGCCTGCCTGTCTCTTCCTCTCTCGCTCTGTCTGTGTCTCTCTCTCTCTCTCCCTCCCTCCCTCCATCTATCTCTTTCTCCCCCTCCCTCCCTCTCTGCCTCTCCCTCCCTCTTTCTCTGTCTCTCCCTCTCGCTCCCTCTGTCTCTTCTCTGTCTCTCCCTCCCTCCCTCTCTCTCCCTGCCTCCGCCTCCCTCTCTCCCTCCCTGTCTCCCTCCCTCTCTCTCCCCTCTCCCTGGCTCTCTCTCCCTTCCTCCCTCTGTCTCTCTCTCTCCCTCCCTCCCTCTCCCGCTTCCTTCCTCCCTCTCTTTCCCTCCCTGTCTCTCTCCCTGTCCCTCTCTCCCTCCCTCCCCCATCTCTTTCCCTCCCTCTTTCTCTCCCTCCCCCTCCCATCATCTCTCTCCCTCCCTCCCTGTCTCTCTCCCTCCCTCTCTCTGTCTGTCCCTTCCTCCCTCTGCCTTTCTATCCCTCTTTCTCTTCCCCCTCCCTCTCTCTGTCTCTCCCTCCCTCTCTGTCTGTCTCTGTCTTTTCCCCTCCCTCCCTCTCTCTCTCCTGGGGGTTCTGGCACCATGGCCACCTTCTCCCACCCCTTGGGGCCAGTCTAACAGTTGTCTGGTTGCTACGGAGCGACAATTCCCAGAAGTTGTCCCAGCAGGGCAGCATTAATACAATTGAGGGATTCAAGAGGTTGTAGGTTCGGCCACATCTGGAAAGCCAGAAGTTCCTGGAAGTTTTGAACTCCGAACCTGTGTTGCCCACCTGATTCTTTTCTGACCAAATTCTCCAACTGCCTTGGGTTCTTTGAGAAAAGAAGGAGGAGGGATACAAAATGAGCATCTAAAATAATATAAATTACACAGGCTCGGCTACTTCTTTCCTTCTCTATCACCCTGCCTTTTCTGTGAGAGCGTACAGATGGACCTTGACTTATAACCCTTCGTTTAGTGACTGTTCAAAGTTACCACGGCACTGGAAAAAAAAGGGTCTTAGGAGTATATTTTACACTTAGGACCCACGGTCAGACTTTTGGCAACTGACTCAGATTTATGACGGTCGCAGTAATAGTCCCCGAGGTCACGTGATCCCCTTTTTGTGACCTTCGGATGAGCCAAGTCCACAGGGAAACCAGATTCACTTAACAACTCAGTGGCTAACTTAACACTTGCAGCGATTCGCTTAACGACGGTGGCAAGAAAGATGGTAAAAAAACACGGGAGGAAAATTCACTGAACAGCCTTTTCACTTAATAACAGAAATGTTGCGGTCGTTAAGTGGAGGGCTACCTGTAGAATGGGGTAGGGTCTCCTGATTGGGCGGACGGGTTGGACTAGATGACCTTCCGAGGTCCCTTCCGACTCTGTTAATCTGTAATCTAATCAGAATCACAGGTCTCTTCAGAGGGACCTCAGAGGTCTTCTAGTCCAACCCCTGATATGAAGTCCATTCTTACTGCTGGTCCTGCAGCCCAACTCCCATCTACAAGCTGATGTCGAAAGGTTGGCTGCGTTCTCTCGCAACCGCACAAAATAATTTTGCAAGGTGGGCTGAGTCCTGAGTCTAATGGTGTGTGTGTGTGTGTGTGTGTGTGTGTGTGATCTCAGGCGTGGGCTAAGACAAAAGAGGTTCTCCAGGGATCTGGATAGAATGTTTTCCCAATACACACACAAAAGGGCTAACACCGCTCGACTACAGTTCGACTATTGAATTGCTGGCCCAGCAATTCAAGTATGCCTGTTTTTTGGTTAATTTGCTAGGGCCTTTTAATGGGTCCGGCGGCTTCTAATGGCCACGGTCGTAATTATTATTAGCGTCATCGTCAACACTTTGCACCTATTTATAGCCCAGGGACGATAAATAATTCAGCATTTTTTTACAGGACGGGCGAGTGGCAGAAAGAACGCGAGCTAAAACAGGAGTGGTTAATGCTGAATTTAATTTAAGGGAGCAGCGGATGCGTGGTCTCCCCCCCCCTTTTTTTTTTAAAAAATAACTGTGATAGTTTTCGGGTTCAAAACCGTTTTGTCAACTTCACAAAACGGCTGGGGAATGAGAAGATGCAAGAGCTACTCAAGGTTGAAATTACACATCCTAAGACTGTTTTAAGCTTATTGTTGATTAAACCATCGTTTTATACTCTAGGCGCCTTGTTTGTTAACTGTTCTTAATCGGTATAATGCCTTTGGAGAAATTGTAGCTGTAATATTTTGACAGTTCATTAGAACTTTATAACACTCTCTCTCTCCCCCTCTCTCTCTCACGCGCACAGACACACACACACACACACACACACACACACACACATATCTACGAGTCACAGCAAGGAGAAGCAAGGATGAAATGGCTTAACCTCACTTAACTCCTTCAACAAACTTTAAATGGGATTGTAAGCAGGGGTGAAATCCAGCAGGTTCTGAAGAACCGGCAGCGGAAATTTTGAGCAGTTCGGAGAACCGGCAAATACCACCTCTCGCTGGCCCCAGAGTGGGGAGGGAATGGGGATTTTGCAGTATCCTTCCCCTGGAGTGGGGTGGGAATGGAGATTTTGTAGTATCCTTCCCCTGGAGTGGGGAGGGAATGGGGATTTTGCAATATCCTTCCCCCAGGAGTGGGGGGGGGGAATGGGGATTTTGCAGTATCCTTCCCCTGGAGTGGGGTGGGAATGGGGATTTTGCAATATCCTTCCCCCAGGAGTGGGGAGGGAATGGGGATTTTGCAGTATCTTTCCCTCAGGAGTGTGGAGGGAATGGGGATTTCCCAATATCCTTCCCCTGGAGTGCGGAGGGAATGAGGATTTTGCAGTGTCTTTCTCCTGGAGTGGGGAGGGAATGGGGATTTTGCTGTATCTTTCCCCTGCCACGCCCACCAAGCCACACCACGCCCACCAAGCCACGCCCACAGAACCGGTAGTAAAAAAAAATTGAATTTCACCACTGGTCCCCCCCTCCCCCCCAACCCTTAGTACCTGGTCCCCCTTTTCCGACATTAAGCTGGCTCTTCTCACCCCCAAATGCAATTTCTGGTTTTTGCGCCTGGTTTTCCCAACGAGTGGCGATCGGTCTTATAAAGATATTTATCGCACTTTTCCAATATTGGGGAAAGAGAGAGAGAGTGGGGGGGGGGGATGCAATAGCTAGAACGGAAGGATTCGTTCCAGCTGTCTTCAGGAGGGATCAAAATATTAAATTTCAGTAAATATCCACCCCCAACGCCACGCGGGGTCGATCTGAACTCTCACGGGGGTATTGGAAGAAGTTAGAATTTTTAGTTAGATTAACAAGAGTTGGAAGGGACCTCGGAGGTCTTCTAGTCCAACCCCCTGCTTAGGCAGGAAACCAACGAATGGTTGTCCATTCTCTTCTTAGAAACTTCCAGTGTTGGAGAATTTACAACTTCTGGAGTGCAAAGTTGCTCAAAGAAGCCCAGCCGTTCGTAAGATCTTCAGCACGCAGGCCATAGTGTCTTCTCAAACAACATGACCTAATGCGAGGGGACAACTCGGTGCCCGCTAAAGACTCGGATTCTCATTTGACGCCAGCGGAACTGACAGGCGAGACTCGGCGTGGCAGGATGAATGACAGGGCTGGGCAGAACAGAACAGAACAGCTTGGGTGCTGCGGGTGATTTGAGGGCTGTTTTATTTATCTCTGACCCTCCTTATTCCATCCATCAGAACAGAGCTGGAAGGGACCTTTGGAGGTCATCTACTCCAGCCCTCTGCTCAAGCAGGAGACCCTAGACCATTTCACACCACTGGTTGTCCGATCTCTTCTTGAAAAGCTCCAGTGATGGAACAAACCACGACTTCTGTTCCACTGGTTAAATTGTCCTTGCTGTTAGGAAATTCCTTCTTAGTTCTAGGTTGCTTCTCTCCTTGATTAGTTTCCATCCGTTGCTTCTTGTCCTGCCTTCAGGTGCTTTGGAGAATAGCTGGACTCCCTCTTCTTTGGGGCAGCCCCTCAAATACTGGAAGACTTCAGTACAGTATTCAGTACTTCATGTCCCACGCCCTCAATGTCCTTTTTTTCTCTAGACCCAATTCCTGCAACCGTTCTTCATGTGTTTTTCTCTCCAGGCCTTTAATAATCTGTCCGTGCATTAGGTAGGAAGGTCTATTACACCTTGGACGTCATCCTTAGGAAAAGGGAAAAGGCAAGTTGCACAACGAGGACTAGCCACCTCAGAAGTTGCTTTGGTGGCAGCAGGCATCAGCTGAAAATGGCAGAGATGGAACGGGTGACCGTCTGCACCCGTTCCACCCAGGAAGTTGAATTTGGGTCGGAAAATAGATAGCCCTCAACTTACGACAGTTTGTTTAGTGACTGTTTGAAGTTACGACGGTTCTGGGGGAAAAAAGTGACTTAGGACCGTTTTTCACACTTCTGACCGCCGGAGCCTTCCCGTGCTCCAAATTCAGACGCTTGACTCGTATTTATGACAGTCGCAGTGATCCCTTTAAAGGACTTAAAAGAACAGCAGCAAGAACGGTCGTAGGATGGGGCGAAATTCACTTGACGTCTGTCTCGCTTAGCAACGGAAATGTTGGGCTCGACTGCGGTCGTAAAGCCGAGGGCCGCCTGAAGTAAGAAGCTGCTTTCGCTGTTCTCTCTCTAGGCCCATCTCGTTCTAATGTGCCCCGTGGCATCCATTCAAACTTTCTTCCCATTAGCTACTTCCTGACTCTTTAAAGGGGAACTGTGCCAGGCACAGGAACTCAAATTTTCTCGTGCTTAATTTGCGGAAAAAGAATTTCCAATATGCTGACCTTTTGTAAACTGCTCAGAGAGTGCTGTAAACCACGATGGAGCGGCATGGAGTCCTCGACTTACGGTCACAGCATTCCTGTCGCTAAGTGAGACACTTGGTTAAAGAGGGAGGCTGATATGTAGGTAGTGATAACGGACGGGGACTGTCCTGCTTTACGACCTAACATCTTGGCAATAAGTCACGGCCTCCTTGGGATCCTCCACTTCCATGAATCCAGAGGGAAAACATCTGGAACGCCTTGGGAAGTGCAGGCAGCAAGGAAGGCCATGGGGGTAACAGAAGGAAGGATGGATGGATGGATAGATAGATAGATAGATAGATTGATTAGAAGGATTAGAGAGATAGATAGATAGATGATAGATAGATAGATAATGGATGGATGGATGGATAGATGGATGGATGGATGGATAAATAGATAGATAGATAGATAGATAGATAGATAGATGATAGATAGATAGATAGATAGATTAGAGAGATAGATGATAGAAGCACAAAAAAAAAGGCCCCCAAAGATTCTCCATGGTTGGATTACAGAATTACAGGCAGGTATATAGATAGCAACGTTCGACATAGAACGCACCTGTTCTGCTGGAAAGGTGGGAAATGACACAGAATAAAAATACCAACTTAGGAAGGAGGGGAGGGGAAAAAAAGAAAGAAAGAAAGAACCACCAGCTTTCCTCTCGGAGCAATGGGCTTTGAAGTCGCACCACTTCCTGTAAAGCTTGCATAATACTCCACGGGGGGAAAGGCAAGGAAACACAGTGGATATATATATATTATTTATATCTGTTTGCTGCTGTGGTGCCAAGCGCTCCAGAGGCCGGTGGCCAAAGCATCAGACCACAGGAAGCTTTGGCTGCTGTTTGCGTTCTCTGAGCTGCTCACACTTCTTTATAAAGATGCACACTGTCCTCAAAGGTCTCTCCAGAACAAGCAAGCCGCACATCTAAGTTGTTTAGCATGCAAACCCAGGTATTAAAAAGGGAGGGGTTGACTTAAAACAAAAACCAGGTACATTTCTAGTCACATGGCACACCCAACTGTTGACTGCCTGTTAAGCTGGGGAGGGAGGGAGGGAGGAGGGAGGGAAGGAAGGAAAATAAAAGAGAAGGAAGGGACAGAGGAAGGAAGGAAGGAAAGGAGGAAGAGAGAGATGAAAGGAAGGAAGGAAGGAAAGGAGGGAGGGAAGGAAGGAGGGAAGAAAGGGAAGGAGGAAGGAAGGAAGGGAAGGAGGGAAGAAAGGGATGGAGGGAGGGAGGGAGGGAGGAAGGAGAGAAGGAAAGCAGGGAGGGAAGGAAGGAAGGAGGGAAGAAAGGGAAGGAGGAAGGGAGGGAGGAAGAGAGGGAAGCAAAGCAGGGAGGGAAGGAAGGAAGGAGGGAAGAAAGGAAAGGAGGAAGGGAGGAAGAGAGGGAAGGAAAGCAGGAAAGGAAGGAAGGAAGAAAGGGAAGGAGGAAGGAAGGAAGGAGGGAAGAAAGGGAAGGAGGGAGGGAGGGAAGAAAGGAAGGAAGGAGGGAAGAAAGGGAAGGAGGAAGGGAGGGAAGGAAAGCAGGGAGGGAAGGAAGGAAGGAGGGAAGGGGGAAGGAAGAAAGGAAAGGAGGAAGGAAGAGAGGAAGAGAGGGAAGGAAAGCAGGGAGGGAGGGAGGGAAGGAAGGAAGGAAGGAAAGGTAAGGTCTCTCCCCCTCCCATAGATAGCTTTCAGGATTTTTACACCCTCCTTATAGCTAATGGGTTACCTAGCATCCCCGTTTTTTAAATTATTTTTTAACAAAATGTAAATTGCTTCTTACCACGGAGCTACAGTGACAAGGAAGGTGGGAGTCCTTCTGTGAAAGGACTTCTGCCTTGTTACCATAGCCTAATTTTGCCTCCACGGAGAAGTTGGTGGGGGGGGGGGGGGGAAAGGGGGGAAGGGAGGGAGGGAGGGAGGGAGGGAGTTGGGCTCCGAGACCATCACAAACAGCAAGCGACAGCCCAAACAAACGATTTTTAAAAAGAAAAAAAAATCAACTTTTCTCCAAAAGGCTCACCCCACACATCCCACCCCAAACCCTCCGCTGACCCCCCCCCCC
>WNWU01000107.1:509841-522075 GCA_012654045.1 Ptyas mucosa
TATCTATCTATCTATCTATCTATCTATCTATCTATCTATCTATCTATCTACCTACCTACCTACTTACCTACTTAAATAAATAAATAAATAAATAAATGGTTGTGAGCTTGAAAAATGATCACAAGTCACATTTTTCAGTGTGCCATTGCAACTTTGAATGGTTGCTACCCGTTTCCTCAAAAATAAGACCCAACCAGAAAATAAGTCCCAGCGTGATTTTTTTCAGGATGCTCGTAATATAAGCCCTACCTCCCAAACTAAGCCCCAGTTAAGATTTGTCAGCCAAATGGATGCATTTAGTACCGTATTTCCCCCCAAATAAGACCTAACCAGAAAAATAAGCCCTAATGCGTCTTTTGGAGCAAAAATTAATATAAGACCCGGTCTTATTTTCAGGGAAATACGGTAAATGTTGTAAGTCGAGGACTCTCTGTATATATTCCATCTGAAATGTCTACGATCATACGATCTCTTTCAAATCCCTTCCAATTCAATGTACAACAAGGAGAAGAAATTCACCTGGGGATGAGGGCGAGCTTGGCCACGCTGCGAAGGTTGCAATTGAAAGAAAGCACATTAAAAAGAAAAGAAAAGAAAGAAAAATAGCTGGAAACGGCAGCGGATGACTTCACCTGGCTTCGATTAGCTAAGTAAGAAGTGATCCCGGAGCTGGTCTTCAACTACTGAAGCCTCTGAAGGGAAGGAAGGCTTCAAAATTTAAACATCGGCGAATGCAGGTTTTGTGAGGTTCTTTTGCAAACCGTCCACAGCGCTGACTTTGTGACTGCGCCTGTCGGACTCTTTAACGCCTTCAAATTGCAACCAAACTGGTTGTCGACTTCCACAGCAAACACTCCTCGGCCAGAGAGAATCAAAGTACTGTCCTACCTACAGGCTTAGCCTCCGATGCTCTTTTATGTTTTGTGTACAATTTTTGTGACAGGTCAACGCAGCTAAGTCTGTGCTGCTTCCTTCACACACACACACCCCGGGAGATACTGCGGCTCATAAACAATCATTCTAGACTGGAATTTTGAAAAGGCAACTTAGCAGACAGGGCTATTATTCCAAAACTCGGCAAAGGGCAGCCGCAATGTGGATGACACATCTGGAGCGCATGTCTCCGTTTAATCCCAAGTTACCTAATTTAACTTCTTGTCTGAAAACTTCTAGTCTAGGAATTGATTCGGAGACTTTCATCTGTTGACACAACTCTTCCTTCCGGGTTGCTCTGAAATTCCGATGGCTTCTCTGACCGTAATCCTCCTTTCCTCTAATTCCCCCTTCCAAATGGCGGCATTAGCGTACTTAAGAACAGGATCCGCTTTAAAAGAAAAATAAAACCTGCCGTTAACCTATGCTGGAAATGGCCCAAATGAAGCCTGACTAGGTGGCTCAGTGGCTAAGACACTGAGCTTGTCGATCTGAAAGGTCGGCGGTTCGGCGGTTCGAATCCCTAGTACAGGTCTCCTGCGTGAGCAGGGGGTTGGACTAGATGACCTCCAAGGTCCCTTCCAACTCTGTTACTGTTAGAAGCAACAGCGGTAAGGTGGTCTCTATTTTTTTACTTGCATTTTTTTAAAAGTGCTTTCAAACTGCTAGGTTGGCAGAAGCTGGGACAAGTCACGGGAGCTTGCCCCATTAGGCGGCACGAGGGATTCGAACCGCTGAACTGCTGACCTTTCAGTCGACAAGCTCAGCATCTTAGCCACTGAGCCACCGCGTCCCCACAAGAATGTTTTTTACTAGGGGTAAATCCATAGTATGCCGAGGTTTTTGGCCTGCACAAAGCCTCTGCAGTCTGCCTTCTTTACCTTGGGGCCACGGAGAGGAGAGTGTACAGGCCCACCTGCTCACAGGTGAGCTCAGCTTCTTCAAAGAAAGGGCGGTTTAACTTCCAGGTAGATAGAGGGAGGGAGGGGGAAAATAGCGTGGGAACAGATGGAAAGCAAAAAAAAAAGGCACAGAAAATGCAGCTGCATGGGAAGAGCCAAGAAGGGAGACATAGCGGAAGGCAGGAAGAACTTAGTTCCAATGAGATACCCAAAAAGTAAAAAAATAAAAATGAAGGGTACATCCAGTGGTGGAGATTGCGGATGGACCAGCCCAGGCGCTATGCCGTCCTGTTTTGCCACATTTTCGCAGCTGTGCGCTGTGCGAGCGAAGCACATGCACGGAAAACCGGGCGCATGCACTGAAGGTGCGCGTGTGAAGCAAGCGGGCACGCGGCGAACCGGTGGTAAAAATATGAGAAACACGCCTCTGGGTACATCAATAGAAAACGCACCCACGGTTAGCAAAGTGCCATTGAACATTGAACCGGGGGCGGCCAGGATAGGAGGTACCAGAATCTGGCTTGCCAAAAAAATCCGCCCAAGAAATATTAAAACTCTCTTCGCAAAACCCGGTATATTTTTGGAGCTCAAATTTGTTAGCCAAAGTGGGAAGGCGGTAACAGCTTCCTCGCTTTCTTAACTGACATTCTTTCTTTGTTGTTTGTTCTTCGGGTTACGTATCTGAAAGTCAATTTTGTCTCAGCGATGAGCGAAAGATGTTAAGAAGATAGCACAGGAACTGCCAGATGGCTGCACTTAAGATGCTGTACTTCAGTCTGTGAGCAGGGTGTGTGTGTGTGTGTGTGTGTGTGTGTGTGTGTGTTTTCTGAGGTTTTCGCGGGTGTTTGTATGTAGGTCTTTGGTTATTCGGGTTTTTTCCCACGTAAAATTGGAAGTGTCTTGGCGACGTTTCGACAAGTCTCATTTGTCAACTTCAGGCTGGTGATGATGAGGCATGACCACAGACCAGACCACAGCTGCATCATTGCCCACTTTAAACCCCTCCAATCCATACATGAAGCAAACTGACACCCACCATGAAGATGTGGCACGACCACGAACGCGAAGCCAAAAAAAAACCAGCAATGCAGCTCACCAGCTCAAATCCCCCTGCAACTCAGACTAACCCAAGCACAGCCAAGCCCCCACCCAAACAGAGCACACCCCCAGCCAATCAGAGCACAGCCAACCCCCCATCCAATCAGAGCACAGTCAGACCGCCAACCAATCAAAGCACACCTCCACCCAATCAGAACACAGCCATGCTCCCACCCAATCAGTTCACACCCCCACTGGCAGTTAAAAGGAAGAAACAGCTGCGATCACACATTGCTCCTGGAAGCATGAAGCCGAGAACACCAGCCTGAAGATGACGAATGAGACTTCGTCGAAACGTCGCCAAGACACTTCCAATTTTACACGGGAGAAAACCCGAATAACCAAAGACCTATACACACACACACACACACACACACATACACATATATATGTAAAAAAAACAAACCTTATTCATAGTCTTTCAAAAGAATGCTAAACCGTGGTTGTTGTTTTTAAATATATATATATATAAAAACAGGTTTAGTTCATTGGGAAGCACCAGTCGAGCATCAAAAGGGCAGAAGCTCCTGGATCAAAGATGGAATATGACTGAAGTTACCCTTGACCTGGCCTTCTCATTAATCCCACAGCTGTTGAAGCGTGTTAGATTATAACTGCGGGGCGAAATGCGTCACGGGTAGAGAGAAAACATTTATTTCAGAAGACAAATAATTGGAAGCTGCAAGAGATCTTGAGATCCCAGGGTTAAGGAAGTGCTCCGGAGCAGGTGCGGCGATGCTCGCCAAACCTGTGGGCGCCTCCTTGAAAAAGCTGGGGGTACAGAGACAACGACGGGATGTTTATCTCTCTTCCGAAGTTCGGTCGGACATCTCCGTCACTCCAATGGGCGTTTTCCTGAAAAGACCCAGCTTGTTTACTGACCAGCGGTGATCTCCTTGCCCATGTTTGGCTTAACAGCTGCCACGCTAGTAAGATTGACGCTAAACCAAACGACACTATGAGGATCATAAGCGGAGGCATAAAATCTACTCCTACTTGCTGGCTCCCCGTCTTGAGCCACATTGCACCACCAGCCCGACGCACCGGAGTATAAGACGCACCTTAGTTTTGGGGGAGGAAAATAAGAAAAAAAGCTGATTGGTGGGTGGATCAGCCTCCCGTAATACCCACAATCAGCTATCTCCAGTTCCTTGGTTGTGAGCTCTGTGCCTTGCTTTTTTTTCTGCCTCTGAAACTTCTGAAACTCTGTTTCAGAAAAAACTTTTTTTTTTTTTTTTTGCCTCTGAAAGCCTCCGAAACAGAGCTTCAGAAAGAAAGCCTCTGAAACTTTTCGGAGGCTTTTTTTCTGAAGCTCTGCTTGGAGGCTTTTTTTTCTGAAGCTCTGTTTGGAGGCTTTTTTTCCTGAAACTTTGTTTCAGAGCCTTTTTTTTTTTTTTGAAGCTCTGTTTGGAGGCTTTTTTTCTGAAGCTTCGTTTCTGAGGCTTTTTTCAGCCTCTGAAACTTCCGTTTGAGAGACTAGGCGGGGCTACATTTGGAGTGTAAGACGCACCCAGATTTTCACCTTCTTTTTGGGGAGAAAAAGGTGCGTCTTATACTCCGAAAAATGCAGTAAATAAATCTTTGCCCATGCCTACTCCGAAGCATCTGCTCGGCTTCAGAAGTACAGACCTTCCCTGCGGGCTGAGACAAATGAGAGTTACTAAGAGCTGGTTAGAGAGACACGTCGAGCCCTAAAATTCACCACCCCGGTGCGTGGAAGGCCAAAAGGGAGGGCTCCTAAGGCAAAAAACCTCGCGGCCCACCTCTGCATTTGGAGGACTTCTTCATTTCTCACCCAGAGAGGATGCTTGGCTGCATCCCTTCCGCAGTCAGTTTCCATGGCAACCTCCACTTCAGTGGAGCATTGTCGGGTTTTAAAGGAACAGAGGAGGGGACTTCGAAACGAGGCGAACGTGCTCACGTAGGCCTTTCCTCCACCAGGGGCCTCGCGGTGTGGAAGTCACTTTTCGTGGACTGCGCAAACTGCCCAGCGCCTTTCAACTTTCTCTCCGCTTTTGCAAAGAGATAAGAAGCCCGGGATCTAAAAAGTATGTGGCATCCCTTAAAAAGCTCTCCAGTTAAAACAGGGCGGCATGCTGAATGCTCAAGAAGGCTCTATCGCTGTTAATTTTGAGCGACTGATACCACGCTGAAGTTTTATTTAGGAAAAAAAGGATAACCGACTTATTGCAAACGCAGAGTTAACGGGAAACAATAGAAATCCTTTCCGGTTTATCAGTGCAGTTTTCTAAGGCCGCGTTTATCTCTCTCTCTACCAACCTACCTACCTACGGCTTCTCTCACGAATCGATTCTTGGTGCAGATTTTTGACTTGGAAAAAGAGGGCGCTGTAACAGACCTCAATATTGTCACCTGAGTCAACAACAAAATTTAATTTGGCCAGATCTGATTACAGGGAGTCGTTGACTTACGATCATAATTGGGAGCTGGAATTTTCATTCCTAAGCACAGTCGGTTGGTCAGGTGAATTGTGCCCGGTTTTATGACCTTTCTTGCCACGGTTATTAAGCAAATCACAACAATTGTTGGGTGAAACACCTTGTTGTTAATAAGCAAAACCAGCTTTCCCCCCCATTGACTTTGCTGGTTAGAAGCCAGTTAGGTGATCGCGGTTACTACTATTGCGCGATGTACCACCTATACTGTACCTGTGCGTTTTGGTTTGTCTTGCCTAAATGTAGAACTTAAATTTTTTTTTCACCATTTAAAATTCAAAAGCAACTCCAACTTGAACTAAGACCCAAGTGGGTGAGAGGTGGAATTGTTCTGTTTTACCTGGAGCTTCTGGCTGTCTCTATTAGGAAGCAGCAGGTAAGTTCAAACGCCTTGAACTTAAAAACGGATTATAGTTGCTGGATCATAAAGAGGAGTGTTCCATCTCTTTGTGTGTGGCCACTGCCTTATTTTTGAGCCTGGATATGTCTAACCAGAACAAGCAGGTTTTTTGAGGTTATAGTCAGAGGGCGAATCCGGAAAGTTAAGTTGGGTACGTCTCTAAAAACCAGACCTAACAATATTGGGATCAGCAGCCACGCTGGGCGAGAAAATTATTGGATAAATCCCTCAATTGCACAAATAAACTTCTTTATTATCGCCTCGCTGCGTTATTTGCCAGCCAGAGTTCTTTGCCGAGCCCAGCCGAGTCTTATCAGGAAATGAAAACAAAACCTTGAACTGTCATCCAGAGATTCTCAGCTATCAAGGAGTGTGAGATCAAAAATAATAATAATAATAATAATAATAATAATAATAATAATAATAATAATACTGCAGGCTTATTTACTGCCGACAAGTTCCACGGATTTTTTTCCTTGTGATATCAATTCCTCGGTCTGCAAAATCAGGTCAAATTGTACTATAAATAAATAATAAATAACTTTATTGTCATTGTACGGGTATACGCAGTATACCCGTACAATGAAATTCACTTAACCCAAAGACCAGGTCCAACACGCATAACAATCCCCAAACACACTCCCACCCACCACAAATTCCCCACTCCTGAACCACCCAAACATCCACACAACAGACCAAGTAGAGTGTTTACTATTTGAGCTGAGTGTTTACTGGCCGGATGCCTTTCCTGTCGCCGATGCGGAGTTTTTGCGGCAGGTATATTCTCTCATTGGGCCCAGAGAGAGAGAGAAAGATCTGCCTCTACCTAGGATCGAACTCACAGCCTCCTGACTGTGAGGCGAGAACTCCACCTCTAAGCCACCGCACCACTCGGTGAGGCAATCTGCCCAATGAACGTTGTTATTTCCGGCTCAGGGTCTCCATTCTACATCAAGCAACAGCCTGGGTACAGAGAATTCACTGAGCTACCAAATGCAACAACAACAACAAAATTACAGTGGCCACAAAAAAAAAAAAAAAAGTTAATACCTAGGAAATAATCTGGGTAAAATCAGCACACAGAGCTATGGATTGTACAGATTGACCTGAGTGTAAACTCCAATATAAATTGAGGAAATATACCTGGCCTAGGATTATATGATATTAAAATCTATGCGTTGTGAAACTAAAGGCTTCAAGAAATGACAAAACGTCTGCAGAAGAGAACGACAATGCCATAATTGGGGAGAAGCAAGTGAGGAACCATTAGCTGTGAGTAATGGTTTTTACTCCGGTTTTTACTCCGGTAAAATCAGAATAGCCTTGCTGAGTCAGGCCTAAAGCCTGCTATGATGTCTACTCCAAATCTACATCAACCAGATTCCGGTGACGTACAAGTGTAACATTATAAATCAGTGATAGCGAACCTTTTTGCTGTCACGTGCCAAAAGTGGGGGGGGGAGTGCGAGGGGGGTCGTGCATGTGCATGCCCACACCCATAAATCAATGCGCCCCGCCCCCCAAGTATGTGCAATTCCCGTGCATGTGCGCGCGTGAGCCCCCCCCGCACTGCCCCTGCTTTTCGCACGCAATGGCACAGTGGGCCTGTTTTTCGCCCTCCCCAGGCGCCAGAGCCTTTCTAGGACCCTGGTGAGAGTGAAAAACGGGCATTCCCCAACCCCCCAGAGGCCCTCCAGAGGCCGGAAACAGCCTTCCGGTGGGCGCGAAAAGCCTGAAAATCAGCTTGCGCGTGCCGGAGCTGAACTACGGCAACGCTTGCGTGCCTGCCGATATGGCTCCGCATGCCACCTGTGACACGCGTGCCATAGGTTCGCTATCATGGGTATAAATTAACGGATATTGGTTAATACGTCCCTTTCCTTTCCCCATGTTCCAGGGCCAAAAATATGCTGTATATAACCAAAATGTCATCCTAAAAAAAAAAAGAAAGGATGTTTCTACATTATTGTTGGCTTTAAAATATATATATATATATATATATATCATAGATATAAATCCACCGACTGCAGATTTTACTCAATCAATTCTGACTGCAAGAAGAACTAAAAAGAAAGCCGAGGAAGAGGAAACGGAATGGAGTATTCTGAAACGGGGCACCATGAACTGCAATGATGAACGTTTGTTGATTTGTATGCCACTTTTCGGCCCCGGAAAGTAGCAGACGACGAAACCAATTGTAAATACACCATTCATAACACACGCACACAAAGACACATGTATCTCACAGAGGCGTACCTAAAAACCAGAAGCGAGGTGGAATTCATCCCGGTGGAAGGAAAAACGTTAGTCGCACATTAGAAGCAAAAAAACCTAGAACAAACAACAGACACTACAATATCTGCACAGCTGGCTGGGGAATTCTGGGAGTTGAAGTCCACCCCATATTACAAGGTTGAGAAACAAATGCTTAAGGAACAGCTGGAAGGAGGACCTTCTCCGAGCCATGTGGCACCGCTGGGACGGTTCTGCTTAATGTCCTAGGTAAGTTGCGCCTGGATCCTACGTTATAGTGATGAATGGTCCTGAGAGTGTGCGTGAACAATATTTTTATATCGTGCACAGAGTCGGCTTCTTCGACCTGCTTCTGAGCTTGTAGAATCCCTTGAGGAATTACTCAAACCATGATAAATTACCGGGGGTTGAGAAATAACACGAGCAAGCCATTCTGTTCCAATCGATTATTTTTTTTTTGGATGCAATCCTATACCCCAGGATCCCATAGCCCGCCGTGGAATGCAGGAACATGGCCGTTAATTCACAGGCACGGGGTAGACCTTGACTTACAACCACGACGGAGCCCCAATTTTCTCTGGCTAAGTGAGAGTGGATGTTAAGTGTATTTTGCTTACGTGTTACGACTTTTTTTGTCGCGATCACGTTAAGCTGTTAAGTTAGCAATACAGCCATTCGGTGAGTCTGTGGCTTCCCCGCTGAATTTGCAGGCCGGGAGGCCGTAAAAAGGGAACCTCGTGATCATCCCGGGACACGGCGACCGTCATAAATACAAGCCAGTTGCCTGAATTTCGATCACGTGACCGTAGGGGGAGGCGGACAACGCTCCAATAGTCGTTAAGCGTGATAAATCATTGTAGGTCGTTTTTCGGTGTCATCGTTAACTTCGAACCGTCACTAAACGAATGGTTGTAAGTCAAGGACTACCTGTCTTTCCAGTCTTAAAGGATCGTCGGTTATCTCCGTTGGCCTCCCAGTGAGGGGTTAAAAAAAAAAAAGCAAATTGATTTATGCCAGAAATGCTTCCTCGTGTTTTCCTCACCCGGATTAAAAACGACAACAAAACACAACAACAGTAATACGGGCGTAATATCAAATCGATTTACCTATCATAATGACGTTCGTGGAAAGGAAGGAGTGCGGATGGACATCCTTTCGGGGCGAGAAGCCGTCCGGTTGCCGCAAATCAGGAAGCATCTTGTCCGAAGTCGTCCCACTTCCCAGGTTACGATTTGGCGCCTCTCGAGCTTTGTAGAAAGGATGCATTTATAGAAGGATCTTTAGTCCTGCCCGATCTTTAGGCCACGGTCACAAGAAAGAGACAAAGTCTGTTCTTTGACCCATATTTATCCGGTACTTTTCCCTTCGGTTTGATAACAGCTGCCCGAGTCATCAATCCTTTCTACAGTTCTGATCTGTAAAAGTCTTTAATAATAGTAATAGTTCAAGATAAGAGGTTTACGGTTTTCTGCCACTGAGTCAGTCTCCTTTGTGCAGTTCCCGTTCAACCTCTGGATTCGGCTTCTCTCTTCTTTTCGCTTTTCTTCGGGATCCCAAGAGATCCGATCGGTACCTTCGGTCACAATCTGTACATCAGGAAAAATACCAGACCGGGCGGAGAATGAAGTTTATATCCATATCGTCTCTCAAAGCGGGGAAACTTCCCGTCGTTGTGTTGCATTTGTGTCCTCTGGATCGTTCTTTAGGAGTTGGTAAATCAGCTGAGGGGGGGAAAAAAACAACGTATGATTAGCACGGTACTTTTTTTCTTCAATTCTATGACATTCAGCAGGAACATGAGAAATATCTATTTTGACAGCTTCTACAGCAACTGAGATTAAGGACGTGGTGTGCGTGTCTGGGTATGAAATACATGATTGTCACATTATCCTGAGAATTTTTTGATCTATTTTTTTTTTCAGCCTACTTATCGTGTTTCCCCGAAAATAAGACCGGGTCTTATATTAACTTTTGCTCCAAAAGATAGATTAGGTCTTATTTTCTAGTTAGGTCTTATTTTCGGGAAAATACGGTACTAAATGCGTCCATCTGGCCGATGATCTCAACTAGGGTTTATTTTTGGGGTAGGTCTTATATTACGAGCATCCTGAAAAATCACGCTAGGGCTTATTTTCCGGCTGGGGCTTATTTTGGGGGAAACAGGATATATGGTGAAGTTATGTGATTATTTGGCTGGTGCTTCAAACTGGTTTAGAGGGAAAAGGATCAGAATTGATTCCCATCTCATCTTACTCATCCATTCAGTCTGGTTCCTTGCTTTAATGACTCAATGAATTCACTTTTAAAATGACTCACTTTTAAAACGGAATCTCTGATTTGAGGAGTCCTGTCTTCCTTCAATGGAGGACATTCTGAACTCCCTGGGATGGGAACAGGATCCATAATTGTCTGCCCTGAATTTGGCTAGCCTTCCGTGTCCGTGCAAGGACATTCTATTTTTCAAATGACAAAAAAATTTCCCTTCCCTCTACTACCTCCCACAAATTTACCATAAATAAAGTTGCTATTATCATCTAAGCAAAATAGTTTTCTCGATTACTCACCAAAGCCCTAAATATTCCTTAATATAACTTAAAAAAAAAAAAAAAACAAGGTGAGGCGAGATGGATGTAGACAACATTACAGGGGGTCCTTGACTTATGACTGCAACAGAGCCCAAAATTTTTGTTGCTAAGCGAGACATTTGTTAAGTGAGTTTTGCCCCATTTTACGACCGTTCTTGCCACGGCTGTTAAGCGAATCCCTGCAGTTGTTAAAGCTAGTCGCACGGTTGTTAAGTGAATCTGACTTCCCCAATGACTTTGGTGATCACATGACCGTCATAAATGTAAGTCGGTTGCCAAGCGTCTGACTTTTGATCATGCGGGGATGCTCCAATGGTCGTAAATGTGAAAAATGGCAATAGCAATAGGCCTTAGACTTATATACCGCTTCACAGTGCTTTACAAGCCTCTCTAAGAGGTTTACAGAGTCAGCTTCTTGGTCCCAACAATCTGGGTCGTCATTTTAACGATCTTGGAAGGATGGAAAGATGAGTCAGCCAGTCGATCAGGATTGAACTGCTGGCAGTGGGCAGAGTTAGCCTGCAATACTGCATTCTAACCACTGGGAAGGAAGGAAGGAAGGAAGCGTCACAATGCTTTACAGCAGGGGTGAAATGCTACTGGTTCTGGCCGGTTCGCGCGAACCGGTAGTAAAAAATGGTACTAGTTCGCCGAACCGGTAGTAAAAACTGTGGGAAAAAAAAAAGTTCCGACGATCAGCTGAGCGAAGCACGATCATTGGAACTTTTTTAAAAAAACTTTTTTAGCATTTTTTTTACTACCGGCTCGGGCGAATAGGTAGTAAAAAATGCTTTAAAAAAGTAGAGCCTGGTGAGATTCGAACTGCCAAATTGCAGGCAGCCAGCAGAAGTAGCCTGCAGTACTGCACTCTAACCGCTGCGGCTCATGGTTGTAAGGCACTTTTTTTCGGTGCTGTTGTGACTTCGAACGGTCGCTAAATGAACCGTTACAAGGCGAGGACTTCCTCTATGATTTTGTGGTAGTACTGCTGCCTTTGTTTATGATACAGATACAGAGAGAGGTTGTACCAAAAAACCAGACCCTATTAATCAATCACAATATGGTTTATTGATTTTTATTCCTTCTCCAGGAGAAAATGTTACCTTGCTTACGATTGTTCGAAGGTCATGAGTCAAGCAAATAAGGAAATAACTCAGGAAGAAAAAGGCAACCGATTTAAACGTTTAATGTCATTTACATAATAAATAGCTGGCCCTGATTTTGTGATACGCCCTTCTTCCTGGAGAAAAGTCTAACTGGCAGCTCACCCTTGGCACCAGCTTTATGGCATAAATGATCAACACATCGATATATTTTCTTCTTCTATTTTTTTTCTGTTTTACTGGGACCTTTATGAGCAAGGGAAGAGTTTATTACAGACAGGAAACTGGGATACTCTCAAAAGAAGGTGACAAGAGCCGCAATTTCCTTGTTAGTGCTCCCTTCTTTTTTTTAACCAGAAAAAAAAAACCTGGCAAGACATTTGAGCTGATGTAAAAAAAAAAACCCACAAAAAACCGATCCCGTTCAAAGATAAGAAGAACCGTCAGAGTATTGCACAACTGGCACTCCCTTTCGCAAGTTTTATAAGTGCCATAAAAAAAAAA
>WNWU01000107.1:529378-546972 GCA_012654045.1 Ptyas mucosa
CCTCCACACTCCTGGGGGAAGGATACTGCGAAATCTCCATTCCCTCCACACTCCTGGGGGAAGGATACTGCAAAATCCCCATTCCCTCCACACTCCTGCGAAATCTCCATTCCCACCGCACTCCAGAGAAAAGATACTGCAAAATCCCCATTCCCTCCCCGCTCCTGGGGGAAGGAAATTGCAAAATCTCCATTCCCACCCCACTCTGGGGCCAGCCAGAGGTGGTATCTGCCGGTTTTCCAAACTACTCAAAATTTCCCCTACCGGTTCTCTGAATTGCTCAGAATTTCCGCTACTGGTTCTACTGGTCAGAACCTGATGGATTTCACCCCTTAGAAGGCGATTTCACCGCTTAAGCGGTCTGGACCTCAACTTTTGATAACCTCTGGCCGGCGTGATGGGAATGATAACACTACAATGTAAATTTTTCAACTATAATGGGTGTAAGCCACCCGCCAGAGTCATTTTGTAGGGGAGACGGTTTGCCCTAAAGGCTTAAGAAATAAATAGCAAACGTCTAGACTTGGTACCAGGTTTTTAACTGCTTTAAAAATAAAATCAGATTTCTTTTATGCGTTTCAGAGTTTCTCCTCTGGCAGCTGAAAATTCATGGCGTGGCGAAACACACGGCCCTCCAAATTTCACTTGACTTAATAGCGCCAAGAAAACCTGTGTTGTGTGTCTGGGGGGAGAGGAATTGAAGTGGCCAGACGTGGAGGAAGGTTTTTTTTTTCAACTCATCCACGCCTGACCACTTCAGTCCTTCCCCCCCCCCCCGACCCCTCCCTCACACATTTTGAATTTTGATCCCGTGAACAGAAGGATGCTGCCATGGTCGTAAGCGTTACAGGGATGACGTCGTGGCTTCAAACAGTCGCTAAATGAACCGTTGTTAAACTCGAGGACCACCATTTAAAGAAAAATGACGACCCGCCTGGATTAAAAAAAAAAAAATCACACGAAGAACATCGATGTTGAGGTCTGTCCTCCATGCGACACACATTCAAGGTACGAAGAGAGAGAGAGAGAGAGGGAGGCAGGGAAACGCAGGACGGCGAGTGGAGCGCGTACGTTTTGCTTCGTAGATTTCTCCGTAGAAAAAAATTCTGTTCGGAAAAAGTTGAAAGGGCAAAGAGGGTACATGAACAATACTGAGAATACCGTACCACAAAACTCAAAATGGCACCAGAAAACTCAAAAGAGATCACCAGGAAAAAAGAACAATGCTCTTCTATCCCCAAGAATTTCCCCCACACACATTTTCTTCTGCAGGCAGCGTCTTGCCTACCGAATGTCGGCTACAAATTCTTAGAACGTCATGCTAAATTCCAACTTAAAACCCCGGGGCACTCGAGGTTGTATATAAAGTACAGTGAAACCTCGGTACTCCATCATTAAATTGGTGGCGGGAACTGCGACGAGTACCGAAAACACCGACGAATTTTTCCCCCACGGGGGAATAACGAGAGTGAATCACGAGGCAGCCGACAGCGACAAGTTCTCGCTTGCGCGTCGAGTACCAAACAAATGACGAGTACCGGGACCCAATTTTGCATCGAAATGCGTCGAATACCAGATTCGATGAGTTTCAAAGCAGTCGAGTACCAAGGTACCACTGTTACAGATGGTTTTGTTATTTTTCGGTTCGATCAGGTACGCCCGGTCTTAATACTTGGCGCACGGAATGCTGTTCGCTTCCCACCAAAGGTGGTCCCTATTTTACTACTTGCATTTTTTACCGGCTTTCGAACTGCTAGGTTGGCAGAAGCTGGGACAAGTCACGGGAGCTCACCCCGTTATGCAGCACTAGGGATTTGAACCACGTAGGTCTGGTTATTCGGGTTTTCTCCCGCGTAAAATTGGAAGTACCTTGGCGACGTTTCGACGAAGTCTCATTCGTCATCTTCAGGCTGGTGTCTTCGGCCTTGTGCTTCTAGGAGCAAAGCCTGAAGATGACGAATGAGACTTCGTCGAAACGTCGCCAAGGTACTTCCAATTTTACACGGGAGAAAACCCAAATATCCAAAGACCTACATCTATCTATCTATCTATCTATCTATCTATCTATCTATCTATCTATCTATCTCTCCTTTCTTTCTATCTATCATCTATCCCTATTTCTTTCTTTCTATCTATCTATCCATCCATCCGTCTATGTACAATATCTATCATCTCTTTCTTTCTCTTCTATCTACAATATCTATCATCTCTTTCTCTCTTCTCTCTACAATATCTATCTATCTATCTATCATCTATCTATCTATCATCTATCTATCATCTATCTATCTATCTATCTATCCATCTCTCCTTTCTTTCTATCATCTATCCCTATTTCTTTCTATCTATCTATCCATCCATCCATCCATCCATCCATCCGTCTATGTACAACATCTATCATCTCTTTCTCTCTTCTCTCTACAATATCTATCTATCTATCTATCATCTATCTATCTATCTATCTATCATCTATCTATCTATCATCCATCTATCTATCTATCCATCTCTCCTTTCTTTCTTTCTATCATCTATCCCTATTTCTTTCTTTCTATCTATCCATCCATCCATGTACAATATCTATCATCTCTTTCTTTCTTTCTCTTCTATCTACAATATCTATCATCTCTTTCTCTCTCTTCTCTCTACAATATCTATCTATCTATCTATCTATCTTTGCTGATAAAGAAAGAAAGGGAAACTAGTATAGATCTATTTCAAGCTATTTAGCTCTCATCAGCTAGCCATGCCCTCACTCGGATTCAAACTTAGCTAGCTGATGAGACCTAAATAGCTTGAAATAGATCTATACTAGTCTCCCTTTCTTTCTTTATCAGCGAAATATAAATTTGGTAGAAAATGGTTTGTCGTGAATGCGACTGCTTGAGGGCTCCCGAAATGGAGCTGAAAGGCGAAAGGGAAGCAGGAGGCCCCCTCCCACATATTGGGGCAGACCAGGTGCTTCAACAGAAAAACATACATACATACATACATACATACACATTTCTCTCAGCCAGGTTTTTCCTACGTAAATCAAGACCTTTATACAGCCATAGTTCAGTGAAATCTCAGTCACTAGTTTCTAGACTTTATCAGACATCAAACCAGCATGATGTCTACCCCAACATGTCTACCCCAACATGTGGGAGGGGGCATACCGCTTTTCTTTTGCATGGGGTACCCACGTGTTGGGGTAGACCAGGTTTTCTCGATGGGAAAACACTTAATCTTTCCCCTGGCTCAAGCTGATGAAGGGAGGAGAACTTGTGGCTCAGAAGGTTAATTCAACTGCCTAACATGCAGGAAGCCCAAGTTCAAATCCGAGTGAGGGTATGGCTAGCTGATGAAAGCTAAAAAGCTTGAAACGGATCTATACTAGTCTTCCTTTACTTCTTTACCAGCAAAATATAAATTTTATATTTTAATATATTTAATATATATATATATAATGAACATCCCAAAACCGGTTAAAAATATATCATTTTCTCAGGAAATAACTCCTGCTAGTGGAACGGATCAAGGGAATGTTCAGTCAAAAGTCCTCCTCCTGAGCCAATTTCACTATCTGGAAATAGTTCCAGACACAACTATGGATCCAGCCAATTTTATTTTATTTTTTTAAAATCTTTTATCAACTCCCAAATTCAACAAAGCTTAACAGCTCGTAAGAATTTGGCAAAGCTCATCCTAATAAATTGGCTCTTACTGTCGTCGTGCATCTGTCGATCCGCTTGAGGGAGGGGGAGGGGGGAAGAAAAATCCCTATCAAGCTTCAGTTTCTCTCGCTTTCTAATTTTTCCAGTCTGGAATCGCATTTCCCTTTCACCCACTTTTCACATCTGGTTGCACATTTTTTTTAAGGCCGCGCAAAAATGTGTGTCTGTCTTTGGAGCGCGGTTTTTAACATGCTCATTGTTTTTTTGTTTTTTTTGCAAGCAATTTTCTCTGATATGTTACCCTCTTGGGTTTTGATCTCCGTAGACGTGTTACGGTGGCGTTGCATTTTTCTCTAACTTGAGCTCTTTTCTACGCGTCCTTTTCATCTGGAATGCTGAGCCCCCAAAGCCCACTTCTCAAAATGCCTCTTTTATTCACATTTTGGCTCAAGGAGAAGAAAGAAAATCAGCTGGAAGAATTCATACGAGGGATTGCAAAACCCTCCATCCATCAACCTGACATTCCCCATCTTTGACTCTACAAACCATCACAAAGCTACAAACCGTGGGTTGTTAGCCACCGCAGCTGATTCACACACACACACACACACACACACACACAAACCTATGTCAAATCAACACAAAGTACCCTTAAGGTTTGGTCCCAGAGGTGAAATCCAGAAGTTTCTGGAAAACCGCTAGCGGAAATTTTGAGCAATTCGGAGAACCGGCAAATATCACCTCTGGCTGGCCCCAGAGCGGGGAGGGAATGGGGATTTTGCAGTATCCTTCCCCTGGAGTGGGGTAGCAATGGAGATTTTGCAATATCCTTCCCCCAGGAGCGGGGAGGGAATGGGGATTTCGCAGTATCCTTCCCCTGGAATGGGGTAGCAATGGAGATTTTGCAATATCCTTCCCCCAGGAGCGGGGAGGGAATGGGGATTTTGCAGTATCCTTCCCCTGGAATGGGGTGGGAATGGAGATTTTGCAATATCCTTCCCCCAGGAGCGGGGAGGGAATGGGGATTTCGCAGTATCCTTCCCCTGCCACTCCTACCAAGCCACGCCCACCAAGCCACGCCCACAGAACCGGTAGTAAAAAAAAAATTTGGATTTCACCACTGCTTGGCCCAATGCATGAAGCCGGATAAAGCCACAATTGCAGTCTGCAACTGACAAACGATTAGACGGCGGGCAAAAGAGCGCATTTAAACTCGGCTGCCGTTGAGAAAATGAGCTGGGAGTTGGCAGCTCAGGTCAAGCAATATTAATTATTGTTGTCGATTGTTTGTTTTTTTTCTCCTCCGCTCTCACTTCTTTATGAGCTCGGAGGTGAATCGGCACTCCAATATCAAGAGGCAGTCCCGTCCTGCTCCTGGCTGGAATGAAGCTGCCACGAGGTTGGTCCCTCTGGCTCAGTGTCAAACTTCTGCAAAATGCGGCCAATGAAAAATTACTCACTTGCTGCTGCAAGGAGACGCGAAGCCTGTGGTTAAAGGAACACCCTGAGCCTTAAACCTGTTCTCTCGGAAGCATGTCCTTAAAAACACAACTTTTAATCGCAACGCGCCTCGTTGAAAAGTTTCCAAAAGCTGCAAGGAGAAGAACATCTGCGGTGCCCAAATAGGGCTTCCCGTTCTTAATCCCTCGGCGTAATCTGGATTTATCAGGGATGGAGCACACCACAGCTTCTGGTGGCCAGTCGTTCCACCGATGAATTGTTCTCACTGTCAGGAGGTTTCTCTCTTAGTTGCAGGATGGATCCCTCTCGGACTTAACTCCTAGAGTTCCCCAGCCAGCATGCTTTAAGATTGCGGAATATAGAATCCTAGAAGGGACCTTGGAGGTCTTCTAGTCCAACCCCCTGCTTAGGCAGGGAGACCCTATCCCATTTTCAGCCAAATGGCTGTCCAATCTCTTCTTTAAAACCTCCGGTGATGAAACACCTACAACTTCTGGTGGCAGGCGGTTCCACTGGTTAATTGTCCTCAACGTCAGGAAATTTCTCCTTCGTTCTAAGTTGCTTCTCTCCTTGGTGAGTTCCCACCCGTTGCTTCTTCTTCTGCCTTCAGGGGCTTTGGGGAATAGCTTGACCCCTTCTTTTTCGTGGCAGCCCCTCAAATATTGGAAGATTGCTATCTTGTCACCCCCTAATCCTTCTTTTCTTTGAGATAATTTTATCTTTAGTTGGGAGTTGGTCTGATTTCCGATTCTGAGCGAACAGTAATCGTGCTGCTGTCAAAATTGTGTATAATAAGGTATTTCGTCTCTTTGGTGCTGCTGTCATGCCGAATAAAAAAATAATTCTGGGCTATTTTCTACTTGTAGATTCGTTATTTCCTCAATGTCCTTCTTTTCATTAAAGTAGACATACGCCATTCTAGCAACCGTTCTTGATATGTGGGGTGGGGGTGGTCAAACTCGATTTCATTGAGGGGCGCACCTAGGTTGTATTTGACCTCGGGAGGAGGGGGGGAGGCGTGGCCAGGGTGGGCGTGACCAGCTTGACGTCACTCATGTCTGGTGAGCTGAAGTCGTGCCATTCGCATCAACCTGGACCCTCAGGTACGAAAGGCAGAATACAAATCCAACGAAACACGTTTTATCTTAAGGATGCTCTCTCAAGGAAAGCTGCGTTGCTGTGTGGAGCACAAAAGAGCCTTGGTAGTACAGTGGTCTAAAGCACCCTGTTATTAACACCAGCTGCCTGCAATTATTGCAGGTTCGAATCTCACCAGGCTCGAGGTTGACTCAGCCTTCCATCCTTTCTAAGGTAAGTAAATTGAGGACCCAGTTTGTGGGGGCAATAAGCTGACTTTTTGTATAAATATACAAAAGTATGAAGGCTATTGCTTAGCGCATTGTAAGCCGCCCTGAGTCTCCGGAGAAGGGCGGCATATAAATCAAATTTAAAAAAAAAACAACTTTCGAGTAAGTCAAGCAATTAACATTGTGAGTAAGTCATAGTGGAGCTTGAGTTGTGCGCCTGTGTGTGTGCAGAACCTGACTCGGTGGCTCAGTGGCTAAGACAACTGAGTTTGTCGATCAGAAAGACTGGCGGTTCGAATCCCCAGTGCAGGTCTCCTGCGTGAACAGGAAGGCTGGAATAGATGACCTCCGAGGTCCCTTCTGACTCTGTTACTGGGAAACCTTATTTTGGCTGCACGAGCCCTCGGTTTGAGAACTACAATAATATCGATCTATCTTTGTGATTAAAAATCTGTTGTTATTTTTTTTTGCCCCCTTTTTTTGTTCCAGCCACAAAGCCATCCATCCCTAGATGGGTAGTGAAATTCTCCCACGCCGGGAGTTCTCAGAAAATGAAGCGATTCGGAATCCGTGACATATAAATATATATATATATATATATTTGGAAGGAAGAAAGCAAGTAAATTATTGTCGGTGGAGATTCTCAATCTTCCAAGTCATGGTCGTCTCAAAGGGGCTTTTATTTTTCTAAAAAAACAACTAGATTTTCATGGGGTTTTTTTCTTTCTTTCTTTCTTTGAAAACATTTCTCTTCTCGGTATTTTTCCCACTCGTGCACCTAAATTAGGGGAGCGGGATCTGAAACCTGGGGGCAAACACCAAAAAACAACTCCTCCAGAAGATACCCACAGATAACCAAGCTTTTGATATATTAGCGGATTTTGTGATTTTTTTTCAATGAAAGGAAAGCACCAGTAGCAATAGCAACAGCAGATTTATATACTGCATCACGGTTACAGCCCTCTCTAAGCGGTTTACAGAGTCGGCCTCTTGCCCCCAACAATCTGGGTCCTCGTTTTAACGACCTCGGAAGGACGGAAGGCTGAGTCAACCTTGAGCCTGGTGAGATTCGAACCGCCGAACTACAGGCAGCTAGCAGGCAGCAGAAGTAGCCTGCAGTACTGCACTCTAACCACTGAGCCACCGCGGCTCGTAAATGGTATAGTTCTGCTGCTTGAGCAGGGGGCTGGACTAGAAGACCTCTAAGGTCCCCTCCAGCTCTTTTTCTATTCTATTCTAAGTTGTGCTGTCGTTGAGGGATTCCGGGAGTTGAAATCCGCACACGCTTAAAAGTTGCCAACGTCAATTAACACTGCTTTGGAGTTTCAAAACAAGGTATTTTTACAAAGAGGAATCTGAGAGCGGTGCGGTGGCCTAGAGTTGGAGCTGCCTCTACCTGGGATCGAACTCACAGCCTCACAATCAGGAGGCTGTGAGTTCGAAACTAGGTAAGAGGCAGATATTTCTCTCTCTGGGGCACAATGAGAATATATCTGCTGAACAAAAAACTCCGCGTTGGCGACAGGGAGGGCATCCGGCCAATAAACACAACATTCAGTTGCCCAGACTCCACGTGCGGCCTCTGGAGCTTCCAGGGTCGGACATCAGCGAGGCAGAGGAACGGGGTAGCCTGTTCCCAGTGCATGCATGCACAGAGCTGCCAGAAGGCAAGAACAGTTAAAACAAAAGGGACGACTCGGGAGTAAGGCCTGGAGATGATTGGCCCCTCCCATAAGGCTTAAAAGAGGAGCAAAGGCACGTGGGCCCTTTGCAGGAAAGCAACGTTGTTCATTCTGTTCCCAGTCGGCATCTCTGTTTGATTCTGGACTCCGTGTGGCTTTGCCAATTAGGTCTTTGGCAGCGTGTCAGAGGAGATCAAGGTGGGTGATTATCCCGAAGGACTCTTTATAACTAATTGGGACTCATCTACGAATGAACAGAATTCACAGCTGTTAAAATAAAAGCAGCTTTTTGGGACTACTCGTGTGTTTTAATGACTCGGGAAGCTTAGGTCAGAACAGCGGCGTGAATTCTAGCTTTCCCTCCAACATCCCAAACATATCCAACTTTACCAGATTGGGACCATAATGCTCTTTAATTGCTTGAACGAGCCTTTTTTTTTAAGATTCAGGGGAAAGGATTTTTAAAGTGTGCCTATCTGCAACTGTTCAGGTCAAAAGGGACCTCACCAAAGCCAGTAAATCACCAACAGCAGAGGTGGTATTCAGCCGGTTCGGAAGAAGCGGTGGTGGCGACCTGCGGGCGCAATCCTTGTTATCGCTGTTTTTGATGCTGCATGCATGTACGGACGGCACGCGCGAGCGAGCGAATTGCCGTGTCGTTTGACCTCGCACGTATGCGTGGACGGCGCCCGCGAGCGAATTGCCGGTTTTGTGATGCCACACGCATGCACGGATGGCGCCCGCTCACATTTCCGTTGCTGGGCGAACCGGTTTGCTACAGTATGTGACGCTCACCTCTGACCAACAGTTCGATTTAGCGCCTCCGATCTTCGCAGGGCTCTGGAATTCGGCTCTCCACACGGCATGCACAAGCGAAAGGATTTAAGGTGTGTGTGAGAAAAGGTAATTTGTCAGGAACGCGGCTATTTGCGGATTATGCTGCTGACATAACAATCATCTTCCTCTTTTGTGACTGTCGTCAGTGAGTCACAAGGCAGTGACAAACCGTTCCTCCCCGAGTTCCAGATGGATGCCAAAATGTATAGATAGAGCAAATTTCAGACAAGGGTTGTCTAAAGGGAAAATGGTACATCCACAGGCTGACAGCGCCTTTATGAAGTCTGACTGCATTAATGTAGATATAAAACTAGGGGAGACATGGTAGCAGTCTTCCGATATCTCAGGGGCTGCCCCAAAGAAAAAGGAGTCAAGCTATTCTCCAAAGCACCTGAGGGCAGGACAAGAAGCGATGGAGGGAAGCTCATCAAGGAGAGAAGCAACTTAGAACTAAGGAGAAATTTCCTGACCGTTAGAACAATTAACCAGTGGAACAACTTGCCTCCAGAAGTTGTGAATGCTCCAACACTGGGAGTTTTTAAGAAGAGGTTGGATAACCATTTGCCTGAAGTGGTATCTCCAAGCCTCACACCCAAGTCGACCCTGTTTTCTTAATTGTTCTTATCTTCAGGCAGCTCTGCGCATGCGAACACTGGGAACAGGCTCCCGCTGTTCTTCTGCCTCGTTGATGTCAGACTTTGCAGGCTCCACCTAACCATCAGATGACTTTGGCCTCCTCTCTGCCTCCGATGCAGAGCCGTCGTCCGAGCTTTTCCCACCCCCCAGGACTGGCCCAAGTTCCTCTCCAACCTCCTCATTGTCCAGCTCTGCTGGCCACCTGAGGGCCACAACAGCCTTAAGCTTGGAGGTGCCTTCCAACCCTATGATTCTTTAAGGAATCCAACTCTTTGTATTTTCCAAATTGGGAGAATCAGTTACCAGATGACGACCTTCGAGTGGTGCGGTGGCCTAGAGGCGGAGCTCTCGCCTCACAATCAGGGGGCCGTGAGTTCGATCCTAGGTAAAGGCAGATATTTCTCTCTCTGGGCACAATGAGAAATATATCTGCTGAACAAAAACTCCGCATCGGCAACAGGAAGGGCGTCTGGCCACTCAACGCTCTGCTAGTTCTATTCAGCTGCCCAAACTCCACCCCGAAGGGATTATGGGGTCATTAAATTATGATGATGAGTTACCAGGAGATGACACCAGCTTGAATTGCACTGGATAAAGTTCTGAGCTTCTAAGAAGGTAGCAAAAGCACCCCCGAGTGCAATTTCTAACTGCCACATTGGGGTCATAATGGAAACACACACACCCCCAACCCAGCAAAAACCTTGTTCTATACTTAATTATCTGGCAATTCCTTTCCCCCGGTGACATGAGTTCTGTCAATGCAAGCGCTTAGCCTTGTATCCCTTCTCACTTTTGTGTGCCTGAATAAAATCCTTTGGCAGAGGAAGAGAGGAGAGGAGGGGAAAAAAACACGCAGACACCCCTCCATTCACCGGGACTTAATTTCCATCTAATAAACATGCTGAGGACTGCAGCCTAAAACATAAAGGAATCCTATCCAAAGCCTGGGAGCACTAAGCAAGTTCTATTTACCGAGAGCGGTCCTGTAATTTGGTCTATTCTTTTCTTAGCTTCAGGAACAAGTTGTGCCTGGTTGGGGTTTTTTCTCTCTCTCCTTTGTTGAAGTGTTCCTTGCATTTTAATTCTTTGGACATGAGCTGAAGTGAGCCAGCCTCGGCTACCTTGCTTTGAAAAGCTTTTCGCTTGGCACGGTTCCATTTTGCCCTTCGGCCAGGATACGAAGATAATCCAGCTTTTAAATGCTTAAAGCGGGGGGGGGGTGTCTTTCGGATTTCTGCAACTTTGCTTTGGATTGCTTCAAACCTCCCGAGGTCAAATTACTCATCCTGTATGTTGAGAGTAATTTAACAGCTTTTTCTTTTTTTTTTTCCCTTTCGTTCTCGCCGAATTAAAAAAAGGTAGAAGAAAGGAGGAGGAGGAAGGCATAATTGCAAACTGAGAATCAGCTGGGAAGGATAATTAATTCAGCCTTGGGAAGAAACCTACAGCATTGACTAACCTGGGTTCCCCCCCTCCCCCCCAAAAAAAAGGAAAAATAGTAACTTTCTGAGACGGGTAGGAAGGAGGTCAGAAATTCTGCAGACTTTCATCGTTTTTGTCCATTCAATAAATCTGGTTTCCATTAGGAAAAAACTCCCCAGTCTCTAAATCAGGAGGAAAAAAAAAATGCATAATTGCTCGATTGGTTTGAAGCTAATGTCTAAATCCAGAATGCTTTCTGAATTGCATCCGCCCCAAATCCTGTCCTATGACCGGTTTCCGCCACCCCTGTATTTAGTTGGGTTCCCATAACCCAAGGGTTGGCAATCTTAAACCCTCAAAGAGCCGTTTCCCACAGAAAAGAAAACACCGGGAGCCACAAAAACCTTCCCATGCCTATTTCCTGAGCGGCCACAAAACTAGCCTATGTAGTTGAATTAAATGTTCTGTTTTCTTCTGAAACTTTTCTTGGATTTATCCGTGGTTGGCTTACCGGGGTCGAAAAGTTCAATAAATCGCATGCTGGCGGGTATCACACATTTTGAGTGACAGGGAGCTGCAGCAGAGGGACGAAAGAGCCACATGCGGCTCCCGAGCCACGGGTTGCTGACCCCTGCCATAACCTCTATGCAGAGAGATAGGGTATTTCCCCAAGCAAATACGGGATAAAATGTGATTGCGATCAAAATAGAGCATGCATGAAAAATAAAGGGAAGGCTTGGAGAATAATTCAGAGGGGAATGCAGATAGTCCTTGATTTATGGTCACAGCTGAGACCAGAATTTCTATTGATAAGCAATTGTAAAGTGAGTCACGCCTGATTTTACGACCTCGTTTTGCCACAAATTTGGTTGTTCCAAAGCCAGCTTGGAAGGTCAGAAATGGCAGTCACATGACCCTACAACCATCATAAATACAGGATGATGGCCAAGCCCCTTAATTCTAGTGACGTTGTGGACCTAGGCTTCCTGAGTCATTAAAACCCAAAAACCTCTTCTGTGTTGTAACAGGTGTGAATTACGTTCATTCACAGCTGAGTCACAATTAGTTGCAAAATGTCCTTCAGGAGAAGTCCTTTGGGATAATCACCCACCTTGACACTCTGCCAAAGGCCTTTTTTGGCAAAGCCCCACAAAGTTCAGAATCAAACAGAGATGCCGACTGGGAACAGAATTAACAATGTTGCTTTCCTGCAAAGGGCTCACATGCCTTTGCTCCTCTTTTCAGCCTTATGGGAGGGGCCAATCATCTCCAGGCCTTCTCCCGAGTCGTCCCTTTTGTTTTAACTGTTCTTGCCTTCTGGCAGCTCTGCGCATGAGCGCACTAGGAACAGGCTCCTCCTGTTCCTCTGCCTCTCTGATGTCCGACTCTGGAGGCTCCGGAGTCCGGGCATGACTCCCAGATGGCCCTGGCCCCATCTCTGACTCCGACGCAGAGCCCTCGTCTGAGCCTTCCCCAGACTCCAGGACTGGTCCATGTTCCTCCCCAGCCTCCTCACTGTCCGACTCCGCTGCCAACTCCACAGGCTGCTGGCGGACCACAACAGGTGATATGGCTTGTGGGTAATGCTGCTACGGTTGTAAGTGTGAGGACTTAGTCACTTTTTTCAGGGTTTAACTTTGAAAGGTCGCTAAAAGAACGTTTGCAAATCAAGGACTATTTGTAAAACATAATGTTCCCTTGGTTATCTAATGGACTTATGGATAAATGTAGAACGAATACTTGTGGATCTGGAAGCACATTCAGACGTTGCACTGTTGTTAGCTGAGAACCCAATGTTTCTGCTAAACTGTATGATGAACAATTCAAGAAACTAGGTGTGTCTAGTCCAGTGATGACTAACCTTTTTGAGGTTTTCCAGGAGCCTGGGGAGGGTGAAAACAGCCTTCCCCATCACCCCAGAGGCCCTCCAGAGGCTGGAATCAGCCCGTTTGCTGACTTCCGGCGGGCCCGGAAGTCAGCTGGCCAGTGCGTGCATGCGTGCTGGAGCTGAGCTAGAGCAACGCTCGCGTGCCCACCAATATGGCTCCATGTGCCACCTGTAGCATGCGTGCCATACATTCAGCATCACGGGTCTAGTCTAATGAAGAGAAGGACTCGGGGAGACATGTCGCCTGCCTCCACTACTTGAGGATAGACGGTAGAGTCAACCTGGTTTCCAAAGCACCTAAAGGCAGGACAATGGGTGGAAAATCATTCAAGACCCAAACAAAATCTAGTCCGTAAGTACAGAGAAATTTCCTGACCATAAGGACAATCCGTGGAACGGCTTGCCTCCAGATGTTCCCGGTGCTCCATCCCAGGAGTTTTTCAAGAAGAGATTGGACAGCCATTTGTCCGGAACGGTATTGGATCGCCTGCTTGAGCTGAGGGTTGGACTAGAGGACCTCCAAGATCCCTTCCAACCCTATTATTCTATGTTGTATTTGCAAGAAATAGATGGAGGATAGGCGGCGACTAAGACTGTGGATCTAAAAAACTTTGCTGCCATCTAGTGGCTGCCAGCTTCTTGCACTCAAGACCTGGTAACGAAAATCCTCCAGAAATGTCAAAATTCGATCTCCAAAGCTGGCGTGGCCTTTTCATAAAATCTTACCAAGCAGAAATCTTACCCAAAATTTGGAGTAGAACAGGTTTCTCCTCAGGCATTCACCCCAGCGACCTTGCTTCATATCTCGGGGCAATCAAAGACGCGGTTTTGTTATTTTTGTTTTTTCTTTCTTTCTTCTGCCGCTGATTGTGTTGCTGTTCCATCACTGTCTATGCTTAATTATGCTAGAGATGAGAAACGGAAAGGCAAGCACGTTTTCCAAATTAATTATCGTTGTGAAAAGGCGAGAGGTGCTGAGTTGTGCAATTAATTCGGGAGGGGGGGGAAATATAAATGGGTTTCTGTAAACTATCCTGTATAGGAAGTCCTCAAGTTACATTAAGTGACCGTTCAAAGTTGAAATGGCACTGAAAAAAAGTGACTTATGACCAGTTATCATACTTACGGGCCATATTGTAATATCCTCAGGATCATGTGATCAACATTCACAACTGACTCATATTTCTGACGGTTGCTGTGCCCCAGGGTCACACACGATCCCTTTTTGCGACCTTCTGACGAGCGAAGTCAATCCGGAAGCCAGATTCATTTAACAACAGTTTGATAGATAAGCTTTACTGATTAGCCTATAGGCCAGAGATGGCTAACCTTTTTGCCATCGCGTGCCAGGAGCGGGGTGAGAGTGGGGGGTCGCGCTTGCGTGCGCCCACACCCATAATTCTATTGCGCCCTTCTGGTCCCACCGGAAGTTGGCAAACAGGCCGTTTCTGGCCTACGGAGAGCCGCCGTGGGGGTGGGGAAGGTGATTTTTGCCCTCCCCAGACTCCTTGAAAGGCTCTGGAGGTTAGGGAGAGCAAAAGATGGGCCTTTCTGCCACCCCCACCCACCCGAGGTCCTCCGGAGGCAGGAAACAGCTTGTTTCCCTATTTCTGGTGGGCCCAGAAGGCCCGAAAATCAGCTAGCCGGAGCTGAGCTTGCGTGCCCACCGATATGGCTACACATGCCACCTGTGGCACGCGTGCCATAGGTTCGCCATCACGGCTATAGGTCATATCAAAGCACATATCACCAATAAAATCCTATCGAACAACAGTTGTGAGAAATTTAGCAACTAGTGATTCATTTAACATCTATGGGAAGAAATGGGCCAAACTCACTTAACGTTTCACTTAGCAACAGAACTTTGGGGCTCAATTTTGGTCATAAGTCAAGGAGTATCTGTAGTTTTTTTTAAAAATGCTTTGGGAGCACATTATTCCTCGATCATTGAAGCACTGCTATTAATACAATTGTCACCTTTTTCTTTTTCTTTTTTTTTTTTTTTAGAAATTAGGAAAGTTTCATGAGCCTATTCGAAGAGCCAGTTTGGTGTAGTGGTCAAGGTAGTGGTTTAGAAACCAGGAGATGCGAGTTCTAATCCCACCTTAACCATGAAAGCTAGCTGGATGACTATGGGCAACTCTCTCAGCCCAATCTACCTGACAGGTTTGGGGTTGTGGGCAAAAGAGAAGGAAGGAAGAACAGGTATTCTTCAACTTACAACCGAAACAGAGCCCAAAATTTCTGTTGCTAAGTGAGACATTTGTTAAGTGAGTTATGCCCCCATTTTACGACCTTTTTGCCACAGCTGCTAGGTGAATCACTCCATTGACATGGTTTGTCAGGTCGCAAAAGGGGATCACATGATCCCGAGACGCTGCCACCGTGATAAATATGAACCAGTTGTCAATAAATATCTGAATTTTGATCATGTAACCATGGGACTGCTGCAACAAGTCCTAAGTGTGAAAAATGTGGTCGTAAGTCACTTTTCCCGGTGCCGTTGTAACTTCAGTCATTAAACGAACTGTTGCACGTCAAGGACTACCTCCATGACCTGTAATAAAGGCAGGATAAAAAAAAAATCTAATCAATAAACAATAATGGAATAAAGGCAGGATAAAGGGAAATACAAATAAGCCCATGAGTTCCATGGGGGTTTTAGCCCCCCAAAGGGTCCCATGAGGTCAGCATAACCGAGAAAGAGAGAGAGGGAGAGAGAGAGAGAGAGAGAAATATTGCCCCTCCACAGAAATTCTCTTTTTTATGACCTTCCATGGAGGAGACTGAACTCGAACCCAAGACGCCCTGCTCCTAAACCAACTTTTTTTTAGCCCCTACATCAAACTGGCTCTCAAACTGACTCAACTAACCCCATTTTGCTGGCTTCCCAAGGCCCGAAAGCCCATATAAGCAACGTTCAACAAACCTACATTCCAACTAACCAGGATTAGCTGGTTTAAACCCAGTTTAAAGCCTTCCACAAGACCAGCTCCAAGGAAAGGAGACACAAGACCTTCTGCTTCAACCTGCTTCTTGCTAGTTACCCAAAACAGGGGTGAAAATGGCAGCCCCCCCCCACGGCAGCCATTTTTTTTACAGCTCCCCAAATGAATATACACTCAAAATAAAACACTTCAATAAATAAAAGTTTGGCGGGAAAAGGACAGCCCCTATTTCTGCAGTATTGGTGAAACTTCGTCACCTTGTTCCACTTCAATTTCTCTCCCTTTCTAATTTCATTTCGTTCACATTTTGGCCAACGTCGGGCCTTCTCCGCCTCGGGTAGGCCTTCCAAATTGGCGGGAATTTTTCAGGTTGCCATGGCGATGAAGCGAACGCGCGAGTGCGCAGGCGCCTAATTGGTCGCCATGGCAAGTTACGTCGTTTGGTGAGTTATGCCGAAGAGGGCGCTCTTTTCTTTAAAGGCGACGGCTGCGCGTTCTGTTTACGTCATCTAGCATCATAGATTTACGAAAATTAGATAGATAGATAGATAGATAGATAGATAGATAGATAGATAGATAGATAGATAGATAGATAGATAGATAGATAGATAGATAGATAGATAGATAGATAGATAGATAAATAATAGATAGATAGATAAGAAGAGTTTATATAATTATGTTCCGAGTTCACTCAGAGAATTTTTTTTTTGGTCGCAGAGTTTTCGCGCTGGGAATAGTATACTGACTTGTACAGTATGAGGATTTATATGTATTATATATAAAATGTATTATATTATATAATTCATTATATATTCATATATATTATATGAATGGTTGAACTCGTTAGAACACGAGACCCAATTATTCGAATTTGGAGGGTCTCTTTCGGAATGTACGGGGTCGGGGAAAAGCCGACACAGGCTTAAATGGGGCACAACCAACCAATTCATTTCCTAATGGACAGACGTGCAATTAATCCGCATGAAAAAGAACGCTTAAAAACGACGTCGAATGAAATTGACCGCTAATCCCGGAAGTCGCGTCTGTGAACATCTCTCTATTTTCATAACTCTACAAAGGGGAGGGGAAATAATACGGTTGTGATGACGTCAAAGTCCGCGCCGCGGCGACATCGGATGACGCCTGAACTCAGCGACGATGACAGAAAGAAAGAAGCGTCGCGTCGTTTTTTCCTATTCGCGATGCCTTTGGAAGCCGGGCCGGCTCGCTTGGTCCGCTCGGCCCAAAAGGACGAGCTCTACCGGGGAGCGCTGAAAAGCAGAGCCGGCTCCGTCTTCTCCGGCCTAGCGGGTGAGGCGCCTCCGCCTTCTCTCTTTCCCCCGTCCTTCCCCAAGCCGTTTTCGGGGTTTTTTGCCTTCAATTTCGAATTTAAATGGAAATAAATACAATATTGATACATATTTATTAAGCCAGGTGGGCTTAGGAAACAAAATCCCGGAGCTTCGTGTGACAGAAGGAAAAAGCAAAGACCCTTTTCATATTTCAGAGTTTCATATTTTGTCCTTTCATCGATCAACACCCCAAAATGCAAAATTTATTTATTTTTATAAGTAACTTTATTGATTTATTTTATTACAAGCCTTTATTTTTTATAAGTAACTCAAGGGGGGGGGAGAAACACATTCATACACCTTCCTTCTCTCTCTTTCATTTATTTATTTATTTATTTATTTATTTATTTTTATAAGTAACTTTATTTATTTTATTACAAGCCTTTATTTTTATAAGTAACTCAAGGGGGG
>WNWU01000107.1:546982-561055 GCA_012654045.1 Ptyas mucosa
TATTCAATACACCTTCCTTCTCTCTCTTTTATTTATTTATTTATTTAAGTAAGTAAGTAAGTAAGTAAGTAAGTAAGTAACTTTATTGATTTATTTTATTACAAGCCTTTATTTTTATAAGTAACTCAAGGGGGGGAGAAACATTCAATACACCTTCCTTCTCTCTCTCTCTCTCTCTCTCTCTCTCTCTTTTTTTTTTTTAACCCACAACAACCACCCCGTGAGGTAGGCTGGTGCTGGGAGTGTGTGACTGGGCCAAAATCTGGCTTTCATGCCTAAAGCAGGACTAGAACTCGCAGCCTCGCATTTTCCAGTTAACCACTAGACCAAACTGGCATTATTATTATTATTGGGAGGTTTTTTTGAATTTTTTTTTAATTTAAAACAAAAACAAAACGTAAAACCACCATCGTTCAAATACAATCACAGACTTGTGTGTCGATCGGTTAAAATTCTTTTGTGCACGGTCCCATATCCAAAATTACCAGTTATTTAATTTCTCTTATTTAACAGTTTTATATATCCCTTTATATTATTATACTCCTTTAACCATTATTTTACAAAGGCTTAACTCCCGTAAGAAAACACTTCGTATATTTTATCATTACATTAATTTCATATTTCATCTCCGTATTTGATCATCTACCCATTGGTAAAACAAATGCCAAATCAAATAATATTGTTTTATCTTCCTGTTCTCTAATTTCAAATGTCAATTTTACTCATTTCAGCAGAGTCCATAATTCTCTGGTATTATTATTATTGTGATTATTTTGACGCCATATTTTACTTATATTATTTACCTGTTATTAGCCAACATATAAAAAGTTGTATAATGTGTGTGTATGTATATGTATATATATATGTGTGTGTGTGCGTGTGTATACTAATCCAAAATATATTATCCGAAAATAATATATTTTAAGTTCCAGAGATCGCGATGTCTGTCTCATATATATATATATATATATATATATATATATATATATATATATACACACACACACATACATACATACATACACACACATACATCGCGATCTCCGGAACTTAAAATATATTATTTTCGGATAATATATTTCGGATTAGTTCCGGAGATCACAATGTATGTCTCTTCTTTTATAGCTACACCTGGAACTCGTATTTTTAGGATAGTTCGAGATATATTGCAGATTGCAATGATTGACAGGCTAACATCATCCCCCACTGATAAGCAGGCTAGGAGGGAGGAAATAGTAGGAATTAAGCTTGACGCCAGCAAAAATAACACAGCTGATTACAAGTGGGAGACGGCTGGAAGGGCCTATTATGGGCCCAATGGCCAAATTGATTAATGGCATATAAAGGCAGAGATCTCTGTAATGGTAGTTTAATACTCTGACAATGTCAGCAGATGGCTGACGAAAGCTTAGTAAAATAAGATTTTAATTATTTTAAAATTTTAAGTTCCGGAGCTCTAAAGAAATAAAGGGAGACTAGTATAGATCTATTTCAAACTGTTTAGCTCTCATCACCCTTACCCAAGTTCGAGTATGGCTAGCTGATGAGAGCTAAATAGCTTGAAATAGATCTATACTAGTCTCCCTTTATTTCTTTATCAGCAAATGTATGTATGTATGTATGTATTGCCTTTTTCTTGTCGTGTAATTACATATATTCTGGCTCCTTAGGTGCTAAAATTTGGCTGGAATGGCAGAAAGAGATCGAACTCCTCGCTGACGTTGCCTATTTCACCCTTACCACCCTTTCAGGTAATGATTCTACCTGAAATAATTAAAAATAATTAGGGGACTGGAGGCTAAAACATATAAAGAACTGGGTATGTCTAGTTGGATGAAAAGAAGGACTAGGGGTGACAGGATGGCAGTCTTCCAATAACTCAGGGGCTGCCCCAAAGAAGCGGGAGTCAAGCTATTCTCCAAAGCACCTGAGGGCAGGACAAGAAGCAACTGGTGGAAACTCATCAAGGAGAGAAGCAACTTAGAACTAAGGTGGTTGGACTAGAAGACCTCCAAGGTCCCTTCCAACTCTCGTTTATTCTATTCTGTTCTATTCTATTCTATAGCTGCGTTTGTAATGATCTCTTCGGGGTTTCTGTCGTTGATTGCCTTTTTTCAGGTTATCAAACCCTTGGTGAAGAATACGTCAACGTGATCCAAGTAGACCCATCAAAGAGGAAGGTCCCTTCGTTAAGACGCCGGGCCGTTTTGATCGCTCTGCACACCCTCTTGCCTTACTTGTTAGACAAGGGCCTGACCACGCTTGAGCAGGAGCTCGAGGCGGTCTCCAGCGGCTTACAGATTCCGCACAGCCAAAATTTAAGCGGGTTGCAAAGCCGGGCGCTACTCCGCAGCTGGTTGCGGAAACGGGTCAAACGATTAACCGAGCGGCAGAGATCGTTTCTCGCTCGGGCTGTCCATATCGTCAAGCAAAGCATCCCGTTTCTCCGGAGGTTCCATTTAGCTGTCTTTTATATGAACGGCATCTTCTACCATTTCTCTAAACGGACAACGGGGATCACATACGTGAGTCGGTTCCCACATGCTTCTGTTTCTAAATTGGGCACCATCGCAGGTGTATAGAAGGAGGCTTAATCAACTTAAGTCAATGGTGCCATCGTGGTTTGTTTTTTTTTACCTGGAATGTTGGGGAAAAATGGGGATGATACGTATTCCAGGACTTAACTTGAAATACGTTATTTGCTTCCTTTTCACTGGAAAAGCTCCTAAATCACTTCTGGCATAAAAATTATCGAAGGATGATTTAGAGAGCCAGTTTGGTGTAGTGCAGGGGTCGGCAACCTCAAACCCTCAAAGAGCCACAAAGGTCCTAACCGGAAGCCCTCCTTTCAATTCTGGAGCCGACCGGAAGTCCAGTTCCCCCACCATAGAGTCTTCTCCTAGTGCGGTGTCCTTTTTCCTCTACCTGTCCTAACCAAAAGCCCTATCAATTGCGGAACCAACTGGAAAACCCACCCCTTGCCATAGAGTCTCCTCCTGGCACACCATGCTTCCCCCCCCCCCCCCCAAACCGGAAGCTCCTCTCAAAATTGTGGTGCCGACAAGCAACGGAGCCGCAGCAGAGGGATGAAAGAGCCACATGCGGCTCCAGAGCCCGGGTTGCCGACCCCTGGTGTAGTGGTTAAGGTGCTTGCTGGTCTTGAAACTAGGAGACTGTGAATTCTAGTCCCACTTTATAGATGAGAGCCAGCTAGGTGACTTTGAGAACAGTCTTCTTTGCCTCAGCCCACCTCACAAGGGTGGCTGTTATGGGGAAAAGAGGAGAACTGAGGAGTACTAGGTATGTTTCATCATCTTTTAACAACCCCATAATCCCTTGCGGGGTGGAGTCTGGCCAACTGAATGGAGCTACCGTGTTTCCCCCAAAATAAGACCCTGACTTATATTTTTTTGAACCCTGAAATAAGCGCTTGGCCTTATTGCCATGCGCTCAAAAGCCCAATTGGGCTTATTATCAGGGGAGGTCTTATTTTTGGGGGAAACAGAGTATCAGAGAGTTTAATGGCCGGATGCCTTTCCTGTCTCCAATGCGGAGTTTTGTTCAGCAGATATATATTCTCAAGTGTGCCCAGAGAGAGAGAAATATCTGTCTCTACCTAGGATCGAACTCACAGCCTCCCGGTTGTGAGGCGAGAACACCACCTCTAAGTCACGCACCCCTCCCTAGTATTAGGTATGTTCGCTGCCTATTTAAAAAATAATAAAGGGATAAAACTCTAATAAATAAAAAATAAAAAACCTGCTTGATTGGGAGACATTCCACAAGATGAAAGCTAACGCCTCAGAAGCATTCATCTATTTGCAGGCGGTTTGTAATCTTAAAAAGCGTAGTCTTTCTCCCACGCGAAACCTTTGAACAGAGAGCTCCTTCTGTGACAAAAATCCTTCCTGAAGCATTAATTTACCTTCCGTTGATGGCTTGGTTCTTCTGTTCCCCAGTTACGCTCTGTGGGTTTCGCCGAAGACAACCAAAGCATTCGGTCAACTTACAAGCTGCTTGGCATCGTTTCATTCCTGCATCTGGGGCTGACCCTTGGCATCTACGCGTACAACCTCCGACATCGCCAGAGGTCCCAAAAAGAATGGAAGCTACACCGTAACCTCTCCTATCAGATGTATGAAGTCTGGATTTTCTTTTATTTACGGGGAAAGAGAATTGATTATCAACAAGTAGCACCTCGGCGGCATTTGAAATTTACGGTAGCTTTTAAAATGAGCTAACTAAGCTCCGGTAGCTTTTAAAGAGAACTAACTCCCACCAGGGAGTTAGCTGGTATAAAAATGACTTTAAAAAATACATCCCAGAAACACAGGTTTGTAAAGTATTGTACTTTAAAATGTATTTTATTCTAAAAGGTTTTTATCGTGGTGCACAATCTGGACTTTTGGCCTATGGAATATTGAGTTTTAAAGTATAAAAATACACGATCAAAGCACCCATTGAAAGGGGAAAAAAGTAGATCAAGGAAATGGCCATTTTGATATATGACCATATTTGTAGATTCTGCCTGGAGGGAGATTGGCAGTTCCCTAAAACTATTTTGCAGAGATCAATTTCTCTTTAATCAGTGGAATGACCTGCCTCCAGAGGTTGTGAATGCTCCAACACTGGAAGTTTTTAAGAGGATGTTGGATAACCGTTTGTCTGAAGGGGTGTAAGGTTTCCTGCTTAAGCAGGGGGTTGGACTGGAAGACCTCCAAGGTCCCTTCCAACTCTGTTTATTCTGTTCTTTTGGAATCGCCTTTCTCGCCGCAGAAGAGCAACTGTGTCTAATGTCATTTCTTTCAGAAGCCAACCCGAAGAGAAGATTCTTGGCCGCAATACGCGTTGCTCACTCTGCTTAGAAGAACGCCAACATGCCACAGCCACACCGTGCGGGCACCTCTTCTGCTGGGTATGCATCACGGCGTGGTGTAACACCAAGGTGTGTGTTGCCTCTCTCAAACTTTGCCCAAAGTTTGCAACGTTTTCTTACTGTTGTAAATCTCTACAGCAATGTATATATACAGGGGGTTAGGAATCTGCTTTCTCCTTAGAGAGATGCTCAGCGGCTAAGACGCTGAGCTTGTCGATCGAAAGGTCGGCAGCTCAGCGGTTCGAATCCCTAGCGCCGCGTTAACGGGGTGAGCTCCCGTGACTTGTCCCAGGTTCTGCCAACCTAGCAGTTCGAAAGCCCGTAAAAAACGCAAGTAGAAAAATAGGGACCATCTTTGGTGGGAAGGGAACAGCGTTCCGTACGCCTTTGCCGTTGAGTCATGCCGGCCACACAACCACGGAGACGTCTTCGGACAGCGCTGGCTCTTCGGCTTTGAAACGGAGATGAGCACTGCCCCCTAGAGTCGGGAACGACTAGCACGTATGTGTGAGGGGAACCTTTACCTTTAGGGAAAATAATTTGATAGGTGGTGTTTTTTACACGCAGAGTGTTTCGATCCCCGAACTCTACGGCTAAAACTTGCCAAGTTTATGCGTCAGTCTGAGCAGCCAGTGCTAATCGGCTGCAAGACCAGTTTTATAATTTATGACGCTTGAAACGTGAGAGCTACCCTGGTTTATTATACGTTAAATCATGTCCAAAAAAAGTGAATTCTTTGATGCGAGGAGGCTGCTTTAAAAGACGGGGGTGGTTTTTAAAGCAATCCAAAGGGTTTACATTTCCTAATTTTTTCATCCCTCCCCGCAGGCTGAGTGTCCTCTGTGTAGAGAGAAATTTAATCCCCAGAAGCTTATTTATCTTCGACATTTCCGGTAAATGGATGCCAGCCGGATTGCAAAGCGCGAAGAGCCCAACGAAAATGCAAGCTTTGAACGAGTGCGAGATGTTATTTTGATAATAAAGGGCTGTGATCAAATGGAAGCCAAAACATTTTTGACTTTCACTGCCTCTACAAGAAGAGACAAGCCTACATCGGTTTAAAACAAACTTGCTGCTTATCCAGTTTTGTCTGAGAGGTTTGAGGTCAGGCAGGAGGGCCGTCTCGAAAGCAAGTTTCAAGCGCTTAAGACTTTTACCCATCCTAGTGAATTTTGAATTCTGCCATTTTATTTTAAGCATACCTTGGGGATGAATAGCAATCTCTTGACAGCCCCCCCCAAAACACGACACACCTGACACACGCAGCTGCATTACCCCACTTGTGGTGGAGCTGGTTTTTAAAACGTTTCAAATCCCGAAGGGCTGTATAATGTAGTTATTGTGGGATGCCAGTCTCGTGAAAACACGTACGGTGCGTTTGCATTCGATTCTACAGACTTGGCTGGTTTTAAAAGCCAGTCAAGCTTCCATCAGCACCTCTGAAGCACCTTCTCGAAAAGTCCCTTGGCAAACCTCGAAGAGCAGATTCAACAACGAAGTTTACACGTCCATCTTGTCTTTCTGTATTGCCAGCTTCCGAGTTTTAACGCAGCTTCAGCTGGATAGAGCTTGAGAGGCAGATTTTGATATTTTAAGAGATCATAAAGTGCAGCTTTCTAGATACTTGTGACATACTGCCCTGGGCAGCGAGGAGCAATCTTGAAAATTCAGGAACGGTTGGAAGGCCGCACCTGATGTTCCAACACAGCCCAGCCCAATTTAAAAAAAAAAAAACTCACCACCTCGGCGAATTATGCTCGAATGTGGTGACCATATACCCAGATGGTATAATCGATCTGAGATCCCTTGTGTGTTTCAGTCCGCTTTCCATAGCCTTTTCTTTCAAGAGCTGCTTTTTGCCCTCCCCGGGCTCCGGAGGCCCTCCTGAACTTCCAGTAGACCCGTTTTTCACCCTCCCCGAGCCTCCACGCTCATCCTGCACTTACCTGCATCCAAAACAAGCTACGTGGGAACTCCTGAGAGGGGCGGGGTCAGCCAAGAGTGGAATTTGGGGGTTCTCCGAACTGGACAGAATCTTAGCTAGAGGTTCTCACGAACCCCCAGCAGCCCCACCCCTGGGTGCATTGGCACTTTGCTCCTTGTCATCAAGCTGGGGGAAAAGACCATTTTAAAAAGAAGCAGAATTTCCTAGCCCACAGCCCCTCCCTTTAAAAAAAATTATGGGTGTTGTAAAAGAGAAATGGACTTAAATGGCACAGAATACCTGAGTATATTATCCCTCTGCCAAATAAGATGCAAATCTTAAAAAGAGCCTTGGTAGTACAGTGATCTAAAGCACCCTGTTATTAACACCAGCTGCCTGCAATTATTGCAGGTTCGAATCTCACCAAGGCTCAAGGTTGACTCAGCCTTCCACCCTTTCTAAGGTAGGTAAATTGAGGGACCCAGTTTGTGGGGGCAATAAGCTGACTTTGTATAAATATACAAAAGTATGAAGGCTATTGCTTAGCGCATTGTAAGCCGCCCTGAGTCTCCGGAGAAGGGCGGCATATAAATCAAATTTAAAAAAAAAATATTGACTAGTCAATCGCTATTTATCTCTCAAGATAATGTGTGTAACAATAGTGCAAAGGGCTGTTTTTACTGAGACAGCTAAAATACAATATATGCCACAAGATTAAATGATACGCATTTTCAAGAGAGCAGGGCGGCGGAGAGAAACCATAATACATAGCTTTGTACATTTGTTTTATAAAGACGGCTGAATCCAAGAACGGGACAAGGTCTTTTGTTTTTTAATAAACTTTTTTGGGGGGGGGAATTTAAAAAGTCACTTAATAAAAACTGTCCGTAGCTATATCACATCGAAAATGCTTGTACATGCAGGCTGTTTTTAAGATTTCTCTCCGTAGAAAATTAATAAAAGCTTGGGCGAAAGCCCCGTAAAGTTCAGTCTGCCAGTCCAATCTAGTTGCATCTTGGGAAAGTTTGCCATGAAGCAAACTTTAAAAAAAAGAAAAGAAAAGAAAAAACAACCCTTTATCAAAGAAATGTGTCAAAATACTCTTTACCTAATAGCATATATATTCCAGGCTTTTTCCAAAATTAAAACAAAAAAATAAATCTTGGAATAATTACAAAACGGCCGATGACCAAAAACCTCAAAAATAATAATAATAATAATAATAATACCAGACAGCCCATCTTCCACCTCTTCATTCTACAAGCCAAGTTTGATTTCCGTCAGTCGATCAAGACAAGGTTTAATTTGAAACGCCCAAGTTGAGTTAAAACTAGTAGGGAGATATCGATTACTCAAATCTGAACGCGTATCGCTGCATCCCATTCTCGCAGTTGCAATTCTCTCGTTTTCAAGCAAGGCGCAGATTAGGTTGGAGAATTAAAAGATAATAATAATAATAACCGATCATTTCTCCTTACTATTCGTACTAGCGGTCGGCCTTCCCAAAGAATATTCGGCTTCTAATTCGCTACCTATTTTCTTCTGCGTGGAATACAACGCAGGGCGCCAGCCAAATCTGGAAAGCCAAGGTCCCAGAGAGAGACGTACCTACGTGTAAACATGGGATAACTTCCGAAGGAAAATAAAATAAAAGGGGGGAAAAAAGAAGGCCGTGGATGGACGGATTAAAACGGAGCCGCAAAATTCAGACGATGCGGTCAAAAAGGCAGAATCCTGTGGACACGGAAAGGCGTTAGGGACCATACACACACACAGAGAGACACACGCATACCCCTCTCCGATCCACAGAAGAGGCCGAAACGAATCCTGCGGATCGCTCACGGACGGCTGATGATGAAGGACAGAGAGGCATTGTTACAATGGCTCAAAACCGATCTTTTTAATTATAACGCTTGGGGAGAAAGTTGGTCAGCAAGATTCGAAGGAGGGGTTTTTTTTTTCCTAGCTAGCAAAAGTTTTTCCTGGGTCTTCTTTCCCTTTATATCTCCTCTTGCCGTGGGTGAAGGGTATATATCGGTATTTTATCATATGCTGGAAATGAAAGGGGGAGGGAGGAGAAAAAGAAACACAGGTCTTAAGAGATGCCGCCTCCCTGGTTTTTGTTTCCCCCCCCCCTCCTCTTCTCTTCCCCACCTTCCGAAACGCGAGAAACGTCCCCCCAGGTTGATCAGACAGACGAGGGTTCCCCTTCAACGCGCGGCGTTAAGCTGTGGTTTTCCGAGCAGTCGGACGAGGGTCGTAAATTAAGCCCCACATCTTTGGCTTTACGGGCTCTAGGGACTGAGGGTGGGCTTCCAAAAATTTAGCAAGGGGTTCTTGCTGGGCGGGCGTGCCCTAGTCAGTCTCTTGCACCATGGAAGGTGGGGTGTGTTTTTGCCCTCCCCGGGTTCCGGAGGCTTTTCTTGAGTCTCCGGGAGGGTGAAAACAGGCCCATTCTTTCTCCCTCCCTGAGCCTCCACTCCGCGCCCTGCACATGCTTGCATCCAAAACGGGCCGCGTGGGGACTCCCCGGAGGGGAGGGGTGGGCGGGGCCAGCCAGGAGTGGGATAAGGGGGGGGTTCCCCAAACTGCACAGAATCTTAGCTAGAAGTTCTCCCCGGACCCCTGGTAGGGACGGGTGGCAAATAAATAAAGGCTCGCCCAACAGATCGGAGGGTGGGGGCGTTACAACGATCCGCGGCTTGGGTGTGAACGTGGGCAGAGCGTGAAGAGCAGCTCCAAACAAGCCACCTTTTCGTGATCAAGGTTATCTTCCCCGGTCACCCTTTGGGCAATAAGCGTACACGATCTGCTCGGCATGAAAGCCTAAATTTTGTTAACTTTGATATAATCCACCTCTGGCTGCATCCGCACGTTTCTTAAAACAGGACAGCAGCAATCGCACTTCTCTAGTGTGCCAAACCTGGTTAGTTGTGTTTATTTTGCTTCCCAGGGCTATGCCAGCCCCCTAAAAAAGGGTGAATTCGGTGACCAGGGATTGTAGCATCTCAAATGTCTTTCCCCCTCATTTCAGGGTCTAAAGCAGGGGCGTTTAATCTTGGCAACTTTTAAGACTGGTAAGACTTCAACTCCCAGAATTCCCCAGCAAACACGTGGTTGGGTTAGGGAATTCTGGGAGTCGGGAGTCCACCGGTCTTGAAAGTTTGCCAAGGTCGGACAGCCCGGTCTCTAAAAAGCCTTCTTGCACTCACCTTGATTTGCCTCTTCATCGTGATGCAGAACAGCATAATGAAATACATCACCAGAATTGGCCAAAAAACTGGAACATTGAAAGCTTCGAAGAATGTACAGGTCATGGCCACCAGGATGCCTTTAGTGGCAGAATGCCTTGGGGGAAGAAAGCAAATCGGGATTTAACAGATTAACAAGAGTCGGAAGGGACCTTGTGGGTCATCTAGTCCAACCCCACCCAAGCAGGAGACCCTACACCATTTCTGATAGAGGGCAATCCAGTCTCTTCTTGAAAGCCTCCAGTGATGAAGCTCCCACAACTTCCGAAGGCAACTTCTGTTCCATGGGTTGACTGCTCTCAATGTCAGAAAATTCCTCCTTATTTCTAGGTTGAATCTCTCCTTGGTCAGTTTCCATCCATTATTCCTTGTCTGGCCTTCGGGGGCTTTGGAGAATAGCTTGACCCCCTTCCTCCTCTTTGTGGCAGACCCTCAAATATTGGAAAGTTGCTATCCTGTCTCCCCTGGTCCTTCTCTTCCCTAGACTAGCCAGGCCCAGTTCCTGCAACCATTCATCGTATATTTTAGCCTCCTAATCATCCTGGTTGTTCTTCTCTACACTCTTTCCAGAGTCTCAACAACTTTGTTATAGTGTGGTGACCAAAACTGGATGTAGGATTCTAGGTGTAGTCTTACTAAGGCTTTATAGAGTGGTATTAGTGCCTCCCTTGATCTTGATGCTATTTAGGATTGCGTTGGCTTTTTTGGCTGCCGCTGCACACAGCTAGCTCATTTTTAACTGGTTGTGCACTAAGACTCCAAGGTCCCTCTCACAGTTACTGCTATTAAGCCTGGTTTCACCCAGTCTATAGGTGTTCTTTGGGTTTTTCTTGCCTAAACGTAAGACTTCACTTTCCTCTACGTTGAATTTGATTTTGTTAAGATAAATTAGCGGGTAGAGACCATTGCAAACTCATTCCCTGCCTTCCCAGGGTTGAGAAAAGCTGTTCTACATGTATGTCTCTACATGTACGAGAAGGAAGCCCCGGTTCGTACGAATTCAACTCACCAGAACTTGAATTCTGGCAGCCTCCGGATAAAAGGCCGGAATTCCTCGTTCTGTTTTGTCGGTAATGAAGGCCCTTCATCTGCAAAGAGGAAAAATAATTATTTGCTAATTTAGGAGGTGCTAAAAAACAAATCTGCAGCTTGCTGACACAGGCCATTCAGGCAGACGAAGGGACGTTTCAGGACAGGAATTATTATTATTTTTATTGCTTTGCACGACGCACATCGCAAGTCCTCGGACCTCAAAGGGTATCCCGTGTCACTCCTCAAGGACGACACTCGACAAAGCGTTAAGGGTAGTCCTCCACTTACGGCCACAACGGAGCCCCGAATCACTGCAGCGGTTTAGTAACACGCTTTGTTCAGTGAATTTAGCTTCCCCATTGACACTTTGTCGGAAGGTTGCAAAAATTGATCGTCGTAAACACGGGTTACTGCAAGTGTCAAAAATAGACATGCCGGTTTGCCAAGGGTCTGAGTTTCGATCACGCGACCATGGGGACGCTGCGACGGTCGTAAGCATGAAAAATGGAGGTAAGTCACTTTTTTTTCAACGCCACTGTACGACATATGATTGTAAACCAAGGACTATACCTGTAAATTGAGCTGTGATCTATGGTTTATAGAATCGAGCACAAGTTGCTGTGATGATACAGGACACTAAGCCATAAACCATGGTTTAAAATCCAAGCACAGAGGCACGCACAAGATACTTAAATACAGTGCCAAAGAAAAATCACCTTAGATGAGGTGCGTACCCAAACCACCCAGCTCAAGGAACAAGCAAGATTTCTAAATTTAATTTAAATTTAAATTTATGCTGGGGCATAAGTGTCCCTGTCCTAATATTCCTTTTTTACTTCCTCTTTTCATGTATTCCAATTATGTTTATACTTTTACCTGTTATCTTATACACGCTTGACAAATAAACTTAGGGTTATGATTATGATCCAACCATAAAAATCAACGGCCTCCGTGGTCGAAAATGCAAGCTAAAAATTTGCCCAAAATTCCAGCTTGGACATACCTGAATCTTCCATGAGCGAGGGATCGACCTTTGGCGACAAGAAAGCTATGAACAGATTTAGGTGGTAGATACCCAAGGCGTACGTCACGATATACCAACCCTGGGAAAAAGGAGAGAGATTCAAGAATCAGGAGGTCAGAAGGGAATGTGAGTTTCAAAAAAAAAAACAACCCCCAAAACCCCAGAAGTTACGGAGCCTATGGGTACATAATTAGCAACGCACAGGGGGTTGATCAGAAGTCAGGAGAGATCCTACAAGCAGCATGGTTGGTAACAAGGGATCGCAGGAGTCATGCTCCAGATGGAGTGACAACAGCCCTCAGGTCTGGAGGTGGCTGATGAGGAAGAGGAGGAACAGCTGGGTCCAGTGCCTGATGAGCCAATGCACAGGAGGGAGAGGAGAGCAGTGGAAATCTATAGGCCGGTCCTTGGGATGGAAGAGCCACCACTGCTAATAAAGCTCCACCCTAGCTCTGGGGATAAAAGGCAGGGGCCGGAGATGAATAGATGTGGCAGACAACGATTCATCTCCCTGCTGGACAGACTTGTTAGCCTGCGGTGAGAGAGAAACTTTTTGCCGGCGCTCCTAATAAAGGAATCATTGCTTCAATTACAGAGGGTTTGTCGTGTCTGGGGACAAAGAGCAGGAGATAACAGAAGAACCAACAGGGAAGATGTCTACGGAGATTCTCCAATATCCAGGTCACGGTTGTCCCAAAAGGGGCTTTTTCCAAAAAGCAGTGGTGTTTTTTCTTTCTTTCTTTGAAGACATTTCGCTTCTCGTCCAAGAAGCTTCTTTAGTTCTTATCTACTCATCCAAGCTTCCTGGATGAGAAATGAAATGTGTTCAATGTTTTTCAAGAAAAAAAAAAGATAAGTCCAGTTGCCTTTTGTGTGGGGGGGGACCCACCTTTGGGACAACCCCACAGGGCACTGTTTCTCAGCCTTGAAGAGGCGTGGACTTCAACTCCTAGAATTCCCCTAACAACCAAGCACGGTAAGAATACATGGCATATGAAGAATGGGTGCGATTTACAAACCCAACTCTGCGCCAGCCTACAGAGCAGCGGTGAAATCCAAATTTGTTTACCACTGGTTCTGTGGGCGTGGCTTGGTGGGCATGGTAGGGGAAGGATACTGCAAAATCCCCATTCCCTCCCCACTCCTGGGGAAAGGACACTGCAAAATCTCCATTCACATCCCGCTCTGGGGCCAGCCAGAGGTGGTATTTGCCGGTTCTCTGAACGGCTCAAAATTTCCGCTACCGGTTCTCCAGAACCTGCTGGATTTCACCCCTGCTACAGAGGCATCACGCGGAGTAAATTCTCCATAGCAAGATAAAACCAAGAAAATTCTTTGTGGACTATTTTTGGGCTCATTTTTCCCAGCTTTAAATAGGTTTTTGGGGCTTGGAGGCAAGGCTCAAAGATTGCTAAAAAGACAGGCAGGGAAACCCATCTTTTCACTGGCTAAAATAAAATAATAAACATAAGGGGACTAAACAAAGAGGCTGCCAATAATTAGCAACGGGTTGAACCGTCTCGGATTACTGGCAAGGGTTCCAGATGAAGGCAGGGAGCCCTGTTTTTTTTTCTTACCTGCAGTAAATAAACTCTAATCATGTAGATAAAACTTAAACCCAATGTTACGACCCATCGGATTGTTGTGTACGGAGTAGATTTGTCTAGCCAGGACTGGTAAATCTAAGGGAAACACAAGATTTTCAGCATATTAAGTGAGGGTTGAAGACGGGAAGCCTACAACTGGGTCGAACCAAAGCTTGTGGAATACAGCTAGCATTAGAGAAATACAAGAAGGAAGGAAGGAAGGAAGGAAGGAAGGAAGGAAGGAAGGAAGGGAAGGAAGGAAGGAAAGAAAGAAAAGAGAAAAAGAAAGGAAGGTAGAAAGAAAGAAAGGAAAAAGGAAGAAGAAAGGAGAATGAAAGAAAGAAAGAAAAAGGAGAAAGAAGGGAGGGAGGGAAGGAAGG
>WNWU01000107.1:561065-576299 GCA_012654045.1 Ptyas mucosa
GAATGAAAGAAAGAAAGAAAGAAAAAGGAGAAAGAAGGGAGGGAGGGTAGGAAGGAAGGAAGGAAAAAAGAAAAGAAAGAGAAAGGAAGGAAGGTAGAAAGAAAGAAAGGGAAGGAAGGAAGGAAGGAAAGAAAAAAGAGAAAGAGAAAGAAAGGAAGGTAGAAAGAAAGAAAGAAGAGGAAGGAAGGAAAAAGAAATTAAGAAAGAAAGGAGAAGGAAAGAAAGAAAGGAGAAAGAAAAAGAAAGGAGAAAGAAGGGAAGGAAGGAAAAAAGGAAAGAAAAAAGAAAAGAAAGAGAAAGGAAGATAGAAAGAAAGAAAGAAGAGGAAGGAAGGAAGGAAAAAGAAATTAAGAAAGGAGAAGGAAAGAAAGAAAGGCGAAAGAAAAAGAAAGGAAAAAGAAGGGAAGGAAGAAAGGAAAGAAAAAAGAAAAGAAAGAGAAAGGAAGATAGAAAGAAAGAAAGGGAAGGAAGGAAAAAGAAAGAAAGAAAGAAAGAAAGAAAGGAGGGAAGAAATGATTTTTTATATAATTAAATAAAATTAAGCCATAGCTAGAAGGATTCATCCAACACACTCCTTCCCACACCCCAGCAGAAGCCAGAGAAATCACTTCAGTATCAACTGTTTTAATCAGACCTGATCAAATCCTAATTTAACTGGAGAAGCACCAACCCACTCTGGAGAGGTTTAGGGATCCGTTCGCCACCTGCGTGAAACTCACCTGTCCGAGCCTCGTGAAAAATCTATAGACCACGGAAGGTTTCCCATGGATCGACTCACCGCTACTGTCCCCTTCTGACATCGTGGCTGCAGGGAGAGGGGAAAAAAAAATCACGAAGAATTCAGCACATCGTCCTTGCCATACAAGCTGCCAGGAACTGCCCCTTGCCTGATGCGACGTTACAACCGTTCATTTAACGACCGTTTGGAGTCACAACAGCATTGAAAACAGCCACTTGCGACTGGTTTTAAAAAAAAAAAAACATTTACAACCAATGCAATGGGGACGCCGGATTGTTTGGATTAACTTCACAACCCGCAGCGAGAGTGGTCGTAAAACGGGACAGAACCTGCTTCGCACATAGTCGCGCTTCGCAATTTACAATTGTGGTCGTAAATCGAGGACTGGCCTAGACAAAACTTTCCCCCTTTGGGTTGCAGAATTGGCGCGGATTGATTCTGGGTGGGGAGGAAAATTGCCGAGGAGTTGGGATTTCAAGGCTGGGTGGAAAAAGTCTTTGAAAGCCAAATAAATCCTGCACAATTTGCACTGGGCTTTCGCCGACGGGATAAAACACCATATTCTAGTGCCAGCTATATTTTACTCAGAGGTGTGTTTATAGAGTACTCTACTTCCTCTTTGGAGCAAAGCACAAAAATAAATAAATAAATCTCCTTTCCATTCAAAAAGGGAGATGAAGCTTTTATCTACAACCTCTCCTGAATCTTCGATAATTAAGTCTTTGGACCGCAAATCCACCTTCAAAAGACTTCCAGTTTCTACAACGTTTCTTTTGGCGAAAAGCTGCATTTCTCTTTCAGCCGCTCGGGGAATGGCTGGGAGCTGCGTTGCCACATCAGCGAAAGCAGGACACAGCTTCCTGGTACGTCAGGCTTGGGAGGGCGGAGAGGATGGAGATTCGGTTTCGTTCCAGGAAACAGGAAAGCAAAAGGAGGTTTTTGCGAAGAGGACAGCGTGTGAAGTGCTGCCTACAAGGAAAATAATGACTGGGAAATCAGAGGTGGGGGCGGGAAATAACCTTTTGACCGGTAATTTGGAATCTGACGGAAGGTCAACGAGAATATTAGTGATATTATTAGCCTAGGAATCGGATTTAGGAATGGGAAGATTTTCAGCGAAGGGGAGAAATTGACGCCCAAGAAAAAGAGAGCAAGTTTTACCACCCCAAACAAATTCCCGCGCCAGCCACCGGTGAAAATATTCTCATAATTACAGCGACGGGGAACCCGCAACACGGGGGGGAAAAAGGAAAGAATTCCAAAATGATAAACCGCAGCAATGCAACCGAAAGTCAAATATAAAAGTTATCCAGTGAAACAACCAAGCCTCAAGTCGCCCATCGCTCCAAATGACAATTTAACCGTGGCTCCGTCAACCCGTCGCTCAACGAACCGTGTTTGCAAACCCAACTGAAATTAAGCCAATGGCAGAGTAATTTTTAGCCCAGTGGGAAAACACGAAGGATGAGAATAAAACCCGGGTGCTATTCGTTAGCCCCGGGATAATGTTAAGTTTTAATTCCACCCAAAGGATTTTTCTGGAGGTTACTTTTGACTCCGAATTGCAAAAACGCAACCACGTCACGTCTCAGTAAGTCATACAAGGCAGCTGAGCTGGGGCGAGAGCAAGCAAGGAAGGAAACGAAACGAAACGGGCGGTTCTCTCCACCAAGTTCCACTTTTAAAACCAACTGAACTAAAAGCTGGGAGGGCTACGACGGCGTTAGCTTTCAAGGAATTCTTTCGATTCAAAAGGCCCAATCCAGACTCTACAGGTTCTTGATACCCTAATCCACAGAGGTTTGATCCATAAACCATACAAAAAGCCAAGAACGAGCAAACAGCCCAAAAGGGGAAAAATAGAGGGGGGGAAAAAAATAGAAAGAGAAAGAAAGAAAAAGGAAAGAGAGAGAGAAAAAAAAAGAAAAGATAAAAGCAGATCAGCGGAAATAATAAATACTCTCTAGTCCAAAACTGAGGTGTTGGCCCAAAAGATCCAACCAACTTTAAAACTTACGGACTTCCATTCATTTCATGGCCGGCTGGGGGAATTCTGGGATTTGAAGCCTACAGGTTGTAAAATAGCCAAGACTGGACATCTCTGTAGTCCTTGCGTCGTCCAAGGGAAGTCCGACTTTCCATATTAATTTAGTGGCCATTCAGGCCAGTGACTGACTAACCGCGTTTCTGCTTTGCTTTAACTCTTTATTATATTTTATTATACTATTGCTTTCACTCTTTATTATATTTATTCTGCTTTAACTCTTTATTATAAATGTGCCGAAAATTATAATTTTTTTTCTTCCCGACCAGACAAGCAAGCTGCAGAAATTGTAATTCGCTGACCGTTCTACAAAATTCAGGCTAGAGTTAAAGGTCTCTAACAGAATGTCAGAGTTGGAAGGGACCTTGGAGGTCTTCTAGACTAACCTCCCTGCTCAAGAAGGAGACCCTATGTCAGGGATGGCTAACCTTTTTGCCATCGCGTGCCAGGAGCGGGGAGGGGGGGTTGTACGCATGCCCCCACCCATATTCTGTGCGCCCTGCCCCCACGCATGTGCGTGCCCCCCCCCCCCGCTCTCCACGCTCTTGGCATGCAATGGCACGGTAGGCCTATTTTTTTGCTCTTCGCAGCCTCCAGAGCCTTTCTAGGAGTCTGGGGAGGGCGAAAACGGCCTTCCCCACCCTTCTGGAGGCCCTCCGGAGGCCGGAAACGGCCTGTTTGCCAATTTCCAGTGGGACCTCCTTCGCGCCGGAGTTGAGCTCGCGTGCCCACCGAGATGGCCACGCGTGGCACGCGTGTCTTAGGTGCGCCATCACGGCCCGATGTCATCGCAGACAAGTTGCTGTCAGGAAAAGCTCTTGTGATGGAGCACCCACAATTTATGAAGTTCTCAAGAAAAGCCGAGCAAAGCTTAAAGCAGAGGTAGAAAAAAATCACAATTTACGAACATCGCAGGGGAAAAGATTCATTTTTGAGGCTTGTTTCATATAACATCCAAAGCAATTATTTGAAAAAGATTCAGTTTTGAGGTTTGTTTCATACAACATCCAAAGCAATTATTTGAAGTCTGTGAATGCCAGCGGTTGCGTTTTCACCTAAAGCGGATTAAAAAAAAAAAACCAAAACTTAAATATGGTTTAGGATGTTACATGAACGCATGTCTCCTAAGGGGAGCAAAGCAAAAAGTATGATTGACAATTTACTAGGCGCGCCTTGAAGAAAAATTCAGGGGGGGAAAAAACGTTCCAGAGGGCGTGTAAACGAAAGAAATGTGTCTAATAATGTCTGTCATTCATATCATTGATTAAAGGAGATTTTTTTTTTAAAGAATTATACCCGTCTTCAGCCAACCTCTGAATGTCTTCCGTGAAACCAGTGGCACCCAACTGGTGGAAAAATGAGGATTTTCTCAAGAAATTTGTTACCACGCTCAAGGCGGCTGGAGATTGTAGTAGTTACACACCTAACGCTAACCTAATTTTTTTATCTCATTCCTTTGAACCTACTAATGTTGGCGGATTTCCTCCCCTTGGGCTAAGCCACGATTGAGGGAAAAGGCACCACCAGGTGAGCTAAAACTTCAGCGCTGGGTGTGAACGGGAATTATCTTGAATGAAAAGGAAATCCACCCCATTTGGCTAGTTTTGGAAAGGGGGGAAGGATAATGACAAGCCTCCAATCTCCCCATTAGAAACTGAAGGGTAGATCTGGGTGCGAATCTTCGCGCCGATGTAAAGCTCACTGGGGGAAGTCGGCTTAACTGCTCTGTCTTGACCTACCTCACAAGGGTGTCGTAGGATAAACTGAGGTACGACCCTCCCAAATAGATCGCCTAGAGGTCTAAGGCGAAAATGGGGCGCACGTCCTACCATACGGCTAGTCCTCGTCGTTACGACCTCAAACGGAGCCCAGCGCTCCCGTTGCAAAGCGAGACACTCGTGAAAGCGAGCGTTGGGCGTCCCCGCCCCCCATTTTACGACCTCTCTCGCCGCAGTCGTTATTAGAACTGTTGCCGTCGTGAAGTCTGCTTAAGCGAATCGGCCTTCCCCGCTCGATTTTGAAGGTCGCCCAAAAAAAAAAGGGGGGAAATCACACGATCCCGGGACGTTGTGACCGTCGTATGTCCGAGTCAGTCGCCAAAGCGTCTTGATTTCTGATCACGTGACACACACATACACACTCCGCGGAGATGCCGCAAAGAGTTGTCCAATGTGGGGGGGGGAAGGGTCCCAAATTCCCACCCCCATTTTTTTTCAGCGCCGCCGTAACTTCCGTCACTAAACGAACCGTTGTTAAATCGAGGACTACCTGCACCACGACTATAGCCAGCTCCCTAAATTCAAACCCTGCACTCAAAATACATCCCCCCCCCTCCTCCTCCAGCTCTGGACTACAGATCCCATGGTCCTGGCTGGGGATGATGGGAGGCCGGAGTCCAAGAGAATTAATGGAAGCAACGCCTCCTTATCCCGAAAAAGGAGGGGACACAGAGCCATCCCCCCCACCCCCAACCCCACCAATGGCGGGACCCCATTTAGGAAAACTGGGGAGGGGGCAGAAGAGGCCCAGTGGACGAAAAAACCCCCTCCCCATAATACCCACCCGCCCTGAGCCCAGTAATTAAAGTTGGGGTCCCCCCCTCGTCTTCCCCGAACTGGAAGGCCTGGTTGCCAAGGCAACGGCCAGGCCGCGGCCTAGTCGGGCCGGGGGGTAACTCACCAGGCCGCGCCGGGTGTCCCCTCCTTCCGCTTCCCGCCCCGCCTGAACAGGCAGAGGAGCCGCCGCCGCCGCCTCCGACTCCTCCTCCACCACCTTCCGAGATGGCCGGCAGGAGAGCTTCCGCTACCGGGGCGAAGAGGAGGAGGATGAAGGAGGATGGAAAGAAGGCCAAGCAGCCGGGAAGCCCCCGCCACACGCACCCACACACTAGGCCTCTCTGCCTGTCCTGATTTGGAAGAGGCCTGGTAGATTGGACCAAGGCCTAGCCTCGGTTAGAAGGCCGTCAAGTTCGGGGAACTACAGCTCCCAGAATGCCTCGGCTATTCCAGCCGTAGAGGCGCGCTCGCCAAGGTGGAGAAACTACCGCTCCCAGAATGCCACAGAAAGCCAAGCCGCGGGCGCGCTCGCCAAAGTGGGGAAACTACCGCTCCCAGAAGGCCTCAAGCAGCCAAGTCGCTTGAAGCCTTCTGGGAGCGGTAGTTCCCTCCCCCTCCTCGCAGAGGTTCATTGGTTTCTGATTTGTGCCCTAGGGATGGGCTCCTCCCGGCGGATTGCAGACCTTTGGCCCAGCTGGCAAGAGGGTGGGACGGGGTAATCCCCGCCCGTACTTCCTTGCTGCGGCTTAGGGGATATGTAGTCCCCCAGTTTGCGTGCAAGCGGATTGTCCACTGTTACAGGGGTGGGGAGTTGGGACAGACAGATCAAAGGGTTATTGATTGACAAAGACTGCCTTTCTCGGTCCAGCTCGCAGCTACAACAAGCCTCTCTGGCAGGGATGGGGGGTTTTTTTTGCTTGCCTACCTCTCAGGGCTGTTGTGTCGATTAAAACGGCTAAAAGAAACTTATACACTTATACAGACATAACATTTTTTTAAGTACTCGGGCATCCAAGCTTGCTTTTTCAACCCCGTGGCCCAGCCTGGGTGGGGGAAGGGAGGGAGGGACTGCAGATCCCATCATCCCCAGCCTCTATGGTTGGCTCAGCAAGCCATGGTGGCTTATATAGCCTTTTATGTGCAAAATCCATCCTGGGTTTTCGGTTGGAGAATTCCGACCTCCTCTAACTCCCCGGACCGTGCGGGCTGGGGATCATGGGATCTGCAGTCCCTCCCGGACTCCTAAGGAAGGAAAGCATTAAAAACCGCCCCCACGTGCTTCCTTGCTGCTTAGCCCTTGCCTCTCCGCGCATGCGCGCCACGCAGAAGCCCGAACCTCTTAACCCCCCCCTCTCCCTTTCGAGGGGAGGAAAAAAAAAATAAACCAGTAAGAAGCCTCGCCTCCTAGCAACGCGACAGCCAATCAGCGGCGGGATCCGAGGGCGGCAAAACAGCGTCCCTTGAGGGAGACGGGAAAAATGGCGGCCGAGGGAGCCGCTTGTTACTGTGGGGAGATGAAAGACCAGCGGAGGAATGGTGAGGGGTGGGGGGGGAAGTCACGGCTTCGTGAAGGGTTGGCGGTGCTGTGGAGGAGACGACGGGGGAAAAAAAAAGGAGGCCGGGGTGGGGGGCGTTCTCCCCGCGAAAAGGGGCTCGGTGGGCTCCCAAGTGGAGCCTCCTAGGGCAGGAGCAGTCTACCGGAATGCCCGTCCGAAGGCCGGAGAGACAAGGCCCGTGGTGTCGCCAAGTGGAGGAATTGGATGTTCTCGGAATTTCCTGCCCCGCTTTTCATTTATATTATTATTAGTATTAGTATTAGTATTAGTATTCTTTTATTCATAAAGTATGAAATTCAGTCAACTGAACATTTTAAAATGTATTACAAATATCATTGACTGGTGCTAATGGTTGATACGGGTTGCTATCAACCAAGTATTATTATTATTATGATGATTATGATTATGATTATTATGATTATTATGATTATACTTTTATTCATTAAACATGAAACTCAGTCAACTGAACATCCAAAAATGCGTCACAAATACCATTGACTGGTGCTAATGGTTGATACGGGTTGCTGCCAGCGTCCTAGGGATCAACCAAGTATTATTATTATTATTATTATTATTATTATTATTATTTAATTAAGTTTCTATACCGCCCTTCTACTTTCGGACTCAGGGCGGTGAACAGCCAACTAAAAACACAATATACAAAATTTAAGAATAGTTAAAATGATTTAAATAAATTTGCCCCAAATTCGAATTAAAATCAATAACAAAAACTTTAAAACCAGCACGGGGTCAGGCCAGCACAATATTATTATTGTTGTTGTTGTTGTTGTTTACTTTATTCATTAAACATGAAACTCAGTCAACTGAACATTCAAAAATGCATCACAAATACCATTGGTGCTAATGGTTGATATGGGCTGCTGCTATTATTATTATTATTATTATTATTGGTTAATCTTGTGAGATTCACAGCCTTTGAGGCTGGTTAATAGCTTATTATTATTATTATTATTATTATTATTATTTATTCATTAAACATGAAACTCAGTCAACTGAACATTCAAAAATGCATCACAAATATCATTGACTGGTGCTAATGGTTGATATCCAAGTATCTTCTTAAAATATACGATGTTCCAAGTTATTATTATTGTTGTTGTTATTATTACTATTATTATTTTGAGGTGTGCATGTTAGAGAAGCCTGCCCTAGGTTTGCCAAGGTGAGCTGCTGTGAGGGGCAGAATGAATATCCTATTTATTTATTTCTTCCCTTTCCTTGCTACAGGTAATCTTCGACTTCCAACACTTTGCTTAGTGACCGACTGAAGTTACAACAGCACTGAAACAAAGGACTCGGGACCACAACTTTTACACTTAACGACCGTTGCAGCATCCCCGTGGTCACATGATTTACATTCAGCTGTTGAGCCACTGACTCACATTTATGACGGCTGCCGCTTCCCAGGGTCACATGATCCCCTTCGGCGACCTTCTGACGAGCAAAGTCAAATGGGGAAGCCGGATTCACTTAACAACCGTGTGACTAGCTTAACAATGGCAGGGATTCACATAACAAATGCAGCAAGAAAAGATGTAAAAGGGGGCAAAATTCACTTAACAACCGAAATTTTGGGCTCAGTTGTGGTCCTAAGTTGAAGGCTGCCTGTATTTCCAAAAACTGCCAGATGTTGACATTGTTTTGATGTCAATAATTTTCTGGCGTAATCTTTAAGAAGGTTTTATTCAGAAAAAAACAAAGACTTCCCGAGAGGAGATATGTTCAGTTGTGTCCCATAGCAGGGTCAATTTTATAACCATTTTCAGAATTTCATGGTTTAGGATTATAATTTCATATACAGATTAGTCCTTGACTTACAACCACAATTGGGACGAGGCTTTCTGTTGGTAAAAGCAAGGCAGTTGTTGAATCGTGCCTTATTTTACAACTTTTTTTTTTTGCCATGGTTGTTAAGCAAATTGCTGCGGTTGTTAAGTGAATCATGCTGTCATTAAGCGAATCCGGCTTTCCCCATTGACTTGGCTTGTTGGAAGCCAGCTTGGGGAGGTCACTGATGGGGGGGGGGGGGCTCACATGATCTGAGGACTCTGCAGCTGCGATAAGTTCATGCCAAGTGGCTGGATTTTGATCACCATGCCCATGTTAACGCCGTGATGGTCCTAAGTGTGAGGACCAGTCATAAGACACTTTTTCCAGTGCTGTTGTCACTTCGAACAGTTGCAAAATGAATGGTTGTAAGCCAAGAACTGCATATGTACCTTTTCAATTTAGGCAAGATCTATTTTCCCTCATTTCACAACAACCCTGCGCGGTAGGTTAAGCTGACAAAGAACAACTGGTCCAAAGTCCCCCCAGGGAGCTTTGAAGGGGGATTAATCCCTGCATCTCCCTGATTCTAATCCAACATTTAACCCTAAAATCACATTTTTTTCTCCATTACAGCTTCTTGCCTACAGTAAAACACTAGATTACATGAAGGAATGTAAGGGTTAACTACTTTTCACACACTTGTTATATTGTAGCCAAACTGGAGCTCGAAACATTTCCATCAGAAAAGTATTGGAAAACTTGCTACGTTTGTTTTCTCAAAGTATCTATCACAGTTTTTTTCACTATTGTATTTTTAATTTATTTATTTTTTTACTTCTCTTGCCTTTAGGTTATGGATGTTACGTTTATCCCAACTCCTTTTTCAAGTACGAAGGACAGTGGAAGCAAGGAAAAAAACATGGCAAGTTTTCTTTCTTTGTGTTTTATTCAGAAGGCACTTTGGTATTTTGTGACTACATTTTTTTTTATTATTTTTATTAATAACCTAAGGCAGCAAGCATACCTAAAACTCTTCCTTCCTCCTATTTTCCCCACAATACAAACTGTAAAATGAATTGTTAGGCCAAGAGATAGCATCTTACCTAAGATCTGCCAATACGCTGATCGGCTGAAACACATTTCTAGACTCCCAGGCAGGTCTTTGAATATGAATTGGATACATCTGCATTTTTACTATTGTTAATTAAATATGGGGTAGTCCTCGACTTACGACCACAATTGATTATGGGGATGCTGCAAAGATCGTAACTCTGAAAAGTCGCTTCTTTCAGTGCCATTGTAACTGAATGAACTGTTGCAAGTTGAGTGCCACCTGTAATTAATACATTTTAATTATTTAATTAAAAAAATACGGAGAACGACCAACAGATTAAGAAACAAAAAACCCTGAAAAGAAAGTTAAAAACATATTCTGGTTTCTCTGTATAAATCTTTCACCTTTAATATAATTTTTTGCAGTTGATCAAGATTCCAAATGCCCGTTTTAGCCTCAAAAGGAAGCAAAGAATGGCCCAGTCTTATCAATCAATATTTCCAAAAAGAGATGTATTTGATGGAATATATCTATACCCTTCACCATTAGATGGCATCAGAGTGATAACTTTTCACACCTACAGTATTTCATAATTTACAGTAATGGGCTACGCATAAGGTAGTCTTTAAAAGGCTACAAAACTTCTTTTTTTTCCCAATAGGCTAATTTGACCCCCTCACTGGAAATTTGGAAAGCAGGTCCGTGCAGTATAAAGTATGAAGTATCAGCCCACTCCTCTCTGTGGCAGCCCCTCAAATATTGGAAGACTGCTATCCTGTCATCCCTAGTCTTTTTGGTCGTTAGAGTAGATATATCCAATTCCAGCAGCCGTTCTTCCTATGTTCCAGCCTCCAATCACCTAAGCATCTTTGTTGCTCTTCTCTGCACTCTTTCTAGAGTCTCCACATCTTTTTGTGTATCGTGGTGACTAAAACTGGACACGACATTCCCAAGTGTGTCCTCACCACTGCAGTATAGAAGGCTACTAAGTCTTTCAACTTTCTGTCTTTATTAACCATCAGCTTTATTAGTGACTTCATTCATCCCCTGTGAGATAGAGCCTTCCTGAAGATTCCCCTTTGCAACGAGAACCCATTAGATTCTAAGATTTCAAACCCATCAAAGGCTCTTCTTTTTACCCAGAATGCATTTAACTGATCTTTCTTTTCCAGGACACGGGAAATTACTGCTCAAAGATGGAAGTTATTACGAAGGTGAATTTGCGGATGGAGAAATTGTCGGCCACGGACTCAGATACTGGGCATCAACAGGTTAGTTTTGTGATCGGTGCCTGTTGCGAAACAACAACAAAAAAATGACACACGGTCCGTTTCTGTTAGTGTCCCCTTCAGTGTCTCCAACCCCACCTTGGTATGTTTTGTTCCATTCTCCACCTTTCATTGATTTTCTATTTCTCGCCCTCTTGGTCAGCCGACGTAAAACACTTTTTAACCCACGTCCAATGTTTTGGAGTCTTTTCTGCTGTGTGATTATCTTTGCCCCAAATTTTGGCATTCTGCTGCGGAAGTCAACATTCACTCTTGAAGGAGCGATATGATTGGGAGAGGGGAGGGGGAATGGCCTCTTTTATTGCATCAAGTGGATAGAATTATGTGTGATAAGAACCTCCCCTCCAGGTGTGATAGCTAGAAATGGTAGGACATGCAGACCAACACAACTTGGGGAAGCCTGACTGATAGAAAAGGACTCCAGGGTAACAATGAGCTAATAATAAGTATTGAAACAAACCATCCTTCCCCAGGTATACATGTTGTTCAAAACCAAAACTGAACCTAGTAAAGTCCTTCACCTTACACACTAAAGACCCAGTTTTCTTGCATTCTACCGTGTTTCCCCGAAAATAAGTCCTCCCCGAAAATAAGCCCTACCCGAAAATATGTAAATGCCTGCGCAGCTAGTCCCCGCCATTTTTTCTGGTTAGGATTAGGGAGACAGAGCTGGAAATCAGGTAAGACGGCAAGAGGAGCCCCGTCTTGCTCCATGCGCCCCAAAATAATAAGACCTCCCCGAAAATAAGGCCAAGCGCTTATTTCGGGGTTCAAAAAAAATATAAGACAGGGTCTTATTTTCGGGGAAACACGGTAGGTAGAAATGTGAATGTACAGTTTAGTCCTTGACATTGGGCGACCGTTCAGAGGCAATGAAAAAAGTGACTTACATCCGGTCCTCACAATTACGACCATTGTGGCGTCCTCACAGTTGATCAGAATTCAGGTGCTCAGCAACCGTCATGTAAATATAACAGTTGAAGCATTCTGGGGTCATGTGATCGCCATCTGCCATCTTCCCAGCCAAGCAAAAAAAAAAAAAGTCGGATTTACTTAACAACCTCATGTTTAACTTAACAACTGCAGTGATTGGCTTAACAACCATAGCAGGAAAGGACATAAAATTTGTGCGTGGCTCACTTAACAACTGCCTCCCTTAGCTGTTCTGGTCCCAATTGTGATCATAACTGAGGTCTACCTGTCTACCACTGCATGTAGTATACAGGTAGATATCATTGCCCAGAGGATTATTGGTTGCCCTTTCCTCACTTTGGAAGAGCTTTATACCCTATTTTTCCCCCAAAATAAGACATCCCCTGATAATAAACCCAATCGGGCTTTTGAGCGCATGGCTCCCGCTGTCTTAAGAAAGTTCAAACATTCTTAAAGATCCATCCCATCCTTTTTTTTTTGAACTATTATCATCTGGCAGACAGTACAGGACAATAAAAACGAGGACAAATAAGCTGAAAAAAACCTCTTCTATCCCAGAGCAGTAACTATATCGAATTCTACTTTGTAGTGCAATATTAATGCAATATCGGGGGATTTTCAATTCAATGGTATAGAATGCGAAGGATGTGTGTTTGTGTTGTTTTATTTTTTTATGTATAATGTACGCTGAAGATGGCATTTGATTTTGCTGTACGAGGACAATAAAGTAAAACTGTAAATGATGTGAAGTGGCTAGAGCCACCTGATCCTTGTTAGGATTACCTTGAGAGACAAGCCTGCTTTGTCCCAAAGGATTTAGGATTCTCTTTTAATTGTATTCAGCATACCTCCTCCTCTGTAAAGAATTTGAGTGAACGTACGCCATCAAAAAGCTGTTAAGTTGTCTATGAAATAAAAGTACTTCTTCATCTCCTGAATCATAAAAAAAAAAAAATAAATCTCTGAATCTCTTTTGTTCTTTTCCTTCTTCTTAGTATGAAAGACCTGAAGGAATTGCGGCTGTGATTCCATTAGTTTGTAAGATAAAGACCTAATGAACACTTCCTTTGTTCTTGAAGCTGTCCTGATAATAAAAAAAAAAAAAGCAGCTGGTAATTACTCAGTTTTTTTTTCCCCGATTCAAGGGAATACTTATTCCGGCCAATTCCTCTTCGGAGAACTTCACGGGCACGGAGTTTTCCATTATGGCAATGGTGGCAGATATGAAGGAGAATTCTCTTACGGGATGAGAGAAGGTAAACAAGACAGTCCGTGCAACTAGGGTGGGATTCATATATCATGGTAAACTGGGCTTTATTTTAACATGGTTCTTTAACAAGCTGTGGTGCACATGGGGAAGCCATTCAAAAATTGGCACATACCATCACTGACATTTGACACACCCTGTGGAGCCCGTTCCAGTGGCGTGAACCCAAATTAACTGAAGTAGGAAACCCTGTTGGTCGATCTGGAAGACTGGGAGAGAAACCTCCCGCTCGCATTTATCGGTGGGTTAGTTAATTAGTGGAAAGATGAGAATGTTAATTCACAAAATAGTTTCGGCCTAGGAAACTATTTTGGCATTGTTTATCTCTATATAACGCAAAGTCGTCTTCATAGGCCATGGGTCACTGACGGAGAAGGATGGGGAGACTTACCAAGGAAGTTTTCATGACAACAAAAAACACGGAGGAGGGAAAATGACATTCCCGTGAGTTTTCTCTTGATGATTTTCTTCGGCCTTTAGTTGGATTCAGGCTTAGCAGGCTTTTCAGGAAGGAGCAATAACCAAGATCCATAATTAGTCACAGAGCTCCGGAAGCAGAAGAGAAACTGAATGTGGTGTCTAACCAATTAACATTGGCTTAGTCTGACTTACTAAAGCAGAGGTCTTCAAACTTGGCAGCTTTAAGGCTTGTGGACTTCAGCTCCCAGAATTCTCCAGCCAGCATAGCTCTCATTTATTTATTTATTTATTTCGCACGATGGGAGCAGATTTCCCCCTTGCCATCTTTCAGGATATCTGGCTAGGTGGGCTCAGTGGCTAAGACGCTGAGCTTGTCGATCGGAAAAGTCGGCAGTTCGGTGGTTCGAATCCTTAGTATGGGTCTCCTGTGTGAGCAGGGGGTCGGACTAGATGACCTCCAAGGTCCCTTCCAACTACTGTTACTATCTTTTCAATTTCCTAATTAAGCTTACAGCCCTGGAATTTCCTGGCCACCCAAGTACTTAACTAGGCCTGCTTAGCTTTTGAGCTCAGGTTAAGGCTGGGAATTGCGACGTGATGTGGTACCTAGATTGTCAGTTGTTTCTCTTTATTTTTAGAAATGGAGATAAATTTGTGGGTGACTGGATCCTGGATCAAAGACAAGGCCATGGAGTTCTTCAGTGCCCTGATGGAACCGTGTATGAGGTATCAGAACATATCTCTTGATTTTCCTTCAAGTTCCCTAGCTATTTAGACACCTTCCCAGTGGCTCCATTGACACAGCAGAAACTCCCTGAAAATGGCTGTTGTGAATTGTCACAACAGTTGCTTAATAACGGACAATTGCTTAATTTGCTTTGCGCTTACTTTTAAAATGAACTCCTTGTGGCCCCCTTTTTCTTCCAAAAAGCTAGATTGAAAAAACATTCTTAAATCCCTTGGGAACCCATCACACTGTTCGTGCTTCCCAGCCATAAACGAACTGTCCATCTAAGCTTTTGCATGTAGGTTGCTTTGCTTCTTAGAATTTGCTGGAAGGTTATGTGTAGGCAATGGGAGAGAGAGAGAGAGAGAGAGAGAAAGAGAGATAGATTGATAGGTAGGTAGGTAGATAGATAGATAGAGATGGATGGATGGATGGATGGATAGATAGATAGATATAGATAGATAGATAGATAGATAGATAGATAGATAGATATGGATGGATAGGTGGATGGATGGATAGATAGAGAGATAGATGAGAGAGATAGATGAGAGAGATAATAGATAGGGATAGAGAGAGATATGAGAGAGAGATGGAATGAAAGATGATGGAAAGAGAGGTAGGTAGGATAGATAGATAGATAGATAGATAGATAGATAGATAGATAGATATGGATGGATAGATAGATATGGATGGATGGATAGATAGATATGGATGGATAGATAGATGGATAGATAGATAGATAGATAGATAGATAGATAGATAGATAGATATGGATGGATGGATGGATGGATGGATGGATGGATAGATAGATAGATAGATAGATAGATAGATATGGATGGATAGGTGGATGGATGGATAG
>WNWU01000107.1:600026-639998 GCA_012654045.1 Ptyas mucosa
AAGGATGAAGAGGGAAGGGAAGAAAGAGGGAAGGGAAGGAGAATAGAAAGGAAAGGAAGATAGAAGAAGGGAAGGGAAGAAAGAAAGGAAAAAAAAGAGAGAGAAAAGGAAACGCAAATCAGAACAACAAAAACAAGGAAATCGTATATCCATCGTCTCTTGCCCGCTTCAATACTTTGGTTGCTATGCTTTTTTTAAATTTGCCTCCCACCTTCCTCTCTAGGATCTTTATCCTCTGCCTCTCTAGAACTGGCCAGCTTCCCTTTTTCAGCTCAGGGAACATTGAACCTTTCACATCCTATCAGCTGTCTTGCGTCTGTGGCCTGCAACCCTAACTTCTGCGCCCAAGTCCGTCTTGGTTCTAGTTTTCTTTTTTTTTTTTTTTTCTTTTGGCAGGAAGTTCGGGAGTCCCAGTCACCCTCTGAAGATGGTCAGGTCTGTAAGCCAATCCCTGCAAGACGTTCTCCCAGTTGTCAGCAAATCAGGACACGCCGGGCCCGAAGCCGTAACCTCCCACGAAAAAAAGCAGGGACTTGAAACAAAAGACAGTAAGTAACCACGATGAAGTTGGTTTGAGACCGGGGGGGGGGGGGGGGGGAGAGAAAAAAAGAAAATCTGTGGAGCCTTTTGTGCGCTAATGGACGGCTGTGAGAACAGTTGAAGGGCGCCTGTGAAGTTTGCACTGGCATCCTTCAGAAGAAATTAGAGAGTTTGATTTCCAAATTCCTGAGCGGGGAGAAAAAAAACCCATGTATTAAACAGCTTCGGGGCAGAAGAGTGGGGGGGAAGTTCTTGGATCAATCCAAGCCTGCTTTTGAAACGGAGAAAAGAGCTCATTTCAGCTGATCTTTTTGCCAAATAACGATGCCCCGTCTTTCAAAAGGAGAGAGAGAGAGAGAATAAAAACCACTTAGGGGAGAAAGGTGGCGTTACTTGGTCGCTGACATTTGAGTTGCAAGCTAAGGCATGGCAGCCTCTAGACCCAACCCTATCCTGTTCTGGCAGCCTCCTAAGCTTTGCGTCACTCGAGCTCTGCCGCGGCCTGGTTCCTTGTCACCCAAGACGTCAGTGGGATCATTCCTCCCGACTCCGAGCCTTCCTTTCACTCCGCTGCTAGACACTCGAAACCTTCTCCATTTCTGTTCGAGTGCCTGTTCTGCAAAATCAGGGTGGAGGAAACGCCCGTAGCTGCCTTTTTCTTTCGGAGCTTAAATCCAAACCAAAGGAAGGTTTACTCAAATGCAGATCAGAGGGGAGAGTGTGGAATTAATTAATCCGTGGAAGAACTTGCCTCCAGAAGTTGCGAACGCTCCCAACACTGGAAGTTTTTCGGAGGAGATTGGCTAACCCACTTGTCTGAAGTGGTGTAGGGTTTCCTGGCTAAGCAGGGGGTTGGACTAGAAGACCTCCAAGGTCCCTTCCGACTCTGTTATTCTATAACTAACGGAACAAGAATTCCGCCTGCGCGAAAGGGGCTGACGAGAGGTTCTTTTTAGGTTCGGACCCGAGTTTGAAGGCTGCCTTTTAGCAAAGGGGGGGGAGGGCAAATGAGCTTTATACAGCTAGTCCTCGACATACAACAGTTCGTTTTAGTGACCGTTCAGAGTTACAACGGCACTGAAAAAGTGATTTATAACTCGCAATATCCCGGGGGTTGTGCATTCAGCTTTTGCGCCCTTCTGACGAGCAAAAGTCAAGGGGGAAGCCAGAGTCACTTAACCTAACAACTGCAGCGGTTCGCTTAGCCGCCGTGGCAAGAAAGCATCGCAAAACGGGGCAAAACTCATTTAACAAGTGTCTCGCTTAGCGACATAACGTTTGAGGCTCAGTTGTCACCGTAAGTCAAGAACTACCTGTATTATTAAACAATTCTACCGAACGGGACTCGACTTGTCAGGTCTGGGAGAGAACTGAGCCTCTGAACTGAGACTAAACTAAGTTCGGCAGATGTGACTATCTCTCAAATTCTTTTGGGCTCCTTTGCAGCCCAACCGGATCTAACAAATTAATATTTTGGGCAATCCAGCTAGGATAAAGTCCAACAGTTCCGTAAAGTAAGATAAAAAAAAACAGCCTTCCCTCGGTTTTTTTTTTTTTCTCCAAGCCATCATTTCCAGCTGCATCTCATCTGGTGGTTGCACTTTCTGATGGAGTTTAAGGTTCTGATTCGGATTGGTGAGAAAGAGTGGTGCGGTGGCCTTAAGAGGCGGAGCTCTCGCCTCACAATCAGCGGGCTGCCAGTTCGATCCTAGGTAGAGGCAGATATTTCTCTCTCTCTCTGGGCCCGATGAGAAATATATCCTGCCGAACAAAACTCCGTACTGGCAACAAGAAGGGCATCCGGCCATTCAACGCTCTGCTAGCTCCATTCAGTTGCCCAAACTCCACCCCGCAAGGGATGATGGGGTCATTAAGTGATGATGATGATGATTCGAATTGGAGAGGAAAATCGGTGGGTTTAAGTGGGATGCAAGAAAAGAATCGCAGAGCAAAAGGGGGAAGCAATTTTGAAAAACCGAGCTCTCTGCTTTCTCATCCCCTGGCCAAGTTCGTCGTCTCCACCTCGTATGGGCCTCTCTTTTCCTTCCTCTCCACCTACTCAGAATTGCGTCTCAAGCTTTGCTATATAATCCCAGTGAGTCAAAACTGCCAATTCATCTTTTGTATAAATATACATTTCACTACCTATATTGTTATTTTGGCTTCCTTCTAAAGGGCTTTTTGCTGACAGATGACCTGACGTTTTTTTTTGTTTTTGTTTTTTTTCCTCCTTCATAAATACCCGGGTATTATTTTACAGGCCAGCGATTTCTGAAATTATTCAATGGAATAATCCATGAGATCTTGGGAGGTTGAATCGGAGTTGAATCACCCTGGTTTATTGTGAGCCGTAATATTCCATCCACCCATATCACTCGATATGTTGTAAATACACGATCTGAATCTTAATTTGCTCAGCTCACTAGACGAATTAGAGGGAGAAGCTTAACAACCTCTATATTTGGGGCTCCGGGAGAGTTTATTTTGATAGCCCCAATGTACGCAAAATACTTTGCTTGTCCTTTGTGTGTGTGTGTGTGTGTGTGTGTGTGTGTGTGTGTGTGCCATTTTCTGTTTTGGTCGTATTAAATTTTAGTTAGGCTTTTGGTTTCTACACTTCCAAGCAAAATAAATGTTTATAAGGCCCTTATGTAACACCTGACCCTCCCCAAGCTTTAAGACACCAGAAGATTTAGAATAGTAAATAAACAAGCCCGGTTTTTATTTTGGGGGGAGCTTTCTCTTCGGGAGAGTTTCTGCTGTAATATTCCTGATTTTTGAACGGAAAGACGTTGGGGAAAAATAGGTTGAAGCAAGCCAAAATGGGTCAGATTCCTTTATCCAGCTGGTACTACCGTAAAACGACATTTGGGCAACAGAGAGGCCTGTAATGAATCCTTGAGCTCCAGTTATGTTGTAGTAGTGAAGTAGCTGGACCAGAAACAGGGTTGAGTTAGTTATAGTCCTTCCTGAGGCGTGAAAGTCATGAAAGACTTTGGGAGAGTCATTCTCTCTCTCTGAATGCAATCCACCTCACAGGGTTGTTGTCGCAGGGGAAAACAGGAGAAAGGAGCATGAAGTACGTTAGTATGGTCATATATAAATCTAATAGTAGTAGTAGTAGTAATCCTCACCGCTCCAAGAATTTTAGCCGCTATGGGGTATCATCATGGTCCTGATAACATCTGAAGAGCGTTAGGTCGAAGAAGACGACAGTTTTGATGTTAGAATGAGACTTCGATTAGCTGGTAAAATCTTTTAGCAGTCCTTTCCTTCCTTCCTTCCTTCCTTCCTTCCTTCCTTCCTTCCTTCCTTCCTTCCTTCCGTCCTTCCTCTTTCCCCCTTTCCTTCCTCCCTCTCTCCCTTCCCTCTTTGCCCATTTTCCTCCCTCCCTCCCTTTGTTATTCATCCATCCATCCATCCATCCCTCCTATGACCCTCTGCTCCCTCCCCCCTCCCTCCTTTCCTTCCTTCCTTCCTCTTTCCTCCTTTCCTTCCTCCCTCCCTCCCTTCCCTCTTCGCCCATTTTCCTCCCTCCCTCCCTTTGTTTTTCATCCATCCATCCCTCCTATGATACTCTGCTCCCTCCCTCCCCCCTCCCTCCTTTCCTTCCTTCCTTCCTTCCTTCCTCCCTCTTTTCCCCTTTCCTTCCTCCCTCCCTCCCTTCCCTCTTCGCCTGTTTTCCTCCCTCCCTCCCTCCCTTCCTTCCCCCTTTGCCCATTTTCCTCCCTTCCCCCCTTCCTTCCTCCCTCCCTCCCTCCCTTCCTCTTTTCCCCTTTCCTTCCTCCCTCCCTCCCTTCCCTCTTCGCCCGTTTTCCTCCCTCCCTCTCTTCCCCCTTTGCCCATTTTCCTCCCTCCATCCCTTCCTCCCTTCCTTCCCCCTTTGCCCCTTTTCCTCACTCACTCACTCCAGCAAGATCTGGCTGCTTGAGCAAAAAGTTGGCCCGGGATCAAAACACCTCAGGAACAAGTTCTGCTGATGGGTAAATTACGAGGTCCTTGAGTCTTTTGTTCACCCTGTTCTTTTAACATGACGGTAATAACCCAGTGATGGAAATGTACCCAGCCCGATGAACTATTGATGAACTGCCAGCAAAATGGAATTCTGAGAGGTTCTGAGCGCAGGGCATTTTTCCTTTCAGAGATGGATGTGCTCGACTCTCTGGTTTTGAAGCCGTAATGACATCTGAAGCCGGATTAAAAGTCATTTCAGGGGAGGCTCCCCCTCCCCTCCCTCAACCGCCATTGACTACTTACCTTGACCGTGCTTGTTTCTTTCAAAAGAGGGAGATTTTCAAATGAAGGCGAGGTGTACAGAATGAAATGTATTATACGTTTCTCCAGGGAACAGAGCGTTCTGCGGTAATCTGGCCCTTCTCTCTGTATTTCTCATTAGCATCTTCGTGATGCCAAGTGACATAGAAGAGGCCCGAGACCACACGTGGTTAAATTTAGCTTAGACCATCATCCTTACCTGGAAGGATTGTTCCTGCAGTTGGCTCCAGATTGGACTGAAATACCAATCCAGCTGGGATACACCAGGATACGTATCATGAGTTCTTGGCATCGTGGGATCGAAAGGGCAGGGGCAACCGCTTTAATGCTGGCTTCCATGCAGACTAGACTCCGGGCAAGCATCCAAGGATGATGACCCAGTCATCACCATCTCAGCTTCCCCTGTACATGTTTCTGGCCAGGTAACATCGATCCATTCACAAGAGTAGCATGGTTCTGTTTTATCAAGTTCCTTGTAAAACTACCCGGACATTTACGGTCTAAAATGGATCAAATAAACCAGTGTTTCAACCTTGGCAACTTAAAGATGCGTGGGCTCCCAACTCCCGGGATTCCCCAGCCAGCGTGTTAATCGGTGGAACAACTTGCCTTCAGAAATTGTGGGTGCTCCAACACAGGACGTTTTTAAGAAGTGACTGGGCAGCCACTCGTTTAAAATTGCATACGGTCTCCTGCTCGGGGTTGGATTGGACCAGACGGTCTCCAAAGTCGCTTCCAACTTAATTATTCTATTAAGGGGTGGGCATGCCCTTCTCATTTATCCTCTTTAATAACCAGAGACTTGCTTGCGTACCACCCTAAGTGAAAACAAACGTCTTGAATCAGATTGTCTCCTTCACAGGCAAAGAAGGTGCTTCTGTCCACAAGCACAAGAGAAGATGTCCAGAAATCTGCATTGGAAACAAAAATAGGACAGCAAAATGTGCCATGGCCTTCACAGTAGAAAACAGCTTTAATAAGAGAACAAGATTTGCAATAAATAAGAGAACAATAGCTTTAATAACAATAGCCGGTGCAGTGGTTAGAGGGCAGAGTACTGCAGGCTACTTCTCCTGACAGCAATTTGGCAGTTCGAATCTCACCGGGCTCAAGGTTGACTCAGCCTTCTGTCCTTCCGAGGTGGGTAAAATGAAGAGCCAGATTGTTGAGGCTGACTCTGTAAAACCGCTTAGAGAGGGCTGTAAAAGCACCGTAAGGCCGTGTATAAGTCTTAAGTGCTATTGCTAGTGCTATTTAATAAGGAAACCAAGATTTTTCTGCCTGGAAAGTTCGTATGCTGAGCTACTGGATTTCTGCATTGGGCATCCAGATGCCTTCAGCCGGTCTTGAGTATAAACTCTCCAATTTCCCAGAATTTCTGCATCCTTTCTGATCAACTCTAACCACCAACCAATTTTAAGCAAAGCTTCTTGACGTCTGGATTCCAAGCAACAATGCAGGCGTATCTGGCTTAGCCTGACATCGCTCCTGTGGAATGAGACGCCTGTTCCGTGAGGGCTGATTTCCCCATGCGGCCCTCGTGTTTTTGTACAGCAAAGTACAACAACTCAGTCCGTTTCCAAGCACTGACAATAGCAACCTCGTTGTTATTGGCTGCCCGGTTCCACCTCATCCATCTGTTTTAAAAGTTTGCTTCCTATCGTCTAGTGTTTTTTCTGCCGCTTCAGCTCAAATGCTTCTCATTCTTTTGGACAAGACCGTTGGCTATTTCGTTACACGTCTTAAACCGGGTGGAATTTATGAGATGGGGAAATAAAAGCTCAGTGGAAATCGAGGCCTTCGAAACATGCGTAGATTCAAAATCCCCTTTTGAGCTGGATTTTGTTGGATGATTTTTAGAGGCAGGCAGTTTGGGAAAGGTTTCCAAAGAACGTAAAACCCTCCAGATGGCCTCCGAGTGATATCAGCCACAATGATTTGGTCCTTCTATCTTCTTAAAAGGTGGGAAACATGCTTCTTTACTCCTGCCAGAGATTGAAAAGTCACAGGAGCAATTTATTTTTCCTAGTCTCAAGTGCGGTCATTGAGGAGCTCCACCACCCTAAAAACAGCTTGCAAAGTTTTAGAAGACATCTGGAAAGGTGAGAGTTTTGGTGGCCTTGAATACGGGTAGTCCTCAAAAACAGTTCATTTAGTGACTGAGGTTACAACGGCACTGGGGGGGGGGAAAGGTGACTTATGACCCTTTTTTCACACTTACGACCATTGCAGAATCCCCACGGTCACATGATCAAAATTTGGACACTTGGCAATTGATTACGACGATCATGTTCTTGCCTTGACACCGGGCTGGGTTTTCCCAGGACAGATAAAGAATAATTGGCAAGTCTTGCACAATATCTTGAGCTTAGCCAGCTTTAACCTTCGGTTGGACTTTTTGGCAGCTCAGCCGGTTGGATTAGCGGATGATTCAGTTCGTGCGGTGAACCCAGGAAGTAGGTTAGTTCAGGAACCCAGCAAAACCCACGAGGCAAATGGGACTATCATGACGGAGTTGCCCGTGGATTGTTCTGACGCAGCTCCCTGAACACGACAAACCCTCGGTAGTTGAAGCAATGATTCCTTTATTAGGAGCGCCAGCAGCCCCGGCAAAAAGTTTCTCTCTCACCGCAGGCTAACAAGTCTGTCCGGCAGGGAGATGAATAGTTGTCTGCCACATCTATTCATCTCCGCCCCCTGCTTTTCATCTCCAGAGCTAGGGTGGGGCTTCGCTAGCAGCAGTGGTTCTTCCGTCCCGAGGACCGGCTGATAGATTTCCACTGCTCTCCTCTCCTCTGCCTTCAGGCACTGGACCCAGCTGTTCCTCCTCTTCCTCATCAGCCACCACCAGACCTGGGAGCTGTTGATTGTCCATCTGAGGGTTGACGGATGGCCCAGGCTCCGCCTCTGTTTTCTCTCTCTGACAGCTCCATTTCCTCTTCCCTGATGCTGACCCGGACTCCTCATCTGATTTGGCAGCTGACAGGCCACAACATGGATTTTCATTAACTCAGGCTTGCTTCGCTGAGCCCTGCCCTCTTAATTTGTGAAGCGGTTGTCATCAGTTCAAATCCACAGGATGTCCTCCCCATCACGTCAACCCATAGAGGACAGTTCCTGGAAATGGTCCATCCTAGATCCCCAGAAGAGTGAAATTCTTCTAGGTAGGCGCTACCCTGTGTAGGAGCCAGCCAAGCACAGGCCTTTCAAAGTCACAGCAACTTTGGCAGGCGATCCAGAATCTAATCTAGCTCCCAATCCGTATGGGGAGTAGAACAAGAGTAGGGTCACGATTTCTGAGGGTAGCCTAGGAGAGCCCATGAGTCCCAGCTGCAGTACGTCAAGGCTGCCATAAGAACAAGACAACAAGTCAACATCAAGTCAACTGAGCACATGCCAGGGACAGTCTGCTGTTCCAACACCAAGACTTTTTTTTAAGAATTATTGAGTGTTGGAGAACTCATCGAATTCCTGGGACTTCTAAGAAAAACCCAATGCTTCGAAGACCAGATGGAGATTTTTTGGGAGGTGGGGGGATTCGGCCTCCTTCCAGATCCTTCTGTGGAGTCCTCCGTGGGAGGACCACGACAGGATCAGCTTCTGAGAAGGTAGTCGTGGAACGAGAACGTCTGGATCGGACAAGTACATCTGTACGACTTGGAACGGATGACTTTCTTCCCCGTTTGCCCACTCGAACCTCGACAAGTCTCCCGCCCGCATTTGCATCAGCGGCGGGTTTCACATATTCTTACCACCGGTTCGCCGTGTGTGCGCACGCTCGCTTCACTCACACGTGTGCGCCTTCCACGCATGTACCCGTTCTTCCATGCATGTGCTTTGCTCATGCGTGCACTTTCTTGCGCATGCGCCCAGCCTTGAAAACGTGCCTAAATAGGATGGCATTACATCCTATTTACGGCATTACGTCCTATTATGTCCCACTCGCAGTCGCCGCTACCGGTTTGCCCGAACCGGCTGAATACCACCTCTGATTTGCATCCAATTTAACGGGTGTCACGACCTAATGCTCAATCCCCTGCCTTCTAATTTAATATGAATATTTTGCCGTCGGAGGTCTGAAGCCCAGGCTGCCTTCATCACAGGTGGCCTTGTTGTGTCAGAGCCTTGGTGCTTTATTGTTGTTGTTTTTCCCCCCCCCCCCGCCCCTCCCTCTGCATTTCTTCTGTTTTGTTTTTTTTTTTTTCTCCTTAAGCCTGTTCGAGGGTTAAGAAGTTGAGCGTCCATCTGCGGTTTACTTGGTGGTGACATTTATTCAAGTCGGGACAGCATCGTTCCGGGAAATCTCTCTCTAGCGGGCAAGCCATCTGCCCCAAGAAGAAGGGAAAAGCCCAGCAATGCAAGTTTCGGTCTCTCGAAAAGGCCAGAGGTCTCGGTGGCTTTGTCCTTCTCTTGCCGATCTGTCTGAAGGGATTAAGCCTGTTGAGGCCCAGCGTGGTTCTCACAACACTGTGGTTGGCCTTGCTTGTACTTTCCCTTTCTTTGACGAGATGTCTAAACAAGCTTGCGAAGAGCTCCCCAGCCTGCAGCCTTTGATCTGTTTGAGTGACCTCTTCCCTCCCCCCCAAAACAATACCAGAGAGAGAGAGAGAGAGAGAGAGAGAGAGAGAGGAATCGGTTTGCTCATTTTCATAATTAAGATCGTGTTGCTCAGACTGGTTTTTGTTTTAGGCTGGCTGGACACTGCGGCAGAGAAGCGTACGGTGGTTGCAGGACTGAGAGTACAGAGGTAGATGCAAGCGGGACATTCACACAACATGCTAAGCTTGTTCCATTTGAACTGGGGTGAGGTTTGGCACCGTTGGGGTGAGTCCAGCCTGTTTGGCTAGTTTGTGTTCCAAAAAAACTGGATACCAATAGCTTAATCCTAAACCCAAGTTAGCAAAACAATGCCCACAGCAGAACAGTGCTCACAAAACATGCTAAGACAAGGGGCTCAGTGTCCCATCACACACAAACCCACAAGCTACCAAACCCTGCTTAATCCTTAGTCTAGTGAGTCAAACTAACCCAGAAACCAAAATATATATACATAGGTATTTAGAATACTAAACTAACCTGATAGCTGAGTTAAAGCTTTCTGGCGGGAATCTAGTTTTGTTTCCACAGACAGACATGTTCTTAATGCCATTTAACGAAGGGTAGTCTTTACCGGTAGCTTAAAATTAAAACCCTCACTCAGCTTTTTGAGATCGGAATTGGGCTGCTGGTCAATTCAGATGCTCCTTTCTCTGGGAGACTTCTGCAACACAGAGACTGAGCGTCCAGAGTAAGCTGAGCCAAGATGTAGTTTGTTTGTGGCTTAGTTGCAACTTATTCACTAAACCATAGTTAAACAACCCAGGGTTTTAATGCGTTGTACATACACGGTCTACTGCCTTGCAGAAAGCCAAATTAATTTAAAAGATCTTGCCATGTTTGTCCTTAGCGGCCATCCCAAATCTCCTGCCCAAAGGGTTTCCAAGTAAGTCTTCCTACTTCTCGAGTGCCCCAAGACTGACCAGAAGAACAATGGTCTGTGCTAATATTTCTAGGAAGTTGGAGAGTTGGGGAAGGTCAAATTAATCCAGGAGGATCGAGTAACCTCTTAAAAGGTAAAGGTTCCCCTCACACATAAGTGCTAGTCGTTCCAGACTCTAGGGGGCGGTGCTCATCTCCGTTTCAAAGCCGAAGAGCCAGCGCTGTCCGAAGACGTCTCCGTGGTCACGTGGCCGGCATGACTCAACGCCAAAGGCGCACGGAACGCTCTTCCCTTCCCACCAAAGGTGGTCCCGATTTTTCTACCTGCATTTTTTTTACCTGCATTCGAACTGCTAGGTTGGCAGAAGCCGGGACAAGTCACGGGAGCTCACCCCGTTACGCGGCACTCGGGATTCAAACCGCCGAACTGCCGACCTTTCGATCGACAAGCTCAGCGTCTTAGCCCCTGAGCCACCGCGTCCCACGAGTAACCTCTTAGCTTTGTTCAAAAGTCGATGGGAAGGTAAAGGAGAGGGTTTTTTTTTTAAAAAAAAAATTGACGCAGAGTACCTAATTCCTCTCCCTGCTCCTTAAAACCAGGACTTAAATCTTGAGTAAAGAAAGAATCGAGTTTTTTTTTGGGGGGGGGGGCAGGGGGTGAGGGTGGATGGCAGTGTTTCTCTCTCCTTTGAGATGAGCGTTAACACGAAACACATCTGGGCTGGAGCCCAGGCGGCGTTGCCAGCATCTCTGCAAAAAAAAAACCAACAACACGCCTTCGGAATTTAATGCCTCAATGACTCCCACATCTGGCGCAGATTGGATGGGTGGAGTTGTGCATATTTGTGCCACCCTCAGCCTTACCCCGGGTCTCTCTCCTGCCAGTCAGAGAGTGCACTTTTGCTCCAGCCCAACCCAGAGGAGGAAGTTAATGGCGCACCAATCAATTCTTCCTTTTTTCCCCAAGCAGCCGTTATTATAAATAACATCGGAGAGGACGGGATGGTTGCTGCCAGCGTTAAAGGGAAGAACCTCTGCTCGAAAAATCCTAAATAAACAGGATGTGATAGGATGACGATGATGATTAATTAACTTATCTCCTCTCTCTCTCTCTCTCCCTCCCTTTTTTTTTTCGGGCAGAGGTTCTCCGATTGGTTCTTCTACATCTGGATCCTCTCCAGATATTTTAAAAACCCTATTTGGTTAAATTACAGTACCCGGTGGTTTGGGGGTTTTTTTCCCCCCTCTAACAAAACGCATTGATTTGATATTCAAAAACATTTTTATATTTAGTCTGTTAACCTTTTGTAATTCCCACCCACTGCTTTTAAACTGCAGAATGTGGTAGGGCTTCTTTTTTTTCTTCCCCCTTTTCTTTCTTTTTTTTTTTAATGCTAATTGTTGTCAGTAGGGTATCAGCCATGAGCCCTTAGCAATTTAAACGCATTGAATTGTAATGCAGGTGCCGTTAATTGGAAGGCTGCTATTGTTTTCCTGGCAATAGCGAATATGTTTCAAACAATTCCTCGCAAATTGGATTTGAGGCCGTTTTTTTTTTTTTAAAAAAAAAAAGAAAAAGAGAGGGAGAGTTTAAAGATAACTTTAGCTTCCAATTTAGCCTGGAAAAGGAGGCGAAAAGGAGAAGCGAGCTGCCGAGAGGCTTTGTCTCGCCCGTTTAGGCTGAATGGGGGAAACTGCGGCGGCGTCTTTCAAGCCACAGAGACGGTCCTTGCACGGATGCAAATTTGCACGCTCTCACTAGCGATGTCCGAACGGGTTCGCCAAACCCCCGGCTTATGTAGATTAGATTGGCACCGTAGTGAGAAATCCGAACCGGTAGTGTAACGCACGTCCAGTTGAGTTACACCCAGTGTTTCCACAAAGTAGGACTTAAAAAGAATAAACATTCTTTTTTGCAGTTCCTTTCATCAGATGCTCACATCTTCGGTGCCTTTTGGTTAAATGCAGCCGGAAAAGCTGCTGGCGGACTTCTAATTGTTTGCTACCGTAAGCTAACACTATACTCCTGAAGTAGCATGGAGGTCCATAGTCCCCTTCGCTTTAAACCATCTTAATTGAAACTGGAGGCTTTCATGGTGGGAACTCAAGTCTCCTCTCGTGTCAGAGATGCCGTAACTAGAAAGGAGAAATGTTTCATTGAGCAAGAGCACTTATATACCGCTTTACAGTGCTTTACAGCCCTCTCTAAGCGGTTTACAGAGTCAGCCTCTTGCTCCCAACAATCTGGGTCCTCATTTTACCCACCTCGGAAGGACGGAAGGCTGAGTCAACCTTGAGCCTGGTGAGATTCGAACTGCCGAACTGCCAGCAGTCAGCAGTAGCCTGCAGTACTGCACTCTCACCACTGCGCCACCATGGCTCATTTAAATTTAAAAAGAGTAAAATTTCAATAAAAACATACAACTCACGACCGCAATTGGGCCCAAAATGTATGTTGTTAAGTGAGAAATTTGTTCAGGGAGTTTTCTCCCCATTTTACGACTTTTCGTGCCCGTTTTGTTCAGCGAATCGCCTCAGTTGATAAATGAGTTACACGGTTGTGAAGTGAATCTGGTTTCCCCCCGTGGACTTTACTTGTCGGAAAGTCGCAAAAGGGAATCACATGTCATAAATGAGAGTCAGTTGCAAAGAATCCGAATGAAAAATCACACGGCCATGGGATTGCTGCCACCGTCCTAAGTGTGAAAAACGTTCATAAGTCAGGGGTTTTTTTTCCCCCCAGCACCGTTGTAACTTCGAACAGTCACTAAGCAAACCGTTGTAAGTCGAGGACTAGCTGTGTATCTCTACCCTGAGCTCATGGACCTATCCTAACTTGGAAATAAAAGAGAAACAGAATTGTGGGCTTGCCAAATTCAGACCGGAAAGAGGCACTCTGAAAATGACAGGGGTTACTGTTTGCTGGTAAAGGCTTCCACGGTGATGGAGCCGATCGGCCAAAAGCAAAAAGGCTAGATTGAAAAACGGGAAGGAGAAGAAAAAAATAAAATAAAAACTGGCGTATAAGTGATCCTAATTGCCCGTCAGAAGAACTGAAAGACTTGGCAATCGGATAAGGCACCGGAGAAACAGCAAGCAGTTCTCTGGGAGTACATCTCTTTTATATTAATAAATATTGTTATTTGTTTGTTGTTTTCATAGTAGTATTATAGCCGGGGCCATATAGATGGGCAAGGATATTTCCAACCAGCAAGTCATTCTGTGTGCATGTCGTTCCTTTCGCCTCTTCCGTGAATCTCAATCAATCAGTCAGAATAGAGTTGGAAGGGACCTTGGAGGTCTTCTAGTCCAACCCTCTACTCAAGCAGGAGACCCTAAACCAGGGGTCGGCAACCTTAAACACTCAAAGAGCCACAAAGGTCCTCACTGGAAGCCCCCCGTTCAATTCTGGAGCCAACATGCTTCTGTTTCCACATGCTTCTGTTTCTAAATTGGGCACCATTGCAGGTGTATAGAAGGAGGCTTAATCAACTTAAGTCAATGGTGCCATCGTGGTTTGTTTTTTTTACCTGGAATGTTGGAAAAAATTGGGATGATACGTATTCCAGGACTTAACTTGAAATACGTTATTTGCTTCCTTTTCACCGGAAAAGCTCCTAAATCACTTCTGGCATAAAAATTATCGAGGGATGATTTAGAGAGCCAGTTTGGAGTAGTGCAGGGGTCGGCAACCTCAAACCCTCAAAGAGCCACAAAGGTCCTAACCGGAAGCCCCCCGTTCAATTCTGGAGCCAACCGGAAATCCGGTTCCCCCCACCATAGAGTCTCCTCCTAGCGCGGCATCCTTTTTCCTCTACCTGTCCTAACCGAAAGCCCTATCAAATTGTGGAGCCGACTAGCAAGGGAGCCGCAGTAGAGGAATGAAAGAGCCACATGCGGCTCCAGAGCCACGGGTTGCCGACCCCTGCCCTAGACCGTTTCATCTCCTTAGCTAAGAAAGAAAGTGAACTTCCTTCCCAATTCCAAGCAGTAGAGGAAGAAACCCACCCACGACTCACATCAGACGCACAGCTGGCCTTTGCTGTGGCATCTCGTACCCAAGATCCATCTGACCCACAAGCTCTTAAGCTTCTTCGCTGTGGCTCTGGAACGATAGGCCTGTATTGTAGGTTAAACCCAGATCTGATCCAGTGTGGGTGGACGCTTTAAAAGTGCGGCGATCTCCCGGAGATCCCTAGAGCTGGCAGAGATCTCATTATTCAGGAGAGGGAGGTTGTAAAGAGAGCCTTGCCTCTTTTCAATCAAGCAGTTGCTTTTTTTTAAAAAAAAAAAAAACTTTCTCCAGATGTGGGAAGATTGCAGAGGGAACGCATTCTTGCAAAAGAGCCAAATCTCTGCATTTTTTTTTAAAAAAAGAAAACCCAATAATAATAAAATCTATCAAGTCAGCAAAAAGCTTTCTCCTGGGCATTGGAGGTTTTAATATGCATTTTTCTTACTTTTCTTTTCTTTTTTTTTTTTCCGGGGGTGGTGGGTAGGTGGTTGACCCTATAGAAAGTGTTGATTTAATCCCCTCCCACCTTCGCTTGCAACCTAGCATGTTATATGTGCTTCTCCCTTAAAAGACTGCCAGTTCTGCATCCTTCACCTGTGATAGATTTCCTCTCCTCCTGTGATTTCCCATTTCCGTATGTTCCCAGAGATCCACGCAGGCCGAACATTTGAGAATGGAACAAGAGAAGCATTAAGCCGTTCCTGTTTTCTGTCTCTCTTTCTCTCTCCCCCCTACAAATGGGGCTGCCCCTTTGCTCCAATACACCCCCGAGAAATTCATTCTAAGTTTATAGGTGTCAGCTTGGATGGATGCAGCCGCATTCCTAGAAGGATATTGGACTGATACCTTGGCTTCCTCTGCTTTGTGGGGTTTTTTTCAGCAGGCACTGAAAAGCCAAGGATTTGTTCAATCCTTAAGGATTTAAGTTCCCCTCGCACATACGTGCTAGTCGTTCCCGACTCTAGGGGGCGGTGCTCATCTCCGTTTCAAAGCCGAAGAGCCAGCGCTGTCCGAAGACGTCTCCGTGGTCAGGTGGCCGGCGTGACTCAACGCCAGAGGCGCACGGAACGCTGTTCCCTTCCCACCAAAGGGGGTCCCTATTTTTTCTACTTGCATTTCTTTTTTTACGTGCTTTCGAACTGCTAGGTTGGCAGGACAATTAATGGGAGCTCACCCCGTTACGCGGCGCCAGGGATTCGAACCTTGAACTGCCGACCTTTCGATCGACAAGCTCAGCGTCTTAGCCGCTGAGCCACCGCATCCCTGTTAAATCCTTACTCTCTCTATATATATTACATAAAGGGGAAAGTTAGGATTTCCTATCTGGAAACTTGGAGTTTCCTTAATGTAAAACTCTGCCGCTTTGTTCCAACCGTTCTTCATTAGAGGGATTACAAACACAACTTGCAACCATATGTTCTGGACATCCTCGTGGCCTGGAGTGTTGGCTTCCCCAGGAAGTTCCATCTCATTAAACTTTTCTGTTATTACAGTTTCCCCCTCCCTTCCCCCCCCCCCCACCCCCCCCCTCCCGCTCCCCAATGGAGGCCAAACATCTCATGGCTTCTGGTATGTCAGTTTCAATGGAGCTTGTGCGTTTGTGCGTGCCTCTTGTCTTTTTGGTCTCCGTAGATCTCATCTGGATTATTTATATATTATAAATAAATATATATATATATATTGCATATATATTTATATTATAAATATATATTGCGTTTACCAACTTAGCGTTTTCCCAATGAGATCTACGGAGTCCAAAAAGGCAGCTGCCTCTATTTTTTTCCCCCCCTTATTCTGAGGAAGGGTGTGCCAGCACATCATTTTGTTTTTCACTTGTTTCTGCAGTTCGTTAATATAGGGCTGGAAGAGACCTCGGAGGTCTTCTAGTCTGACCCCCACTGCTCAAGGCAGGAGACCTTTTATAAGATGTTCCCCTGTCCGGTTTTTCCTTGCTCAGTTTTGAAATGTGCTGGGAACTATCAATGGCTGTTAGTTGATAGTTGTGGCCTTCTGGTTTGTTGGGTTTTTTTTTTTTTTGTTTGTTTGTTTTGACCTCTTTGGACATTGTTCAGTGTTGCCCTTTCCAAATTGAAGACACTGTTGAGAAATAGAATAAAAATCAATTCCAAATAGTATTATTATTATTTTTATTTTTTTTTTAGGATTTTTCCCAGCTCAGATTCCATTTTTTTTCCTAGTATTATCTTAGAAAGAAAAGAACGCAGGCTTCTGGCAAATTTCTCCAGGCTGTGCTTACTTCAAGAGTTGCTTTTTAATCTCAGTGGCATCATGGCATCATAAGGCCTGGGATGAAGAGGTCTTGAGGGACCCAGCACTGCAGTTGAGCTCCAACATCAGATCTCTCTCTCTTTCCCTTGGGGAAAAATTACTTGTAGGGACTGGAGCCAGAGGGCAAATTTGATCTCCTTTAAAAAAAGAAAATTGCTCAGGAAAAAGAGCTGGTGCTTCCCCTCCGTTTCTTGGGCACCCGTCACTTTTTAAGGTTTTTTTGCTTTGAAGTGTTGGAAGAAATATCCTTCTGGGTTCAGTTCCAAGTGGGGGAAAAAGACACTGGATTCTTGGAAGTTGCTTGGAAAGAAGGTTTATTGATGAACAGGATCACGTGCCTTGGAGATCTTGGGCGGAAAAAATGGGAAGAGACGCTGAGAATCCCTGGGTTTTATACTCTCTCTGGCTTTGAACTTCCTGGGGGGCACAGGAAGAGTCTCCTGATTGGTTGCTGTCGGAGGTCATAGCTGGCTTTGTAGGTTGTCTGGGTGCTAAGTTTGGTTGAATCTTGCTGGGTGATGCAATGAAGGGCAATTAAATGGCTCTGCCTGAAGGAGGTAGATCTTTATGTAGAAAGTCTGGCCCAGGCCTTAATGACCCATTAACAAATTGGGGGGGGGGGGAGCTGAGTTGATGCCTCCCTTTTAGGGGAAATATTCTGCCCTTTTAATATTTCCCAAAATATTTCATTTTCTAGGAGAGGGGTGGGTGCTAACTTCCTACAGAAGCTAGTACGAGCAGTCATCGACTTAAAACAGTTCGTTTAGGGCCCGTTGAAAGTTACATTGGCACTGAAAAAAAGGGACTTTTTCCACACTTACGACCGCGGCAGCATTCCCGGCGGTGATCACGTGATCAAAATTTAGAGTCGGCTCGGCAACTGACTCGTATTTATGACAGTTGCATTGTCCTTGGGGGGGGGGGGTCACGCAAACCCCCCTGGCAAACCCTTGAGAGGCCCAAAAGCCGGCCGGGGGGGGGGGAGCCAGATTCGCTTAACGCCCGCCTGCCTAAACTTCACCACTGCAGTGATTCGCTTAACAACGGCGGCAAGAAAGGTGGTAAAATGAGGCGAAACTCGCTTAACCGAGCCGCAGAAATTCAGGGGCTCCGCTGTGGTTGTAAGTCGAGGACCACCTATACATAAATTATTCGGTAAAAATAATTTTTTTAAAATTTGGGGTTTTAATATTTTAATTGGGTTTTTAATAGTCGGGGCCATTGTTTAATTTGGTTTTATTTGGCTTTTAAATTTTGTATGTATGTTTTTTACTTTTGGCTGTTCACCGCCCTGAGTCCCCTCGGGGAGAAGGGCGGTATATAAATCTAAATAATAAATAAATAAATAAATAAATAAATAAATAAATAAATAAATAAATAAATAAATAAAATAAGTCTGCTGCCACTTGGTTGTTCACCAGGACATCGAGACCCAGCGCAGACAATCCAAACAGCCTCCCCATTTCACTCCTGCGGATGTCTTGGCTGCGTGGCGTCGCAGCATCTTCCCCACACCTGCCTTATTAATTACTGACATTTATTGGTAATTGAATTGAGCATTAAAGGCTAATGAACAGTGTCTGGTCACCTTTACAGGGAATACCGGTGGCAGCGCTGAAGGCGCCCCGAGCAATATTTCTTCTTCTTTTTTTTTCCCCCTCTGAAGAGAAAGGACTGTCTTCTGGCACCCGAATTCAGCCAGGATGGGCCCATAACTCTTTGTGCCCCATGGTTAGAAGCTGGGTCTGCAAGCTTGACAATAATCCCCCTTGTCATTCTCCTCGTTACAGGTGCTTAGGGCTGATTCTGTTTCTTCCCTTCCCTTCCCTTTTTTTTTTTTTTTTTTTTTGCAGTGCCCTACACAGGCGATTAGCGCGTGGTGTAATTGAGCTGGTTGTTAAAAAAAAAAAAAAGATAATTAATTGGCATTTCACTCCTCCGGAGGAGGTCAAACTGCCCCATCTTTGGTCATTACCTAACTATTCATCCCCGTTCCTGTCCGCTGTGTTCTTCCCCCAAGGTGACGAGATGATCTTTATCTTGCTGATCAAGAAAAAAACATCAGCTGTCCTAATTAAAAGAGACACGGAGGGGGGGGGCGGATTTGAGGGGGTGACGCCCGAGTGGCAGGATTGATTAGGTCCCAGTGCCTGGGCTGATATTTAATTTAAAAAAAAAAAAAACCCACTACACAATTGAGTCCAAAATTTCCGTGGTTAAGCGAGACATTTGCTCAGTGAGTTTTGCTCCGTTTTACGTCCTTTCTTGCTCTTGGGTTGTTGAGTTAGTAACATGGCCGTTAAGCGAATCTGGCTTCGCCGTTGACGTCGCTTGTCGGAAGGTCTCAATACGGGATTGCGTGTCCCAGGGACACAGCCATGCTCATAGCAAATAGCCCTTAGACTTATATACCGCTTCACAGGGCTCTCTAAGCAGTTTACAGAATCAACTTCTTGCCCCCCAGCAATCTGGGTCCTCGTTTTGCTGATCTCGGAGCGAAGCAGGTATGAACCAGTGACCTATCATCTGAATTTTGATCACCTGATCACGAGGAGGCTGTGAAAAACGGTCCCAAGTCACTTTTCTCGGTGCCGTAGTAACTTTGAACGGTCACCAAACGAGCTGTCGTAAGTCGAGGACCACCTGAATTAGCCGTCGTACGGGAGAGCTATAACACGTGTCAGGGTTCCAAGTAATATACCCATAGCAAGCAGATGTCCGAGGCAAGTAAGATTCCTTAAAAGAACGTTATTGGACAAGGAGCCTGAGTGGCGTAGGAGGCTAATGCCTCTACTAAGGCAGCATTTAACATCCAGCTGCCTGCAATTACTGTAAGTTCAAATCCCACCAGGCTCAAGGTCGACTCAGCCTTCCATCCTTTCTAAGGTGGGTAAAATGAGGACCCGGTTTGTGGGGGCAATAAGCTGACTTTGTATAAAATATACAAAAGGATGAAGGCTATTGCTTAACGCATTGTAAGCCGCCCTGAGTCTCCGGAGAAGGGCGGCATATAAATATAAATAAAAAATAATAATAATATATATATATATACTGGCAGGGACTGGTGAAAACCGACTCTAAAGGTTCCTGTGGTTTTCACCGAATTAAAAGTAAAAGTTTTCTCCCCTTTCCCAACTCATCAATCACATGGCCCAATCAAGCAGCTGTCCGGTTGCTCTGATACTTGACTCCTCCTCTCTTCAGCCACCTGCAGGAATGTCCTTGGGTCTCAGGGGAAACTATTTTGTTTCGGCCACAAAACCCGCAACTCTCTCTATTACACACACACACACCCTCCCGAATCCCTCAGCCCCAGTGTGGCAACGCTGAAGCCTCCCAAGATGGCCTCAGTCAGGGCAGCTTCAGTGTGTTGACAACGCATGCTTCGACTCCATACGGAAAGATGCGGGGGGGGGGGGGAAAGCTGCAGCAAGCAACTCGGAAAGAAACCTTGGGTTCTGCAAGTTTTGAGGGTCGGGCTTCGCCGGCGGTGAGCGGGCTGGGAAAACGTCGTCGACGGGAGCTGTCCATCCGAGGTCGCAAATTCCCCTGAGTCGACATGCACTTCCCGTGCCCCACAGCTCACCAGGCAGGTCAACCCTTGACAGCTGCGGTGTCATTCTTGAAAACTATTAGTGCATTAAGAGATTGGAAATGATGCTGTAAGCAGCATTCTGCTTCCCCTTCGAACGTTAAATGCGCCAGTGCAGCGAAAGCTAATGAAGAGAGAGAAAAGTGTGTGTGTGTGTGTGTGTGTGTGTGTGTGTGTGTGTGTTAATAACCGACGTCCTTTGTCAAAGGCCCAAGGCCGTTTTGCTGACCGGAAGACCGTTCTCACCATCCGGCAGAAAGTGCTGGAGGAAAGAAGCACAGCTACCAGAGGGCCTCCGGAGCCTGGGGAGGCCATTTTCGCCCTCCCGGAGACTCGAAGAAAGCACCCCCCGTCCCCCCATGGTGCAGGAGGCTGACTAGGCCACGCCTACTATGGCCACGCCCACCCAGCAACCGGGCAGAGAACCCCTTGTTAAAAATTTTGAAGCCCACCCTTCTGTAGTTCCCTTAGATACCTCCTCAGAAATGTGGTTTATTCAGAGGTAGGGTTAGGGTTAGGGTTAGGATTGTGGGAACGGCCACGAAACAAGAGCCTTGGATAGTACAGTGGTCTAAAGCCCTGTTATTAACATCAGCTGCCTGCAATTATTGCAGGTTCGAATCTCACCAAGGCTCAAGGTTGACTCAGCCTTCCATCCTTTCTAAGGTAGGTAAATTGAGGACCCAGATTGTGGGGGCAATAAGCTGACTTTGTATAAATATACAAAAGTATGAAGGCTATTGCTTAACGCATTGTAAGCCGCCCTGAGTCTCCGGAGAAGGGCGGCATATAAATCAAATTAAAAAAAAAAAAAAACGAAGGTGGGAGAGATGCTTTAACCCCAGATGATGATTCTTTTTTTTTTCATAGAAGGAGGAAGCCATTGCTTCGGTTTACCCCGTCTGCAAAGGAGCAAGCATGGCCTGGTGACTTTCAGAAACATCCCCCTCGCCTTTCTTCTGGTCGACCCGCACCCTGATCCACAGGCTGACCAGCTGCCTGAGGTAAGAAAGTCCAAATATTCAAGGGGGCAAGGCCTAGATCCATTTGGGTGGGTGGGTGGGTGGGGCAGACAAAATCCGTTTCCCCTTTTCTCACCTCCCTGAATGTCCCTCGAGATTTTCTACGTTCCTCAACCCTTCTTCTCCTCCCGGTTACCTCCCTGCCAGGACCCTCTCCGAGTTGTGTAGCGAATCCCCATCGTCGTCGTCGTCCCCCGACCCAACATCCTCAAAAAACTCTCAATCGGGACAGTTTCTGGAACCTGCCCTCCGTCATCCTGTCTCATATTGGGGGGGGGGGATTAAAATCCCAGTGTTTTGCTCCGTGTGATGTGGCTGAGCCAAGGTATCATTTCTCCGGAATATCTGAAAATAGAGCAACCAAAACGATCCGCGGTCTGGAGGCTAAAATGATAACGGGTTAGGGGATGAAGAGAAGGCTCAGGGGAGACATGACAGCAGCCTTCCAGTACTTGAGGGACAGTCATGAAGAAGAGGGCGGGGGGGGGGGGGGCTTGACTTATTCTCCAAAGCACCTGAGGGCAGGACAAGAAGTAACAGATGGAAGACAGATCCTAGTATTAAGGAGGAATTTCCTGACAGTGAGGACAATTAATCAATGGGACAGCTTGCCTCCCAGAGCTGCGAACGCTCCATCACTGATTTCCAAAAATAGACTGGGCCACCGTGTATGTGGAATGCTATAAAGTCTTCTGCCTCGGCTAAGGGGTTGGACTAGAAGACCTCCAAGGTCCCTTCTAGCCCTGGGATTACACAAATCTCCAGACCTAATCAATCGGTTAATGGATGCTCCCCCCCCCTCTTTTTTTTTATTAAAAAATATGCATTGTATTCCAGTACCTCTTTAATGGAAAGGGACGCGGTGGCTCAGTGGCCAAGACGCCGAGCTTGTCGATCGAAAGATCGGCAGTTCAGCGGTTCGAATCCTTAGTGCCGCGTAACGGGGTGAGCTTCCGTGACTTGTCCCGGCTTCTGCCAACCTAGCAGTTCGAAAACACGTAAAAAAATAAATAAATGCAAGTGGAAAAATAGGGACCACCGTTGGTGGGAAGGGAACAGCGTTCCGTGCGCCTTTGGCGTTGAGTCATGCCGGCCACACGACCACGGAGACGTCTTCGGACAGCGCTGGCTCTTCGGCTTTGAAACGGAGATGAGCATCGCCCCCTGGAGTCGGGAACGACCAGCACGTACGTGCGAGGGGAACCTTTGCCTTTTTTACTTCTTTAATACCGATCCCCTGTTTTCCTTCCTCGCATCTCCCATCCCTACAGAGAGAAGTTGAAAAGCAAAGTTCCAGGGCCTCCACAGAGAAAATGGAAGCTTCCAGCTCGCTTATGGTCAAACGTAGCAGGTATGTTCACCTTACCTCTTCTTAAAAATTGGAGCCGGCCCTGCTTTTAAGGCAAACGGGCTTAGGTGGGAAGGAAGTGCAAATTTGCCTGAAATATGAAAGGACCAAAACATACTTTATTATTAAAGCTTGCTTCCTTGCCATATATATATATATATATATATATATTTATTTGGTGAGTCATACTGCGTTTATTGGTTTCTATAATAAGAGCGTCTTTTATCCGTGTGACTTATTGCAAAGGTCAAGTAGGATTCTTGTGAGGTGCGTTTGTGAACATTTCTCCATCTTTATAATCTCTCTTTCTTTCACCCTCTCTCCTTCCTACATTTTTTTATTTTTATTTTTTTGCCAACAAGCTTGTTGTCACTCCGTAATATTGATGATTAAATACTGGGTATGCTTTTGTTGACATTTTCACCTGAAATCTCAGCTTCTGCACACAAAGCACAACCTTCACCTGTTCTTCGACGCGGAACCTTTTGTGCTCTTCATCCTGAGAGAACAGTGAAGTTTGCCAGAAATCTGAAATTTGTCTGGGGAAAGGGTGGGAAAATATGATGATAGCAAGACAGATTCACCCAACTCTGGCTCTCAACACGCAAACATTTAACACAAAGGTAGCTGGCAGCAACACAATTAACTTCTGGAGTGGAGTTACCTTTGCAGAAGTTACACAGTCAGATCCTTGACCCATCTAGAACCTTCTGCACGGCAGTCAGAATTCTTTCACTAACCCAGAGATGCCTTCGCATTGAACAGAGGAACCTGGGCTGTTCCAGAACAGAATTTATCTATTTCGTTCGGCTGCAGTTTTCCAGCATTTCGGAGAAACAGCATTCCCATTGTCAGGGTTCCAAGGAATACACCCATAGCAAGCAAAACTCGGAGGCAGGTAGAGCCTTCAAAGAATAGTTTTATTGGGTATATCATATTGGCACAGTTCTGGTGAAAACCAACTCTGTAGGTTCCCGCGGTTTTCACCTCATTAAAAGTAAACGTTTTCCCCTTTTCGCAAACCATCAGTCACACGGTTCAGTCAAGGTATATGCCCAAGAATCTAGTCAACTGATGGTCAAAGCTAAATTGGTGCTAGCTAGATCTTTAGAAGGCCAGATCCTGAAGAGGAAACTCAAATCCTTTGGCCACCCAATGAGAAGGAAGGGCTCCCTGGAGAAGAGCCGAATGCTGGGAACGATGGAGGGCAAAAGGAGAAGAAGGGGACGGCAGAGAACGAAGTGGCTGGATGGAGTCACCGAAGCAGTCGGCATGAGCTTAAATGGACTCCGGGGGATGGTAGAGGACAGGAAGTCCTGGAGGAACGTGGTCCATGGGGTTGTGATGGGTCGGACACGACTTTGCAACTAACAACCACAAAGGGTCAACAGAATTCACAGATGGATGTGGGTGTCTTGTGGCTGCGCAATGATTCCAAACTAATGACACGTCTAACCCCGCCTTCCAGCTCAGCCTGCTCGTCTCCTACCCCAGTGGTTCTCATCCTTTTCTTCACCACGGAAATACCTAAATACCTTTTGTGGCCACAGGAACACCCCCCCCCCCAGACTTCACCCAAAATTTAAATCATAACATTTCTTCAAACCCTTTCACAGCCCCCCCCCCCCCCCCCACTCCCATGACGATATTGTGCCCTTAGTAGCTAAGACATTGAGCTTGTCAATCAGAAAGGTCGGCGGTTCGAATCCCTAGTACAGGTCTCCTGCGTGAGCAGGCGTTTGGACTGGATGACCTCCAAGGTCCCTTCCAAGTCCGTTACTGTTGCTTCGAGACGTTAGAGAACCACCGTCCTTACACCATCCTTTACAAACTATAGTTTTTCCAAAATTCTGCCCATTCACTAATTTTATCGCACGAAGACGCATTCTGCCGGGGGTGCCTTGCAAGCAGGTCAAACCCTCTGGAGAGAGACCCCCGGGGCTGAAGAGGCCTCCTCCCACCCCCACCCCTTGAGGCCTGTCGCACGCTGCCGGGAGCATCTTAATTGAACTAGGAAGGAAGAGAGAAGCAAGCATTTCTAACGCTTTTCGGCGGCAGCGTTTCTCGGGGCGGGGGGGGGGTTGATCCTGATACCCACAGAAGAATACCGGCTCCCGGCCTTAACAGTTCCCGCCAGCAGATACCAAGACCGAGTGGTTTAGAGGGGCAAGATAACAGCAGGAAGATTAGCCATTTCGTCTCTCTTCGGGAGGAAGGGAAGGAGTGACTGGTGTGGCTCCAATTAGGTGCCTGCTGGAAGAAAGAGAAGTGAACCCACCAGGGAGATCTAATTGGTTTCTCATCTGAGTGACAGACGCTGCTGGAGAGGCCTCGCTTTGGCACAAGCGAACCCAGTGGTTTGGGCTCAGCCTGTGAGGTGGGGGGGTGGAAGAGAAGCCCTCATACCTCTGCTGTGATAAAGGGAAGAGTGGTTTGTTTATTCGTTTATTCATTTAGCGTACGGCCTATCATACATAAACTGGCAATATCAGTATCGCCTTTCAACTAGCTGAGAACCTAATAAAATATAGATGTCCACGGCAGCGCAAAGAAGAGCAACTTAGATGAGTAAAAACCTGGAGACTTAAAATATAGACTTGAAAACAGCTCATCTGTCTGGAACCCGCACTGCATATCGGACATAAATACAATCGAGAGAGTCCAGGGATATTTTATACCAGAAGAGTATAACCGCAAGAAAATCCCTTATGCCACCAGACTCCAAATTTGGGCTTAGACAACTTAGAATTACGCCGGCTTCAGTCTGACCTAAGCGTCGTACACAAAATTATCTGCTACAACGTCCTACCTGTCAACGACTACTTCAGCGTCAACTACAACAATACAAGAGCACACAATAGATACAAACTCAAGGTAAACCGCTCCAGACTCGATTGCAGAAAATACGACTTCAGCAACAGAGTGGTCAATGCCTGGAATGCACTACCTGACTCTGTGGTTGCATCCCCAAACCCCCAAAACTTTAACCTTAGACTGTCTACTGTCGACCTCACCCCATTCCCAAGAGGTCTGTAAGGGGCGTGCATAAGTGCACCAGCGTGCCTGCCGTCCCTTACTCTTTTCATGTATTCAAATTATGTTTATACTTTTACCTGTTATCTTATAGATGCTTGACAAACTTAAAAAAAAACATCAACATAGGAAGGACGGTTGCAGGATTTGGGTGTGGCCAGTCCAGAGAAAAGAAAGATTCGGGAGGGACATGAGAGCAGCATTCATGCCCTCAGTGACTAAGACATTGAGCTTGTCGATCAGAAAAGTCGACGGTTCGAATCCCTGGTATAGGCCTCCTGAATGAGCAAGGGGGTTGTACTAGATGACCTCCCAGATACCTTCTAGCTCTATTCTATTAATCTTATGTGAATTAAGCCACTTGTGCCTTACTACCCTTATTGTTCCTTGTGTTTGACACATACCGTCCTTGCGCAAGCTTCTCCCGAGAGCTCGACGGAGTGGAGGAGCTGTAGAACATCCCCCAGAGTCGTGTTTCAGAAGGTAGAAGTAGCAGTCTCAGAGTTGGAAGGGACCTTGGAGGTCATGTAGCCCAACCCCTTGCTCACCCAGGAGACCTATACTAGGGATTCGAAACGCCGACCTTTCTGATCGCCAAGCTCAACGTCTCAGCCACTGAGGGCACCATATCGTCCCAGGAGTGGGAGGGAGGTGCCCGCGAAGGCTAGGAAGAAATGTTATGAAGGACCGCTGGAATAAACAGCCGTCCTGCTTCGTAATGCATTAAACAAGCTATGAGGGAATAAGCCCCAGTTTGAGCCTTTAAATCTGCTTAGTTGAGGTAATGCTCAACAGCTGGGGAAGAAATGGAGAAGCCTCGCAATAGAGGAAATGACCAAATCCGTGAGCTCTCCAGAACCATAACAAGAGAGGAAGAAACCAAGTTTTCAAGGGAATCTGGCCAAGCAGATAAAAAAAATCACTGGAAGAGTGATCACCGGCTTAAAAAAAAAGAATTACATGTAGATTTATCCCACAATGGTTTAAAAGCATAAAACGCACGCACACACAAACACAGGTGGGAAGATGAACAGGGAAAGCGTAAATACATAAGAAAAAGCAGAAAACGTCACGAAGAGCAAGAATGCTGTTTAAACTTTTTTTCTTTTCTTTTTTTTTAAAAGGAGGAATGACAAACATTAGGAAGTTTAGACAGGCGTGAGTCAACTTGCTGCTCTGGTCTTTATTTTATTTTATCTCTTTGGATGCTCTTCGTGGCCCAGCAGGTGTAAGGATGGTGTGAAGGAGCACCCTCAGAAAACGGGGTTCATTTAATGACCTGTCTTTTCATATCTTAAAAGTCCCTGCCTCAAGTCTTTCTCAAAGACACATCCATCTGTTAAAAGAGTCACGAGTTCAGCAACATGTACCGACGTGCGACCGCAATTGAGCCCAACACTTCTATGGCTAAGCGAGACGGTTGTTAAGTCCGTTTTGTCCCCGTGCTACCACCTTTCTTGCCATGGTTGCTGAGTGAATCGTTGCGGGTGTTTAAGTTAGTCACAAGATGGTTCAGTGAAACCGGCTTCCCCCATTGGCTTTGCTTGGTCGCAAAAAGGGGATCACATGACCGTGGGAAACTCCCATAAATGTGAGTCAGCGTTTCCAAGCGTCCGAATTTTGATCCTGGGGCAAAGGTCGTAAGTGTGGGAAAACGGTCACGAGTCAATTTTTTTCAGCGCCATCGTAACTTTGAACGGTCGCTGAATGAACTGTTGTCGTGTCGAGGACTACCCGTGTTGCTGTTGAGCAGGGAAACCGTCTCCGAATACCGTAAAGAAACACGAGAAGTCCTTCAGCGTCGGAGCCTTGGAGACAACTGCAAGAGAAGTCAATTAAAGCAACTCGGCTTGGCTGGAATTAATGACCTCAATAAGGTCAAGGATCCCAACGGAGAGCGGGGAAGAAGAAGAGGCAGCCTTTGAAAGCGGCCCGGCTTCCCAAAACAGGCTCTCGCTTTCAATACACACCATCACATTTTTTCCCGGTCCCCGTTTGGAAAAACGGGCATGGTAATGACGTCAGTCACAGATGACTGGGCCGTTGGGATCAAATGATTTCCCCCAAGACGTCTCCTCGCCCTCCCTTTCCCCTTCCCCATCGGCTCTTCCCCCCCAAAAAAATTGTATTTCTGGATGGGGAAGAAGGTTGGGGAATTCCCCCCCCCCCCACCCCCCCATTTCCCTCCCTCACACACACACACACCCCTCCATATATTGTTTTAAGAAAATTGGATGCAGCTGTGGCAGCTGAGGGCATTTATTGTTTTTTTTTTCCCATCGCAACCATCACTAAGCATCAGCTTTGCAAAACGGAGAGCCAATGAAAACCCCCAGCCGTGGCGCTCGGCTATACGTTGCCATCTTATTTTGCCTGAAAATGTGATCGATCTACCTCTCTCCCTTCCCCGCCCCACCTCTCTCCCTTTCTCTCCTTCTCCCCCCCACCCCTGCCCCCGCATACAACACATCAAGCACTCGGTGGAATTTTTGAAACTTGATCAAGATCCCAGCGAGTTCCCGAACAATATTCGGGGAGCAGCTGCGGCGGCTGTTCCAAAGTTGATTTAATAAGCCCAGACTTGGGGAAGTGGGGAGAGATGGTGGCTCTTCCTCCTCATTCTCCCCCCACTCCTCCCAACCTGGTTATTAAGCCTTCCTGTGTCTCTGGACAGACGATGCACCTGCATTTGAACCCATCGGGTGAAATTTATTTATTTATTTATTTATATTTATATGCCGCCCTTCTCCGGAGACTCAGGGCGGCTTACAATGCGTTAAGCAATAGCCTTCATATTTTTGTATATTTATACAAAGTCAGCTTACTGCCCCCACAAACCGGGTCCTCATTTTACCCACCTTAGAAAGGATGGAAGGCTGAGTCAACCTCGAGCCTGGTGAGATTAGAACTCGCAGTAATTGCAGGCAGCTGGATGTTAAATGCTGCCTTAATAGGAGGCATTAGCCTGCTACGCCACTCAGGCTCCTGAGTGCTACCGGTTCTCTCAAACCGGCAGTAAAAAATGCTAATGGTGAATTTCCAACAATTAATTTAATTGTCGGACTTTCATGCCGCCCTTCTCCACAAGGACTCAGGGCGGCTCACAGCAATAAACATCAACAAGTCCAGATTAAAATTCAAACAGTAAACGAAACTAAAATTCACATTAAAAACCCTTTCAGTCCAGGCCAGCCTGGCGAAAGAACCATGTTTTAAGGTCACGGCGGAAAGATTGAAGGTCGGGGGCCACCCAGAGCTCCAAGGGGAGCTGATTCCAGAGGGTAGGTGCGCCTACAGAGAAGGCTCGTTCTCTAGGGGCCGTCAGCCGACATAGCTTGGCCGATGGGACCCCAAGTAGGCCCTCTCTGTGTGAGCATACCGGGCGATGGGGAGCTGTTGCTGGCCACAGGTGATCCGCCGAATACCCCAGGCCTAAGCCATATGTCATACTGTGTCATACTATATTAGCTAGAATCGTCGGATTTCCTGCTCTCTAGCTAAATCTAAATCGCGTGGCACGGCGGATTCCCCCTTTCCCCCTCACTGTTCTACTTACCTTTGCAGAAGCCGGAAGGCTTCAAAATGTTCCTTTTTTAGCGCTGTGCGGGCGCACCTCAGGTGCGCATGTGCACGCTCGGTTGCAGATTCACAGAACCGGTAGCAGACTTCAAAGGATTTCACCACTGGAACCCCTGCCCGGCTAAAACGTGTCTGTGGTGGTGGTGGTAGGGAGGTTAGATCTGGGTATCCACTCTGAAGCGAACCTGGCTGGGGCCACTTTGGAGTCTTCAGGCTTCCCACGATGTGAAGAAGGGATAGGGAGGGTTTTTGTAGCCAAAACAAAATAAGTTTCCCGTGGGAACCAAGGGCATTCCAACGGGTGACTGGAGAGAGGAGGAGTACAGTAACCAGGCAACCAGGCAGCACCTTGATTGGACAATGTGACTGAGGGGGGGGGGGGGGAACTTTCACTTTTTAATCCGGTGAAAACTGTGGGGATTTTCAGAGTCGTTTTTTACCCGTTTGTGCCAATCGGATCCCTCCAATAAAATTGTCCTTTGAGGAATCTGCCTGCCTCGGAGTTCTGCTTTCTAGGGAGCTGTTACTTGGAACCTCGCTTTTTATCAGGTTCGCCTGATACGCCAGTTGCGCCCCTTTCTGGATCGGGACTCCTTATGCACGGTCACTCATGCCCTCGTTACATCTCGCCTGGACTACTGCAACGCTCTCTACATGGGGCTCCCCTTGAGGAGCACCCGGAGGCTCCAACTGGTTCAGAATGCGGCCGCGCGGGGGATTATGGGAGCGACGGGGCGCTCCCATGTAACGCCTCTCCTGCACAAGCTGCATTGGCTCCCGTTGGTCTTCCGGGTGCGCTTTAAGGTATTGGTTCTCACCTTTAAAGCGCTCCATGGCTTAGGGCCAGGGTACTTACGAGACCGCCTGCTGCTACCGATAACCTCCCACCGGCCAATACGCTCTCACAGAGAGGGCCTCCTCAGGGTGCCGTCAGTCAAGCAATGTCGGCTGGCGGCCCCCAGGGGGAGAGCCTTCTCTGTGGGGGCACCCGCCCGATGGAATGAGCTACCTCCTGGAATAAGACTGATCCCGGACCTTCATACCTTCCGCAAAGCCTAGAAGACTTACTTATTCCAGCAAGCCGGCCCAGCTTAAATGGTTTTTAAATTGGGATTCTGAATTTTATAGACTTGGGGTTTTAAATTGGGAGGCTGATCGATTTAATATCTTTTAATTTATCTTAATTTTTGTATTGTATGTATTTTAATTCTGGCTGTCCACCGCCCTGAGTCCCTTCTGGGAGAAGGGCGGGATACAAATTAAATTAAATTATTATTATTATTATTATTATTATTATTATTATTATTATTATTATTAACCTTGACACTGGTCCCCGAGCCTCCCTGGTCTCTTCTGCTGCCTTCAACGCCTCATCAGGGCAAGGCCTTGTGGGTCCTCTTGAGATGGCTTTTGTGAGAGGCGGCTAAGACGTGGGTCGTGCATTTCCCATGCTTGTTGGCATCCTTGGAGGCAGAAGAGCAGCCGCCGAGAAGCCAGGATGAGTAGCGAGCAACGATACGGTCACTTGCCAAGGTTCAAAGGAAAGTCCTCTTCTCAATTCCCTTTTTTTTTACCTCTGTGTTCAATCTTTACTGCCGCATTTCAGTGGCTCTTTCTATGGGAAGCGTTAGAGGTAGTCCTCGACTTACAACGGTTTGTTTAGTGACCGTTCGAAGTTACAGCGGCACTGAAGAAAGTGACTCGCGACCGTTTTTCGCAATTTACGACCGTTGCAGCATCCCAGTCGATCACCGGATCAAAATTCGGGCGCTTGGCAATTGACTTGTATTTATGACGGTTGCAATGTTCCAGGGTCCTGAAATCCCCTTTTGCGATCTTCTGACAAGCAAGAGAAGAGAAGAGAAGAGAAGAGAAGTCAAAATAATGGAATGGAATGGAATAGTTGGAGGGGTCCTTGGAGGTCTTCTAGTCCAGCCCCCTGCTCAGGCAGGAGCCCCTATACCATTTCAGGCAAATGGTTGTCCAATCTCTTTTTTGGAAACTTCCGGTGTTGGTGCATTCACAACTTCTGGAGGCTAACTAACTAAGCAACTAACTCAACAACTGCGGTGATTCCCTTAACAGCCGTGGCAAGAAAAATCGTAAAACGGGGCCAAAACAACTCGCCTAACAACTGTCGCTTAGCCACAGAACCGTTGGGCTCAGTGGTAGCCGTAAGACGAGGACTTCCCGGATTCTCGTGACTTATTCTAACCCGCTCAACACATTCGCCCTTTTCCTTGAGGATTTATCTCTTCACCGAGGCAACCAGATTCCCTTGACATGCCGAGCCCGAGGCATCTCGTCCTCCCTCCAGCCAAGATCCACCGTCGAAAAGCTTAGCTGGTCCTTCCAAGGGCTTATCCCTAATCCTGACCTGTTCTGCGTGTTGTGTGAACACCGCCAAGGGAGGGGGGGCTTTTGAAGATAGCTCGCCCAAGGGCACCTCCTATCTTTTCTCCCGCTAGCTGGCTTCCCGTCAAACCTTGGCAAGGACAGCCAGCCGTCTTTCCCAAGGCTGCAGGGCCATCTGGCTCTTGACAGCCAGAGAGGATTTTACTCGTCCTTGGCAGGCTCTGATTACCTGTTTTTGACTTGGGAGGGGGAGGGGGTGGCCTTTTACAGCACCCCCAGAATCTCATCCCAGCCTGCTGACCCAACGTCCCTTCGCAGCCTCCAAAACGAAATCCAGGAAAACGACCTTGCATGGAAATGAACTCGCGCGATGATCGCTGCATGTGACACCGAAGAAATCTGACACGCGGCGCAAGGCGTTTATTAATAAGTGCTTTCCCTCTCCTTCGTCCCTTTCCCCGGGCTCTTTCCTTTGCTCAGGGGGAAGAAGAAGAAGAAGAAGAAGAAGAAAAAATTAATTAAGACTTTCTTGATTAGGCATTTAATCAGTCCTTAAATCAATACAGATGGAGTCAATTAGTTGGCTGCTTTGTTGTTTTTTTTCCCCCTGTCTTTTTTTGAACATTTGAATAGATACTCGATGCTACCGTGAAATGATGCATTTCCCCCACTCCTTTTATTTTATTTTTCTTTCTTCTCTTCGTTGGTTCTGTTTGAGTCTCAGCTGTTAGGCTGGAAGGAACAGAACCAGACTCGTTTCTGCTCCGAATTCCTGAACGTGTTGTAAAGCCCGTCTTCCATCTGAAACCGGATCAATTGATGCGTTTATGCGAATTGATGCTCACCCCAACGAGCTTTGATCCACATTCCCTGTTCTTTCTGCCCAGCTCTTCCTTTCAGAAATAGAATAACAAGAGTTGGAAGGGACCTTGGAGGTCTTCTAGTCCACCCCCCCCTACTCAAGCTATACCATCCTGGTCAAATGGTTGTCTAAATCTATTTTTGAAAACCTCCGGTCACGGAGCATTCACAACATCTGGAGGTGTCAGCTGATCCATCGATTACAGCTAGTCCTCAACTTACAACTGTTCATTTAGTGTCCGTTAAAAGTTTACAACGGCACTAGGGGGGAAAAAAGTGATCTATGAACATTTTTTCACACTTATAACCATTGCAGGATCCCCATGGTGACGCCATCAGATTCAGACATTTGGTCGTTGACTCCCATGTACGACGGTCGCGGTGTCCCCTTCGCGACCCCCTTTTTCTGACGTCACAACCGTGATTAATAACGACCGCGGTGATTCGTTTTAACAACCGTGACAGACGTCTGTCCGATCTCTTTTTTAAAAAAAAAACCTGCTGTGAATGAACACCCATAATTTCTGGATTAATTCCACCGATTGATTGTCCTCACTGTCAGGAAATTTCTCCTTAGTTCTGGATTGCTTCTCTCCTTGATAAGGAAGCTTTCACTGCTCCAACTTGTTTCAGGAACTTTTTGAGGGCAGTGTGTAGAGTTCACATCCTATAGTAGTGGCCAAAATTGTGGAAAACACTTTTGGGAAAAGTGTAGTTTTGAGGTTTGATGGCTAATAACACCACTTTTCTTTTCTTTTCTTTTTTGGAGTTTCAGGATAATCCTATTCCACTGTTGGAATGGCCTGGGAATAACCCAGACCTTCTTCACCCAATTAAAAATCTATGGAGCCGACTAAAGAAACTTGTTAGTCAGAAGTGACTCAGCAATAAAACCCAGTTAATATTTATTTATTTATTTATTGGTTCGATTTATATGCTGCCCTTTCTCCGGAGACTCAGGGCGGCTTACAGTGCGTTAAGCAATAGCCTTCATAGTTTTGTATATACCTGCTTAGTAGGGCTTTCGCGGGTGGTCTTTTTTTTAATACAAAGTCAGCTTATTGCCCCCACAATCCGGGTCCTCATTTTACCTCCCTCGGAAGGATGGAAGGCTGAGTCAACCTTGAGCCTGGTGAGATTCGAACTTGCAGTAATTGCAGGCAGCTGGTGCTAGTTAACAGCGCTTTAGTCTGCTGCGCCACCAAGCCATCCTTCCATCTTGGTTTCACATAACAGCTGCAGAGCTCAAAGATTTGGTTCACTCGATGGGAAGACATTATAAGGCCGTAATTCATGCTAAAGGTTTCCCAACTAAGGATTAACTGACATGGTGATAATTTTCTGCATATCTTCGTTTTTTTTCTACGTGTTTCCCTTTTCTTCTTTATACCGTAACTGCTATTCTAACAGCAAGTCCTTCATAAAAGTTATGGCGTGACACTCTCGATTAAATTATCTTTCCATTGAGATATAATTTTATGGTACTACTCCCCCCTCCCCCCCCCCAAAAAAAGCTAGTTTTAGAAAATATACTTTTCCCAAAAGGTTTCCACAGTTTTGGCCACTACTGTAGGTAGTCTAAGCACATTGTGCTACAAGCGTATTCCGCAGTTCTTGACACCTATAGACAGGGCAAATAATCAACAACTCTACGCATTTTGAAAAGAAGCCACTTTCAAGTGGTTATTCAAACCTTTTTTTTTTTCCCCTGCAGCTGAAGGGAAAGGTTTACTTAAATAAAACCCAGTTGCATAAGAATGCGGGGAAACCTTGGAAAAAGGACATTTGGATAACGCCAATCTATTTTGCCGCTCGGACTAGAACAGTGAATAATTCCTCCCTTATATCAAGGTGGATCAAACCGAAGAGAGCCAAGTTATTTTGGCACACAAAGCAGAAGGGAAAAAAAAAAGCTGAAAAGACTTTTTCCTCTCTTCCCTGCCAGTCAAGATCTAACCATAACACCTTCATTTCAATAAAGATAATAATTCTATATTTTGGCCTTTTTCCGCGACCACCTGGAGCAATCCTCTCGTCGTTAGGTCTGGGGTGAAAACACACACCCTGAACTAACAGGGCCGAAGGAACCTTCCAGAAGGAAGGCACGGTGTTTGCATCTCATCTTCCTTATTGGGATAAAGAACTGGAAATGTCAGAGGAGGGGGGGGAAAAAAACGCTAAAAAAATAAAAGCGATCGGTACAACTGTTGCCTCAACGGAAGTGTACAAGAAAGTAGCCAGTCATTCTTTTTCTCCATTTGTTCACCCATGAGCAACGCATGTTGTTTACGGATGCCCATCTGCTGCGTTCTTGTTTCTGAACAAAAAAAAAAAAACACTTTTTTTTAAAAAAAGAAAAAGTTGGAATTTTTTTTTTTTTTTTTTCCCAATTGTTCGGGATCTCCCAAATGCAGAATCCCCAAGATATCCACCTTGGGTGGTGCGCTGGCCTAGAGGTGGAGCTCTCGCCTCACAATCAGGAGGCTGTGAGTTCGATCCTCGGTGAGTTCTCTCTTTCGGCACAATGAGAATATATCTGCTGAACAAAACTCAGCAATGGGGACAGGAAAGGCATCCGGCCAGGAAACACTCAGCTCCATTCAGTTGCCCAGACTCCACCCCGCAAGGGATTATGGGGTGGTTAAAAAGAAGATGACGATGATGAAGAGGATATCCCTCTTCCGTTACCTTCTCAGAATAATAGAATAACAGAGTTGGAAGAGGCTTTTTAGTCCAACTCCCTGCTGAAGCAGCAGACCCTATGCCATTTCAGGCAAGTGGTTGTCCAATCTCCTCTTAAAAACCTCCAGTGATGGAGCGTCCATAACATCTGGAGGCAACTTGTTCCGCTGATCAGTTGTTTTCCCTTTTAGGACATTCCTCCTCATTTCTAGGTTGCTTCTCTCCTTGATGAGTGTCCATCCATTAGTGCCCATTGCCATTGTTGTATTGCTGCTTCTCCCTTTCTGTCTCCGTTGTTCCTCTTCGTTGCCATCTTTTTTTAACACTAGCAAAGCCTTCAAAGAAGTGCTTTTGAACCAGGCTTGTTTCTCCTACATGTGAAATGTTATATCGGGTGATTTATTTCCCCCCCCCCCCATTTGAAAAACAACAACAACAACTTGTAGCTCAGGGTTGAAATGTTGTGCTCTCTGAGCTCAGCTGTTTTCTTGCAGACGTTTCATGACCCTAACTACGCAACATCATCAATGCTAGAAGGGAAGGCAGTTTGCTGTCAGTTTATATTCTGGTGGCTTGCCCTGTCAGTGTTGGTGGGAACGGTCTTAAGAGTGTCTTTGGTTGGGCTATTTGATGTTGGCTTCTTCGGCAATTGTTTGATTGGGGTGTTGTTTCCTTGACTGTTGGTCTGCTATCAATCTATGCTGATCTGGGTGCTGATTGCTGGTGGAGAGGCGCTGGGATCTTTTTGTTCCTTTTGGGGGTGGGTGATTGTCTCTTTTGCATAGACGTTGTTAAGAATTGAGGTCTTTGAACTCTGGTGCTGGAGAAGACTCCTGCGAGTCCCTCAGAGAGCACTAAGGACCTCTCATTTCAACCCAACAAAGGTTCTCCTTTATTGGGAACATCCTCTTCTACAGAGGAATGATTGAGCCTTATTGTCATCTGCACCTCCATAACTGTCTGGTTTGGTTCTGCAACCCAACGAGACAGACACAGACTTCAGAGGATCATTAGAACGGCAGAAAAAACAATGGCTACCCACCTGCCTTCCATGGAGGACCTGTCTACTGCACGAGTCAAAAAGAGGGCTGGGAAAATATCTACAGACCCCTCGCATCCTGGACATAAACTGTTTCAACTCCTACCCTCAAAACGACGCTATAGAGCACTGCACACCAGAACAACTAGACACAAGGACAGTTTTTTCCCCGAACGCCATCACTCTGCTGAACAAACAATTTCCTCAACACTGTCAAACTATTTACTGAGTCTGCACTACTATTAATCTTCTCATCGTTCCCACCACCCATCTCCTCCCACTTATGACTGCACGACTGTAACCTTATGGCTGGTATTCCTACGATTTACATTGACTGTTTCCTAATATGATTTGATTGCTTATTTGTACCCTATGACTATCATTAAGTGTTGTACCTTATGATTCTTGACGAATGTATCTTGTCTTTTTATGTACACTGAGAGTTTATGCTTATGTGTGTCCAATCACACTTGGCCAATAAAGATTCTTTCCTTCTTTCTTTCTTTCTTTCTTTCTTTCTTTCTTTCTTTCTTTCTTTCTTTCTTTCTTTCCTTCCTTCCTTCCTTCCTTCCTTCCTCCCTCCCTCCCTCCCTCCCTCCTTCCTTTCCTTCCTTCCTTCCTCCTTCCTTCCTTCCTTCCTTCCTTCCTTCCTTCCTTCCTTCCTTCCTTTCTTTCTTTCTTTCTTTCTTTCTATCATCAGTGCTAGCATGGCAAGAAAACAAGCAAGCTCAGAGAACACCAAGGACCCCTAACTTAAATTGAGTTGCACTGACCCAACTGACATTGATTTCTTCCACTTCTTACTGGATCCAAGTGCCCATCGTGTCAATCATTCTTAAAATCTCTTCTTGGGAGTGTCATCTTCAGAACGAAAACTTGAAAGAATAGATGATAATGACCATCTCTCTCTCTCTCTCTCTCTCTCTCTCTCTCTCTCTCTCTCTTTCTCTTTTAAAGAAACCCCTGCCTTTATATGCTTTACTTCAGGAAGGGGGGGGGGCAAAAAAAGGTTGAAAAATGAGCCGTGTCTTGTCTAAGCAAGTAATAATAAATACAAGCAGGTGTGAAAGGTTGGAATCGAAAACAGATGGGTATGACGGATACGATCGGAGTCCCCCACAGCTTCGGTCTTTAATCCCTGTGGTTTAGTGTGAATGTTTCCCCCCTGACGCAATGCAGAAATAATAAATGGAGCAACTCACAAGGAATGGGGTTCTCTTCATGGCGGCTGGTTGAGGGACAGGGATTATTTGGTGATGGGGGGGAGGGAATCGGTCTCAGTTGACCAGCTGCTCAACTCCCCTTGTCCCTCATAGTCATTTTTGAACTGTACCCCTCTGGCTTCGGTCTCCCGATCCTTGGTGAGGCACGAGCTGAAGACGCGATGGAGGAAGGCTCGTTGTCATGAAATCAAGAGATTGCGGGGGGGGGGGGGTGTTCCTAGGTTCTCCTTTTAGTGACGGGTGGGTTTTCCTGTCTGGAGACCTTCCTCCTTGATGGAAAGCAATATTTATGGTTAGACTATTGTACATGGCTGAGATAAAGTTCTCTAAAGCCTCAACATCTTTTGTATAACGTGGTGAGCAAAAGTGGATGCGATTAAAGGAGCAATCAAAAGAAGTCCTATCAAGCTGTCCCTTAGGATGAGCATTTATTGAGTATAAGGGCTGGCTTTGCAACACATATTGTCCAAAATCTGGTTGGTTGGTTGGTTGGTTAGTTAGTTAGTTAGTTGTTTGGTGGTTTGCAGGAATCTAACCATGCATTTTGCGCGTCGACTGAACTGAACCATGGTGTGAAGCCTAAGATATTCCATCTGATCATATCCTGTGCTTCAATAACTTGGATTTAAGTTTACGGGTCTTCAGTGAACTCAAGTTTACCTCCGAATAACCTTGCATGGCAACCTTGAACTCTACAAATCCTAACGTTGAATTGGAGCCCCCGCACACACACCTTTATCCTTCCCCCAGATCTTAATCATTTTGTGTAAAACGCCTCTGGATTTGAATCTGGCGTGATTTCACTAAAAGGAAAAGTTGGCTTTGCGTGTAAAATGAGTAACTCGGCTAACTCCGTGAAAGGAAAGCAATTTCGTCTCTTGTAAAGGTTCTTTTCAAAGGAGTTGAAAAGTGAGCGGCGTAGCATAATAAAACCTTGCATTAATCCTGCCGGTAAGTCCGATCCAGGCAGCTAATATTCCTACTATTGCCATCATCTCTGCCTAGAAGGGACCACTCCTTTCTGAATGCTACCCACCCAGGCTAACGGAGAGAATAAGCCTGCTTCGGAAGACAAATTAATCCCGGAGAAGGGAAAACGCAGCATTAAGAGAGGCCGAGTCCATTCTATGGGCCTGAACTGATTCCTGGATTGCGGAGCTTAAGTTTATAATGGGCTTTAATAGGCTGAATTATAATAAACGCCGCAAAATGTTCCTGTTGGGAAGATTTGCCAAGATCAAAACCATTTCCTGTAGCACCCGTCCGACTTCCTTTTTGTTTCTCGGCGTATTTACCTTCTGACTTACCCCGTCGAAATTTATCAAGGCACTTCCAACAGATTCCTGCGTCAAAACCCCTGTTTTCTAATGGGACCCCTGGAACGCTCACTGAACGAATTACCCAGTTAAAACACAGTTGCAATTTGGGCAAACTCAGTTGGACGCGCTCAGCGGCAGACTACTAAATAGTGCCGTCTATGGAAGTCCTACAGCATGGATTAAAAGAACGCTTGTTCTAAAGATTAATCTTGTTTTGGGGTATCTCTCTACTTCCATATATTATTTACTTAACGTCATTTCTTTCTCGCTTTCCGTTGGCAAATGTCAAAAGCAATTGCCCATTGAGCTTGGCTTTTTAATAAACAGGAAAGCTGGTTCAAACAACCCAACCAGCGGTGAATAAAAAGCTTGAAGAAAAGGATACAATTGGTGGCAGTAATTTTAAATCATTTACAGTAGAAAAGCTTTCGCCTTGGGGATCCAGCTAATTGGCCAGGGATGGCCTGCTCCCAAGAGAGAAAGGTCATTTTTGAATATGGACCACCACCATATCACGGGACATCATCTGTAGAACATGGACATTTGAGCAGGAGGAAATTTCCCAGTCCAAAACTGTTTTTTAACCTAGGAGGTCAATAAGTCTTAAAACTTTGGGGTTTCTAGACCAAGCCCGCAAACAATCGCTTGTGTTTTTCGGTGTCCTCATTGTAACTCAAAAGGAAAGCTTTGCACTTAAGCACAGGAAGGCATTTCCAGAGGTCAACATTTTCCAAATTTCAGAAAAGAACGTTTTATATTTCTTTTCTCTTTCTCCTCTCTCTCTCCAATTATCCCAACATGAGATCCCTCCCCACTGAATCTGCAGAGTATTGAAAAGAACAGAATAACAGAGTTAGAAGGGATCTTGGAGGTCTTCAAGTCCAACCTCCTGCTCAAGCAGGAGAGCCTGGACCATTTCAAACAAATAGCTGCCCAGTCTCTTCTTAAAAACCTCCAGTGATGGAGCACCCACAACTTCTGGTGGCACACTGTTCCACTGCTTAATTGTCCTCACTGTCAGGAAATTTCTCCTTAGTTCTAGGTTGCTTCGCTCCTTGATCAGTTCCCACCTTTTGCTTCTTGTCCTGCCTTCAGGTGCTTTGGAGAATAGCTTGACCCCTTCTTCTTCGTGGCAGCCCCTCAAATATTGGAAGACTGCTATCATGTCACCCCAATCCTCCTTTCCATGCCCAATTCCTGCAACCATTCTTCATATATTTTACCCTTCTGCCCCCTAATCAATATAGGTAGGTAGGTAGGTAGGTAGGTAGGTAGAGATAGATAGATAGATAGATAGATAGATAGATAGATAGATAGATAGA
>WNWU01000107.1:640333-653930 GCA_012654045.1 Ptyas mucosa
AGATAGATAGATAGATAGATAGATAGATAGATAGATAGATAGATAGATAGATAGATAGATAGATAAGATAGATAAGATAAGATAGATAAGATAGATAAGATAGATAGATTAGATGATAGATATATATAGATATAGATAGATAGATAGATAGATAGATAGATAAGATAGATAGATTAGATAGATAGATTAGATAGATAGAGATAGATTAGATAGATAGATAGAGATAGATTAGATAGATAGATAGATAGATAGATAGATAGATAGATAGATAGATAAATAGATAGATTAGATAGATAGATAGATAGATAGATAGATTAGATAGATAGATACACACACACACACTTCTTGTTGTTAGTCGCAAAGTCGTGTCCGACCCATCGCGACCCCATGGACCACGTTCCTCCAGGCCTTCCTGTCCTCTACCATCTCCCGGAGTCCATTGCAGCTCACGCCGACTGCTTCGGTGACTCATATGCCAGCACATCGAATAAGCCCCCATGAAGTCATTTATTTATGTTATCAAAGTTGAGAGAGGCATAGGACATTTGGTGAAACACGCAAGCCTTACAAACGGAGGGGTTACTACTTGCGCTCTCCGGGAAAGAAACAGATGCTTCATTTAATTGTTCTCATTCTCCGGCTCTTCATAAATAAGGACACTTGAAAGCCTCATTATCACTTGACGTGAGGAATAGAAGATGGAAATCCTCAGCCACTGTTTTGTGTGGTGGTGATGGGGATGGGGAAATAAATAAATTCCAGAGCCCGTACAGCCTGAGAACCGGTTTTCTCGCGGTTATAAACAACGAGGCCAACAGTTCTTTTATTTTATTTTATTTTTTTTATTTTATTTTATTTCCAATTTATATACCGCCCTTCTCCCTGAGGACTCAGGGCGGTGTACAGCCAGACATAAAAAACATAAAATATAAATATTAAGACATTTAAAATATATATATAATTTGGCTACAAAATTTAAAACTCACAGACCAATTAAAATATTAAAAATATTTAAAATTTCTTCTTAAGCCAGCCTTAATTCTTAAGTTAAGTTAATTCTTAATTCTTAACTCTTAATTCTTCCCTTAGCCTGTATTTGAACCAATTTCTTTCAGTGGGTCTCCTTCACAGGATAGGGATGGAAGTTTAAAAATAGTAATAAAAAAAAAAAACCCCAACAAACTCGAATGTATTTGAACCAATTTGAGAACCAAAATAGTAATTAAAAAAAACAAAAAAACCTTGAATTGTGAAGTAAATAAATAGATGCAATTTGGGGAAAACCTTAGGATTTTATTTATTTTGGGGGAATTCTGGGAGTTGAAGTCCGCCAGGCTTAAAAGTTGCCAAGGTTGGAGACCCCTGATCCAAACTGAGACCATGTATTTTATTACCATGAATGTTATTATCCACTATTAGTAGTAGTAGCAGTAGTAGTATCTTTTAACACTATTGTAAACAGTGATGATTCTTGTCTGTTGCTGGTCTAGGACCATAATAAAGTTCTATTCTATTCTATCCTGTTGTAAATCGAGGATTACCTGCATTCCCGTACTGATTTCCCAAGCGGTAACACCTCAAAAGCGACGCAACGGATTGATCTCATTCCCTCACTTCCTTTGTCTCTTCCAGATCAGGAATGGCCACCGAAGGATGGAAGTCCAGGGTGAATGAAAGCTCGCCGAACATCACACCCCCTCCACCAGGTAAGATTCTTTTTGTAGATTAAGGTGTCAGGCCCAAAGCCACAAAGGACCAAATATTCCTGGGTTTAAAAAAAAAAAAAAACTTTTATTTTTCATCAACGCAAGGAACCTCTAGGGCTGCGTCCCTCGGTGGCTTTAAGACAGGTGGAATTCTGGGAATTGAAGTCCACGCATGTGGAAGAGGCTGCCAGCTTGGGAAAGGCCCTAATGAAGCATTTAGGGGGCTGGGTCAGAAGAATGGGAAGTCACGGGTAGTCCTCGACTTAAGACCACAAAATTGGGAGCGGAATTCCGGTCGAAAAATCACGGTGGTCCTCAATTGAGGCACTGCATGATCAGATCTGACGTTTCAACTGTTGCTATGGTTATTAAGCAAATCTCGTAGTTGTAACCGAACCTTCTTGGGGCATTTTTTTTTATTTTTTATTTGCCATTAAATGACTGGTCGTAAGTCAGATATATTCTGCAGGGCTTCTCGTCTCTCCGTGGGCTTGCGGAGACAAATGCACGCAAATACAAACTCGCCAGCTTTGCACACAGAGCAAATTCCATCCTCCCCGTGGTCAGTAAAATCCTTATCTTCCTTCCTTCCTTCCCTCCCTCCCTCCCTGTGGTTAGAATGCAGTATTGCAGGCTCACTCTGCTGACTGCCAGGAGTTCGAATCTCACCAGGCTTATGGTTTACTCAACCTACCAGCCTTCCGAGGTGGGTAAAATGAGGGCCCAGATTGTTGCGGGCAATAGGCTGACTCTGTAAACCGCTTAGAGAGGGCTGTAACGCACTGTGAAGCAGTATATGAGTCTAAGGGCTGGTGCTATTCTCCTTTATTCTCTTGGGGTGGAACTCCTAACTGTGTTTCTCCTGATCAAACCAAAGGAAGGCTTACTCTGTCTGACGGGTTTTTTTCTTTTTCTTTCCTTTAACGACATCTGATAATCCCTCCTCCCATCGCTCCGTAAATGCCCTTTGATGATTCCAGCATCTCTCAAAATGTCATTGGCAAGAAAGGACCCATATTCCACGCACGTTCTCCGCCCTTCAGATTCTCGGCGGTAGCAAATTTCATAAATGCTTTTTCTCTTCTCCCCCCCCCCCCCTTTCATCGCAGCCATTTTTCCTTTTTATGTTGCCGATACCATATTAATTAGCTATTGGTGGGGTCCCTTAAAGAGGAGGGAAGAAGAAGGAAGAAAAGGACGCCGGATGTAGAATCTGTTGATCCTTTTAAAGTCCTCCTTATCAAGAGCATGCAAGAGTTTTCTTGTGTTGTGTTCACCTTCATATATATATATATATATATATATATATATATATATATATATATATGAAGGTGAAGGTTCCCCTCGCACATGTGCTAGTCATTCCTGACTCTAGGGGGCGGTGCTAACCTCCGTTTCAAAGCCGAAGAGCCAGCGCTGTCCAAAGACATCTCCGTGGTCACGTGGCCGGCATGACTCAACGCCAAAGGCGCACGGAACGCTGTTCCCTTCCCACCAAAGGTGGTCCCTATTTTTCTACTTGCATTTTTTACGTGCTTTCGAACTGCTAGGTTGGCAGAAGTTGAGACAAGTCATGGGAGCTCACCCCGTTACGCGGCACTCGGGATTTGAACCGCTGAACTGCCGACCTTTCTCATCGACAAGCTCAGCGTCTTCGCCACTGAGCCACCACGTCCCTTATTTATTTGTTAGCCCGCCATTATTATTTCAGAATCATAAGGTACACCACTTAATGATAGTCATAGGGAAGCAGCCAATATAAATCTTAAGGATACCAACAACAAGGTTACACTCATAAGTGGGAGGAGATGGGTGATAGGAACGATGAGAAGATTAATAGTAATGCAGACTTAATAACTACATTAAGGGTACATTAAGGAAGCCTGCATTATTCATGTGTTACTGTACAAATTTGGTTAAAAAGTACGCAATATTGTGGAAATGCGTGGGGGGAAAGCGGAAAATTGAGCATTCACAAATTTGATATTATATGGAACAAAACTGTGACTGAATCTGGATGTTCGGCTTTGGATACTACGAGGCTTCCTCCCAGAAGGTAACAAGGAAAAGGAAATTTAACCATCAAATCCCCGCAGAGACAACAAAGTTGGGGACTGCATAAAGGATTTTAACAGACAGCTTTGAGTGGGGAGAATGTGATAAGCAAGTGGGATGACAAGCAACGGTATGAAATATGTACACGATACAGATTCCTGAGTTAAGCCTGAATTCTGGTTTTGAAATCCCAACTTCAAGGCAACATACAGTACATGCAAGTGTTTAAAAAGTAATATTTTCCTTCCTTCCTTCCTTCCTTCCTTCCTTCCTTCCTTCCTTCCTTCCTTCCCTCCCTCCCTCCCTCCCTCCCTCCCTCCCTCCCTCCCTCCCTGGCTGCGTATAGATAGCTGTGACTTAACGTTGTTTCTCTCCCTGTTTTTTAAATGTCAGTCTGTTTTTGGAACAGATGGGTGGGGAAGTGAGGGAGAGGAAGGCTTACTGCAGAATGGGAGGTGAAACAGTTGATCAGGAAGACCGACAGACCGACAGACATAGTGAGATTGGAAGGCATCGTCGCTCCACTCCGGGTCTTGTTCCAGGAACCTTCTGGGTGTTCACATTAACGTGTCTCAGGAGTAGGATCAATTTGAGCCTGATCACGCGTGTGCTTCAAAGAAGGACCCTGGGTGGATTTATCCGATGATCCATTAGTTTGTTGGGTCTTCAGAGGAGTTTTCCAGCACCTAAGTTCAAAAGTGCATCTCCTGAATATATCGCACAGCAAATCCATCCCTACCCCCAGGTGACTCTGACATCAGTTCACAAGGAGGTCTTTTGGCACGGACGTTTTACCTTCGAAAGATGCAAGGAACTGCACACTCCTCATATTTCTGGATACAAATCTTTCCTCTGAAAATCAGAGCCTCTAGGGCTGCGGCCAAGTCAAGTTTTCTCCCCACAAAGGCTAATCTGTGTTGAGCAAAACTTTCATGTACTTTCGATCGGGGCCTTGTGTCAATCAGGCTGAGCCTTCACGTGCAAAAATCTTCCCAAACTTGCAGAGTGACCCCTTTTTGCAATTTCACCCTAGACTAAAAGAAGAAGAAGAAGAAGAAGGGGGAAAAAAAATCTCCTTGAATGTTTTTCCCTTTTAAATTCAGGGGCTGCTAATCCAGGTGTCCTGGCCCCCGTCCAGCTCCATTAACAACCTGCTCATCATGTTAATCCCTCCCGAAATATTGATGGCAGTGCTGTCTTATCTTGACTTCACGGACACGGGAGGTTGAGAACCTTCTGTCAAGCTGCGTTTTTGCACCGAACTTTCACCCCGTACTTAAAAACCTCTTTTGTCAAAAACGCTGACAACCTTCAGAGGAGCAACGGCCATCGATATCTCTCCGGAGTGACTGGTTCACTCGGTGCCCATTGGCAGCTTTGAGAGCTGCATGCCAGGCATCTGGGCAATGGGCCTGCCACGTTGATGCAAAATATCTCTTTGTGGCCCCGTTGCATTTGAAAAAAAAAAGTGGGCAGCTAAGCAAGAGAGGCCTCCGTTAGAAGACATGGATTTTCAATAATCGGAATGGAATGGAATGGAATGGAATGGAATGGAATGGAATGGAATGGAATGGAATGGAATAGAATAGAATAGAATAGAATAGAATAGAATAGAATAGAATAGAATAGAATAGAATAGAATTACAGAGTTGGAAGGGACCTTGGAGGTCTTCTAGTCCAACCCCCTGCTTAGGCAGGAAACCCTACACCACTTCAGACAAAGGGTTATCCAACCTCTTCTTTCAAAATTCCAGTGTTGGAGCATTCACAACTTCTGGTGGCAAGTTGTTCCACGGATTAATTGTTCTCACTGTCAGGAAATTCCTCCTTAGTTCTAAGTTGCTTCTCTCCTTGGTTAGTTTCCACCCGTTGCTTCTTGTCCTGCCTTGAGGTGCTTTGGAGAACAGCTTGACTCCCTCTTCTTTGGGGGCAGCCCCTGAGCTATCGGAAGACTGCTATCATGTCTCCCCTGGTCCTTCTTTTCATTAAACTAGACAGACCCGATTCCTGTAAGGTAGAGGTGTGTAGATTTTAACTCGGGTGGGGAAACGCCTTCCAGCCGCCAGAATGTGCCCGGAGAGACGTGATCTGTGCTTTCTTACGTAGGGCCTTGCGTGGCCAGTCCACCGTCTTAAAACCTCCGTGGTTCGTCAGAGATGCGTCCTCCTGGTGGCCCCATCCCGTAGCCTGCTTTTAGGATCCTCACCCACCCACCCCCCTCGGCTAATTCCCAGCCTTCCTTTCTATCTTTCAGGCGAATATATAATTGCAGTTCGTGAAGTGACATCACCTCCGTTTCTAGGCCAACTTCTCCCACCTGTTTTCAAGCTTTTAAGAGTCCTGCCAAAGAAAGAGATAGTTATGGGCTCCGGTAAAGACATCCAGAAAGAACTTGGCAGCTAAAAGGAGAGGAAATTGATGGACCGCAACCAAGCTCTCTTTCCCCCCCTCCCCTCCCTGAACTCTGGGGGAGATAGATAGATATACACACTCTTCGCTGACCTGGGAATTATTCATCTAATTTCACCCCTCTGTAACGATCTCTCAAAAGAGGATCTACAGCATGGGAACCAAACAGCAAAAAAAAAAAACACAAAAAAACCAACCACCAAAACCCAACCGTCTGCTTTTGTCATTTCTTCCAGCCCACTTCAGTCCCGATGGAACTCTAGATAAATGTAATTTTTCCCTCGACGGAGGCCAAGCCTTCAGTCCTGCTGGCCCCGACGCATCGCGTCTCTCTAAATCGAAAATGGACTTTGCGCCTTCAACGACGACGACGACGACGACAATTTTGGGGGGGGGGGGAAAAGATAAACCCTCCCCGCGCAAGCGAGGGAGTTTGTATAATAGTTTGCGCCGAGATGCTTCTACGAAGCTGATGAATCAGCCAGGTCCACTAATGGCCGAAAACGCACATCGCAAATTACATTTATAACGGCGCAGGGTCCGTTTATATGATTGCCTTTGCTTTTGTAAGAAAGGAACTCTTCTCCATCCAGTACATTAGGAAATAAAAGAGAACGCATTTAAAATCCGCCCGCTGCAAACAGAAAAAGGCCTCGGTTGATTATTTGCAAATAAAGCTTAAGTGGCACAGGCCAGCAAGGAGCAAAGCTTGGAAGCGGGGAGAGGAGGAGGAGGAGGAGGAGGAAGGGGGAGCCGATCTGTTGGAAAGACAGTTCTGACTGGTGGCAAACTGGGATTGGAGACACAGCGTGAGCCACCCCCTGTGGGTTGCGCATCTTAACCTACCTACCTTCCTTCCTTCCTTCCTTCTTGGTTTCTCTCTCTTCTCCTTTTCTTCCTTTCTTCTTCTCCCTCCCTCTCTCCGTCCCTCCCTCCCTTCCCTTTTGGTTTTCCTCTCTCTCCTCCCTTCTTTCCTTTCTTTCTCCTTCCTTCCTTCCTTCTTGATTTCTCTCTCTCTTCTCCTTTCTTTCCTTCCTTTCTTCTTTCTCCCTCCCTCCCTTCCCTCTTGGTTTTTCTCTCTCTCCTCCCTTCTTTCCTTACTTTCTCCTTCCTTCCTTCCTTCCTCCCATCCTTCCTTCCTTCCTTCCTTCCTTCCTTCCTTCCTTCTCTCTCTCTCTCTCTCTGGTTTCCCTCTGTCCAGTCTTCTTTCTTTCCTTCCTTCCCTCTTCTTTTTCTCCTTCCTACCTTTTCCTTCCTTCCCTCCCCCCTTCCTCCCCTTTAGCAATCCCCAACCCTTCACATTTCTTCTCGCCTTGGGGGCTGTCTTTAAAATCCAAATGAGAAGAAAAGATGTGTCAGTTTTACAAGACTTCTGCAGGGTTTTCAGGAATGCCGAAGGGAAGCCAAATCCATTCACATGCCCTTCGGTGCCACAAAAGAAGAGCCGATAAAACAGCAAGCCTTTTTTTGGCAAAGAGATGGAGTTTTATCCCACCTCCCTCAATGGCGTGTGGCAACCTGTAAGTTGTTGAGCATTAACAGGTGGGCTTGCCTTTTGTGGTCCCCCCCTCCCTCGTGGGTTATTTGTGAGGGTGTTTGTGTAAAAAGGAACACCTACGATATTGCCTTGGTAGTTGTGCATGTTTTTTCAGGTTCTCCTGGCCGAAACAATGGATTTTTTTACAATTTTCTTCTTTTCAACAATTTCGCATCAGTAGACATTTCTTACATATCCATTTTTTCCTCCCTTATCTCAATTTATCCTTTATACATATAATTCTAATATTGATTTATTTGCACATATACATATAGATAACAGGGTACACAATTTCGTTCCTACGATCTGCATCTGTTCCGTTTCCTCTTGTTTGTTACTGCATTTCCACTCCTATATCTTCCTCATTTACTCTTCCCTTGCCTTTTATCCCTCTCCTCTAACCATTCATACCAGGGATGGGTTCAACTTACCTTTACTACCGGTTTGCAACGGGATCGCAGAAGCTTCTGCGCAAATGGGCCTTTGCAGGAAGCAACATTGTTAATTCTGTGCAGTTTAAAACCTGAAGCTCTGTTTGATTCCGGACTCCGTGTGGCTTTGCCAATTAGGTCTTTGGCAGCGTGTCAAGGGAGATAAAGGTGGGTGATGATCAGCCTTATCCCTTTACAACTATTTGGGACTCGTCTGTGAATGAACAGAATTCACAGCTGTTGCAATAAAACAGGTTTTTGGGACTACTCGTGTGTTTTACTGGCTCAGGAGACCTAGGTCAGAACATATATACAATTCAGCAAGTCTAAGCCACGCCCACACTCCAAACTGATTCTTATGGCCCCATAAAAACAAATACTGTGTTTCAGTTACCAAACAGTCCCCATTGGTTGACCTGTTACCATGTCTATCCAAACAATCCCCGTTGGGTGATCTATTCCAGTCTATGAATATTCATACTCTGACAGAGAAGATTGCCATCTTGCTACTGAGGCCACTTCCAAGCTTTTCTTCCGGTCTGTAAAACCTATCAACTGCCCAGATTATCTCCCATATAAATTGGCCCAAATCAGGGGTGAAATCTACTTTTCTTCCTTACCGGTTCGGAAGTGCACGCACAGACCTTCTGCGCATGTGCAAAACCGCAGAAGGTAAAAAACACATAACGACACCTGGGCGGGTGGATGGAGTTTCGCTCCACCATCGCTACCGGATCGTCGAACCAACCACGACGATCGCTACCGGATCGCCCGGTCCAGTCCGAAACGGGAACATTTCACCCTTGGCTCAAATCTTCAAATCCCACAACGGAGGCATTCTTGAGTATGTCACACCCTAACGAAGATAGGTTTGGTGTCAAGTAGCACAACGGGGTTTGCTCCTCATATTATTCTGATTTAAGGGAATGTTATAGGGGGGAAAATATGTATTTTTCCTGGCTTCTAGTTCGATGATGATGATGATGGCGTTCAACTCTTTCTGGCCCCTGTTTTATAAATGGGAAAAAGAGCAATGTGGAGAAAAAAAGAGGTAGAAAGGAGAGCCTTTCATGCCGTACAACCGGTTCAGTGATCGTGCACGTTGCATGCGCCTAACTCACTTGCGTTCAAAATACGGCAACTTGAAGCTCAGCTGCTTACCTTCTAAGGCAGCCCCGGTAAGTAGAACAGCGGAGGCGTGGAAATTAGCTGTGCCGCGCGAAATATAGGACAGGATAGGGCAGGGGCCAATGGGCGGGGCCAGCTGATTGTTGGAACTACCGGTTCGTCCGAACCGGCAGCAGCCCACCACTGCATACAAGGGGGATTATGTCGCAAAACCTACAGCTCTTGATCCATTTCGTCACAAAAATCAGGGCAACAACTCCAGAGTCTTTTTTTTTCTGAGAATTTCACCAATCTTTTTTTGTTTTGTTTTTTGAAGGGTGGTGGGCGGGTTGGAGAAACGAAAGAGAGATTTTTTTGGATACGCCTTGAAAGGGAACGAAAGCTTTGCCACAGCCAGACAGAAGAGATCGATAACGGGGCGTTGATTTCATAAGAAAGGGAAGGGATGTTTAAAAACTAGCAAACAAGGTGTTGCGAAACCAAAACTGACTGTGTTAGTGTGTGTGTGTGTGTGTGCGCGCGCGTGCTTCCTACACGGCAAAGCTTTTTGTTCTCTTAGGTAGCACATGGACACTGTGGTTGCCATGGTAAGGTACATGGGCTTTTTTTTTTTAAAAAAAAGAAATTAAAAGCACTATAAATAGGCATCTCTTTTCTTGGCCAGGAACAGAAGTGAAAAATTTTAGTCAAGCAGGTGCCCCAAGCAGTCAGAATTACGAAAGGGTAACACACGGCTGTTTACCAAAAGCCAGTGATCTTGGACGATGGGTCGGTCAGCTGATGCTCTTTCTGATAGACGGTCCTGGATGAGCACCGCCAAAGGAACAGCCGGTGCCCGGTACAATGTGTCATGGTGGCCTGTTGATGCTGAGACTCTAGAAAGAGTACAGAGAAGATTGCAAGAAAGATGATTAGGGGCCTGGAGGCTAAACCATACGATGAATGGTGGCAGGGATAGGGTATGTCCAGGGGTCAGCAACCTGTGGCTCTGGAGCCGCATGTGGCTCTTTCATCCCTCTGCTGCAGCTCCCTGTCACTGGTCGGCTTTCGGTTAGGGCAGGAAGAGGAAAAAGGATGTTGCGCTAGGAGGAGACTCTATGGTGTGGGAACCGGACTTCCGGTTGTCTCCAGAATTGAACGGGGGGCTTCCAGTTAGGACCTTTGTGGCTCTTTGAGTGTTTAAGGTTGCCGACGCCTGGTCTAGTTTAGAGAAGCACTAGGGGTGACATAGCAGTCTTCCAATATTTGAGCAGTTGTCATGGAGAAGAGAGCATCACCCTATTCTCCAAAGCATGAGAGAGAGAGAGAGAGAGAGAAGAAGAAGAAGAAGAAGGAAGGGAAGGGTGGATGGAAAGAAGGAAGGAAGAGAGAGGAAACAAAGAAAAGGAAAGAGGGAAGAAAAAGGGAAGGAAAGAGTAAGAAAGGGAAGGAAGGATGGAAGGAAGGAAGGAAAGAGAGAAAGAAAGAGTAGGGAAGGGAGGATGGATGGAAGGAAGGAAGGAAGAAAAGAAAGGAAGGAAGGAAGGAAGAATTTGGAGTTGTTCCCGTATCCAAGCAGAGATTTGGGGATCTGAATTCTTCCGCTATCATTCCGAGACCGTTTCAGGATAGGCGGAGCGCCTGCAAAAATCACATCCCAGCTACAGCAACATCTGCAGAAAATTTGAGAAAAATATTTGCTACAGAAACATCGGCTTAAATCATTCCATCTCTCGTTCTCCTCCCTTCCCACCGTTGAAGACAATTTATGAGAAAACAGCTTGCCTCAAGACCGTGAGGCTGAGGAGGGGGACCGGGTGGGGGGGGAACGCACGGAAGAGGCCCCGGCCCCGAAAAAAGGGTTAGATTCCTGCAAGGAAAACATGGGGTACATTTAAAGCAGGAGTTGTATCAAACACCGTGAGCTTTTAGAAGGTTGAGTGGCAGTTTCCCCAAAGCTGATGCTGGTATATTATCTGTTGCTCCAAGACCAAAGTTAGACCCCCAGGAATACAGGTAGTCCTCGATTTACGACTGCAATTGCGTCCAAAACTTCTGTCGCTAAGCGAGACTGTTTGTTCAATGAGTTTCGCCCCATTTTACGCCCTTCCTTATTAGGTGAATCCCTGCAATTGTTAAGTTAGCCCACACGGTGAACCTGGCTTCCACATTGGTTTTGCTTGCCGGAAGGTCACAAAAAGGGGAGCACGTCATAGGTGTGAACCAGCTGCCAATTATCCAATTATTATCCAATAATTATCCAAATTTTGAGAATGGCGACAACAGTCGTAAGTGGGAAAAAAGAGCGGTGAGTCATGTTTTTGCAGGGCCGTCGTGACTTCGAATGGTCACTAAGCGAATAGTTGTAAGTTGAGAACTCCCTGTAGCACATTGCCTTAAACCAAGTCAGAGTGATCAACGGGCTTGATTCCCACGTAATGCTCAAGCAGTAATGCGGTTCCCAGGTAGTCCTCAACTTACAACATTCATTTAGCGACCGTTTGAAGTTAACAACGGCCACCGGAAACAAAAGTGACTTATAGCTGTTCCTCACACTTAGGACTGCCACGGCATCCCTGCAGTCACGTGATCCAAATATGGGCGCTTGGCAACCGTCGTCCGGCGTATATTTACGACAATTGTGGTGTCCCGATGTCAGGTGATTGCTGTCTGCAACTTTCCTAACCAGCTTGTGACGAGGAAAGTCAACGGGGGAAGCCAGATTCTCTTAAAAGACCAACTGATTAACAACTTAACAATGTTAGTGAAAAAGTGGTTGTCATTTAACAATGGGGCCTCCTTTAGCCATGGAAATGCTAGTTCCCATTGTGGTCGTAAATCGAGGCCTCTCCAGATTGGCATTTGGCCTTAGCGGGATCCGCGATCTCCACTCATTACGGCATAAACCTGTTTGCGAACAGGGCTGTTGTGCCGTTTTTTTCAGTGAGCCAGGCCACATCAGCTGTGTGTGTGTGTGTGTGTGTGAACCAGGCCACTACAGTGTCTTCCATTAACTGGTTTATAAAATAAACCAGCCATCATAGCTTATTCAACGGATTGTGCCTAAAGCAAACCATACCGTGGTGGTATATGTGGGTAGCTGGGATGAACCATAATGTTACATTTTAAATCAAACGTTCTATCTGAAACACATTCAAACCAGAGGTGATATTCAGCAGGTTCTGGCCGGTTCTGGCGAACCGGTAGCGGAAATTGTGAGTAGTTCAGAGAACTGGTAGTAAAAATTCAGACTGGCCCCGCCCCCATCTATTCTCTGCCTCTCGAGTCCCAGCTGATCGGGAGGAAATGGGGATTTTGCAGTATCCTTCCCCTGGAGTGGGGAGGGAATGGAGATTTTACAGTATTCTTCCCCTGGAATGCCCACCAAGCCAAGCCACGCCCACCAAGCCACACCCACAGAACTGGTAGTAAAAAAAAATTGAAACCCCCCATTGATTCAAACCCTCAACTCACATGTTTCCTGTTGATCTTTAACAGTTCTAGCAGATCTCAACTACTTTCCTTTTTTTAAAAAAATATCAATTAAAGCCCAGTAGAATTATTAATCACATATTTTGTCACGCTGAACCACTTTTTGTGCCAGTGTAAATTTCCCAAATCTAAAAAAAAAAAAAAAAGGAGGTGAAGATTTATTTACGCAAAAGGGGAAGAAAAAAAACCCACCTCCTCCTTTGGAGCACGAAGATCATTTTCCATCTTTCTTTCTACAGGTTTTTGATTTGTTCCGAACAAATAACTTTAGCATGAATCAACAGGCTACAGCGAGGTTTTCTTTCTTTCTTTTTTTTTAAAAAAAAAATATTATTATTATTATTATCGGACTCTGTTCCTGGAAAGATTGGCAAGAGTTTGTTTTCTTTTTTCGTAACTGTTTTGGCTCACCGAGCAATGTTGTTAGAAAGGATCGTATGATATTAACATTTTAAATCAAAGGGATGGTTATGTATAATAAAACAACGTTCTCCAGCAGTCCTGATGATATATTAATTGTAACCGTATAGATAGAACACCTGCAGAAGACAACGAGACTCGGGATAAATTTTGCAACCTATTTGTCTTTGGGGGGGTGAGGGGAAGAAAATGCATTCCCCCCTTTTTCTTTTTTTTTTTTTGTCTTTTAAATTCTTCTTCCAAGAAAAATATATAAGAAGGGAGTAAAGCAAGAGTGAGGAACCTAAGCAAAGCTGCCAAGAAAATCCATAAATTTAATCTCTTACGACTTTCTTTTCTCTCTCTCCATCTTTGTGCCTGGACTTGGTTTTCAAGGTGGGAGCAAAACCTGAGAGTGTGTGTGTGTGTGTGTGTGTGTGTGTGTGTGTGTGTGTGTGTGT
>WNWU01000107.1:653940-668424 GCA_012654045.1 Ptyas mucosa
GTGTGTGTGTGTGTGTGTGTGTGTGTGTGTGTGTGTGTGTGTGTGTAGATTTTCATGGGTATAGGTATGCAAGTCTTGGCGTATTCGGGTCTTTTCCTGTGTAAGATTGAGTGTATCTTGGCAATGTTTCGACAAGGTCCCACTCGTCATCTTTGGCCTGGTGTCTTTATATAAATATAAAAAATAGAGAAGGGAAGGGAAGGGAAGAGAATACAGAAAGAATAGAATAGAATAGAATAGAATAGAATAGAATAGAATAGAATAGAATAGAATAGAATAGAATAGAATAGAATAGAACAGAACAGAACAGAACAGAACAGAACAGAACAGAACAGAACAGAACAGAATAAAGAATGGAATGGAATGGAATGGAATGGAATGGAATGGAATGGAATGGAATGGAATGGAATGGAATGGAATGGAATGGAATGGAATAACTTTATTGTCACTTTGAATTTACACTACCTGGCATACATTAAAAGTGAAACTGCATACAGCTCTTAAAGGGTCACCACCTCCAATTTTACACTACATAAACATGACAAAGAAAAAATAAATAAATAAATAAAAAATTATGTATATACCATACCCACCTAAAAGAACAGATCAGCTGTGCAGGCTGTTCAAACTGGCAGGTCCCAGAAACTTCACTGCATCCACACACAAAACACACTTGCTCAACCAGCCCCAGCCCCAATTCTATCTCCCACCCACCCCCACCCCCACCCCCCGGCCAGCACAGCAAAACAGCAGCTGGGGATATTGTATAATAGGTTTTGCAGAGCCACCCATTCCCAGGGACTCGGATGAGCTTAGCCATTCGCTGGGAATGAAAGCAAAATGGGTGGGAGGGGTTTGGGGGAAAGGGGGAAGAACAATATTTTATTTGGATGTTGCCGAGCGTGGCTTTTTGGGGGGCGGAGGGGGGTTGTGTGTGTGCAGTAATTTCCCAGTCCTTGCATCGCGCGCAGAGTTTCCACCTTGCTGGCTAACTCTAATTGGCAAGGTGTAGAGCACAGAGCAGCTGTAAGGGGCAATTTGGCTGATGAAAATACCTGGCGAAGGGGGGGTCCTCAAACTTTTAAAATGGGGGCCAATTCATGGCCCCTCAGACTGAAGGGGGGGCGCGGACCGGCTGGGTTGGCGTGGCTAGGTGGTCATGTGACTGGGCGGGCGTGGCCAATGTAGCAGTCCATTAAACAAGACACTATGCAGATGATACAGGCTTTAGCAACCCCCATTTTGTGGCTGAATTTTTAGAAAAATCTCTGTTCCTTAACCAGCAGGACACCCTTAAAATAATTCACAAAAGAATCACGTTGGTTTAACTGGGACCTCGTTTACCAGACTCAAACATACACGGACACACGTGCCTATTCGGGGACTATAATTTGGTGACTTTTTTGTACACTGTAAGCTGGAAAGTCAGATGAAGCTGTGGTCTGCTTTGTTAGCTTATTACAATTTCCTTTCTTTTCTTTTCTTTTCTTTTTTCTTTTCTTTTTTTTTCTTTTTTAGACACTCCTCTTACATTTTTCAAAAGGTAAAAGGCATTTTCTAAACTCTCAAGTCTAAAATCTGATATATATATATTTTGGGAGTTGCCATGGATATTAATGGTTTTCTCGCATGTGGGTATGGGGTTTTTTTTCCCCGAAAAAAAAATTAGCAGGAGGGAGGGAAGAAGGAAGAAAGAATATGGAGTGAAGAAGGAAGGAAAGGAGAAGAAACGAAAGGAAGGAAGGACATGGAGAGGTGAAGGAAGGAAAGGAAAAAAGAAAAGGGAAGGAAGGAAGGAGAAAAGGGAGGGAAAGAGGAATTTTACATGTCATTGTTCATATGCAATATATCTTAGATTCATCTCTTTGTGTTTTCCTCTGCCATCGGAACTAAAGTTACGCGCATATTGGTGTGTATGTGCAAATCTTCATATGGGGGAAAGCTTGTTGAGAAAATCTCAGCTTGGCTTCCTTCTCTCCCCCCCCCCCCTCTTTTCGGCCAGGTTATATAAGCTGTTCTCTAGAAAAAGCCGTTCGGCTTGCCATCTCTGACTTTCAAACGGAGTTGCCAAGAGAGTGGGGAGAAGACGGGTGGGATGGACAAGTCCCCTCATGCTTCAAACATCCTCAGATGGTTCCCATGGATTCCTCTGACAAAGCACCCTCTGGTTTGCATTACCAACCTGCTCTCTGGAAGCATGTTTTTCTTCCTGACTCCTCCAGCTTGTAATTCGGATTTTCGAAAAGCAGAGGTTCAGCGGTGGGGTTTTACCACTTATATTGGGTGCACGTGTAAAAAAAAATCAAGCTAGGACTTACTTTCTGAGTAAGTCGTATTTTCGGGGAAACACGGTAACAAGCATCAGAAGGCAAAAATCACTAAAATTGCATCTCGCTTATTTTGGCCGTGTCGTGCGGGGAAATTCCACCAGAGAAAGGAATTCTATTTTAGCGGTAAAAGGAAATCAGGCCGCCAAGGAAGACGGTGGCTGGATACCAATCAACGCTGACACCGGCCGGAGCATAGAAGATCTCAAAGGAACAGCGCAAGAGATCGGAAGATGGTGGCCAGCGAATCTCCCAAGAGTCGGACATGACTGAATGGATCCCATCATCATCTTCATCGTTCCCGTTTGAGAGACAGAGGCAGACAGATGATCTTTCCCTTTTCTCTCTCTCCAACTCGTACAGTTAGTCCTCGACTTACGGCCGCAATTGAGCCCAAAATTTTCTGTTCCTGAGACAATTGTTAAGTCAAAAGGTTCGCTGACTTTGCTTATCCGAAGGTCGCCAAGCGGGATCACATGACCACCCCCACCCCCGGGACACTGCGACCGTCATAAATACGAGTCAGTTGCCAAGTGTCTGAATTTTGATCACGTGACCACAGGAATGCTGCAACGATTGTGTGAAAAACGGTCATTAATCACTTTTTTTCAGGGATAATATAACTTCGACTGCTCACTAAATGAGCTGCTGTTAAGTCGAGGGCTTACAGAGCCGTGATGGCGCAGCGGTTAGTATGCAGTACTGCAGGCTGACTCTGCCCACTGCTAGCAGTTCGATCGTGACCAATTGGCTCAAGGTTGACTCAGCCTTCCGTCCCTTCCGAGGTGGGTAAAATGGGGACCCAGATTGTTGGGGGCAAAAGGCTGACTCTATAGACCGCTTAGAGAGGGCTGTAAAGCATTGTGAAGCGGTATATAAGTCTAAGTGCTACTGCTATTTTCCTCCCTCCCTCCTCCCTTCCCAGTGATTAGAGTGCAGTATTGTAGCTTAACTCTGCCCAGTGCCAGCAGTTTGATCCTGACCGACTGGCTCAAGGTCGACTCAGCCTTCCATCCTTCCGAGGTGGGTAAAATGAGGACTCAGATTGCTGGGGGCAAGACGCTACCTCTGTAAATTGCTTAAGAGAGGGCTGTGAAGCCCTATGAAGCAGTATATAAGTCTAAGGGCTATTGCTATTGCTACCTGGGTGCCCCTCATCTCGCCAAGGGGACTCTGGGCAGCTTACAGTCCTTCCATAAAAATACCATCTAAAACAGGGTTACCCCACCTTGGCAACTTTTAAGACTTGTGGACTTCAACTCCCAGAATTCCCCAGAGTTGGGAGATGCATTTGATGTACGATGGCTTAATCCCATGATGGCAAACCTATGGCACGCGTGATAGAAGTGGCACGCAGAAACATCTCTCCAGGCATGTGAGCCGTTGCTCTTCCGCGTGCCGGCACGCCAGCCAGCTGGTCTTCACATGCGTGAACGCGCCAGAAACCGGAAGAGCAGGCCCCCCCTCCCCGGTGCTCATGCACTCTCCGGGAAGATGATCTTCCCGTTTGTGGCACGCGCATGCACACCGGCCAGCTGGTCTTCCCACACGCATGCACTCCAGAAACGGAAGACACACTGGAAACCGGAAGATCATCTTCCTGGCATGAGCATGCGCTCCGGGCGGCTGGTTTTTCCAGCCCGCACGCATGTGCACGAGGACGCGGGCTCCCGTTTCGGCACTCGGTGCCAAAAAAGGTTCGCCGTCACTGGCTTCATCCATCGTGCCCCTGACTGCAAGAACGAAATACCCTTCGCTGCCTCGTTTCTTTCCATTTCCCATTTAGAAGAGAGTTTGGCCCCCTCCCCACAAAGCTTCCCGAGATTTAAAAAATGGGCTGGAGGGGAGAAAGAAACCCAGGCAACATCTGCCAGCAGAAGTCCTGTGTCAGCAGACAGCACCAATTAAGTGCAGCCTGCACAACAGCTTAATTACTGATGAGACGGTTCCCCTGACAAAAGGGAGCCGCTGCCTGCCGTACGAAATCTCCAGCCCTTGGGAAGGCGGAAGGGCGGAGGGAGCAGTGTTCTCACTCGGGAAGCGGAGCCCAACGGAAGACAAAGACACACACACACACAGAGATCTGAAAGGCATGGGACCGCAATGATAAAACAGCTGGCGTCCCAACTTGCAGGAGAAAAGGATGCTGGAATTTAATACTGTCCAAAACCTGATCTTCTTTCCTCTCTTTGCATTTTGGTCGAATCGCGCACGAGTAACCCGTAATTCACGCTTGTCCTGTGCTCCGGCATCTCGGCTCTGCTCTGATCATCATCATCATCATCTTTTAACGACCCCGTAATCCCTTGCGGGGTGGAGTCTTGGGCAACTGAATGGAGTTAGTGGAGTATTTACTGGCCGGATGCCTTTCCTGTCGCCAACGCGGAGTTTTGTTCAGCAGATACATTCTCATTGCGCCCAGAGAGAGAGAGAGAGAGAGAGAGATGTTTCTACCTGGGATCGAACTCACAACCTCCTGATTGTGAAGCTCCTGAGATGGCCCAACTGAACCTCCTGCAAGGTTCATTCGTAGCTGCTATTTTTCACTCCAGGAGAAGTCTTCTGAAAGCCCAAATCAACAGAATAGCAGAGTTGGAAAGGACCTTGGAGATCCATTCCAGTTTGCCCCGTCTCTCCTTAAAAACCTACAGTGATGGGACACCCACAGTTTGTTCCACTGATTAATTATTCTCAGTATCAGGAAATTTCTCCTTAATTCTACGTTTGATAAGCTTCCATCCGTTGCTTCTTGTCCTGCCTTCAGGTGCTTTGGAGAATAGCTTGACTCCCTCTTGGGGCAGCCCCTGAGATATTAGAAGACTGCTATCACGTCACCCTTAGTCCTTCTCTTCACTAGACTAGCCATGCCCAGTTCCTGCAACCATTCTTCATATGTTTTAGCCTCCAGCCCCCTAATCCTCTCTGTTGCTCTTCTCTGCACTCTTTCTAGAGTCTCCACATCTTTTTTATAGTGTGGCGACCAAAACTGGATGCAGTATTCCAAATGTGGCCTTACCAATTTCAATTTAATTCAGTTTCAATTTAATTCAATTTATATGCCGCCCCTCTCCGAAGACTCAAGGCATTATAAAGTGATTATATTATACCTTCAGGTCTTTCCTAACGTGGCTTCCATTCCTTCATCTATTTGCATCTTGAAGCGCCAAGGTTAAATTAGATTTAGTTGCCAGAGGCTTCTCCGCCATTGAGTTTATTTTTTTTATTTTATTTCTTTATTTGTCGAGGTTTGAAGTTTGATCCGATCTGTTTGTAGTTGTCGGTGCACGTGTGTTCAGCTTTGTTGTGGTGATCGTGTTACATTTTGTCACACAGGTATAAGGCCTGCAACCAAATGGAAGTGATCACAACTTGGTTTAAAGCAGGGATCTCCAACCTTGGCAACTTAAGACTTGTGGACTTCAACTCCCAGAATTCTGCAAGACTTAAAGTGGCTTTTGCTGGCTGAGGAATTCTGGGAGTTGAAGTCCACATGACTTAAAATGGCTTTTGCTGGCTGAGGAATTCTGGGAGTTGAAGTCCACATGACTTAAAATGGCTTTTGCTGGCTGAGGAATTCTGGGAGTTGAAGTCCACATGACTTAAAGTTGCCAAGGTTGGACACTCCTGGTTTAGAGGGCTTTTTTTTTTCAGACTACCCTGATGGATGGCAAATAGAGTCTATAAGTAGTCCTCAGGTTACAACAGTTCATTTAGGGACCGTCTGAAGTTACAACTGCACCGAAAAAGGGAACTTGTGACCGTTTTTCACACTTACGACCATTGCAGCAAACCTCGTGGTCATGTGATCAAAATTCGGCCGCTTGGCAACTGACTCATACTCATGACGGTCGCAGTGTCCTGGGATCACGTGATTCCCTCTTGCGACCTTCTGACAAGCAACATCCATGGGGAAGCCAGATTCACTTAACAACGGTATGACTTACCTTTAAGAACCACTTAAGTGACTCACTTAACAACTGTGGCGAGAAAGATCGTAACATGGGGCAAAGCTCACTTAGCAATGTAAATTTTGGGCTCAGTGGTGTGTCCGTAAGTCGAAGAGTACCTGCTCTTTATTGTATTCCTGTTAGTAACCCTGTTGAACGCCACCAGAAGGAAAACAGGACAAAAAAAGGGGGGAATTTAGAATTGTAACAAAATAAGGAAGGCTTCAGGTGGTCTCCTCTCCATCCTTCTCCTTAAAGAGTTGTCTAATGTGAAGAGACAACATTTCTGCGAACAAATTGATAATCCATTCCTGTAAATGAGCAGAGACAAGAAAGTCAATAGCTTAAGCAGCCAACTTTATGCTAGTCCTAAAACACTCAAGCGCATTTCATCCTCTCCTGAACATATCTAAATGCCTCTTCCCTAGCCACCCCATCCTCTTCTCTTCGGCTAATCCTCTCAGCAGCAATTAATCCTGGGCAGATAAAGATCAAATGGCGTTGTAAGGTTGTGTTAATTAATTGAAACACGACTGACCAGGTTAGCTTTCTAGGTGTATTTTATTTATTTATTTATTTATTTGAATTTTTATACCGCCCTTCTCCAGCGGGACTCAGGGCGGTGAACAGCTGAGGTAAAACATAACACATAAAGTTTAAAAACAATTTAAAAGACATTAAATAATTTCGGCCAAACAATTTAAAACAACCCAATTAAAACCAAATTCAATTAAAACCGAGGGGATGGGATCAAGCCAGCCTGTCCGTTGAGGCTACGTATTACCAAACGTAGCCTAAATTCTACTCTAGTCTACACTCTACTCTACTCTACTCTACTCTACTCTTCCATTCCAAGAACGGTAGTTTCTGAGTGATGGTCAAGGATACTAAATTGAAAATGAATACAACAACAGAGAGAATGGAGAGGGATAGAGGAGAGAAGAGAGGAAGGAGAGAGAGGGAAAGAAGAAAGGGAAAAGGAGTGGAAAAAAGAGGGGAAACAAGAGTAGGAGAAAAGGTTAGAAGGTAAAAGGGAGGTGTGGAGGAAAGGAAGGAGAAGTAGAGAAGGAAAAGGAGAGGAGGAAGGAAGAAAGTAGGAGAGTAGATGGGAGAAGGGAAGGAAAGGAAAGAGAGGAGAGGGAGAAGAAGGATTGCTGTAAAACAAGGGAGATGAAATGGTAGAAGAGCAACCCCGAATATAATTAAATTGTTTAGGATGAAGATTGTATTAGTATGAAAGTTACAAGAAAATATGTACGTTAGATAAGAAATTGCACATTTAAGATATGTGTATGAGAAAATAAAAATAAAAAAAACTTTTTCCAAAAAAAAAAGGAAAGAAAAGAAAAGAAAAAATAATAATAATTAAAAAAAAAAGGATAGCCCATGTAATATAGGCAGTGGTGGTATTCAGCCGATTCTATCCGGATTGGGCTAACCAGTAGCAGCGGCTGCGGGAAGCTCCGCCCACCCGCCTAGACGTAATCACGTCCCGTTTTTGACGCTCTGCGCATGCATGGAAGCCCCTCCACGCGCACGCTCACATTTGTGAACCGGTAGCAAAACCCCTGAATATAGGGGTTAAAAACCCAGTAAAGACAATAGAGAAGATAGAGCAAAAAAAAAATAATAAAATAAAAACAAAATAAAATCTGTTCAATAAAAAGCAATTGGAATTAGAAAGGGGGACCTGAGCTGCAGTCAAAGGCCATTTGGACTGCAAAATGCACAAATGCCTCTCGTTTATTTATGCCCCTTAGATTAGGTAGAAGGTCCCTCGGCGACCAGGTAAAATCGTGCAGGTGTGCTGGAAGAAAGAAACTCCAGTGGTTTTGAATATTGATCTTATATATAGGGCTTGCTCTTCAAACCCAGCAAGTCCCTAGAATCCAGTCACTAGGGCTTCATAACTTTGCTTTAGTTTATAGTCATAAGCTTGAAATTATTATAGCAATAAACTTGAAATTCTAGTCCCAGTACGTGGTGATTACGGGCAATCTCAGGCAGTCTGTGGTTGCGGTACCAAATTTGGTCAAACCCTACGAAGACACTCCCGTTCGCTTTAAATCTCACCAGCCATTTGCACCTGTCCCCTCCTCCCCCACTTACCTGCCAGGAATGCAGTTGAGATAAAATCAGAGGAAGGTTCCAAGATAAGCTGCTTTGAGAGGTTTCAAAGGAAGCACTAGAGTGAACGGAAGCCAGCCTGTCCTTGTCCTTATCGTCAGAATAGAGCTGGAAGGGACCTTGGAGGTCTTCTAGTCCAACCCTCTGCTCAAGCAGGAGACCATTTCTCACAGGTGGCTTCTTAAAAATCTCCAGTGATGAAGCACCCACAACTTCTGGAGGCCAGCTGTTCCACTGGTTAATTGTCCTCACTGTTAGGAAGTTTCTCCTTAACTCCAGGTTGCTTCTCTCCATGGTTAGATTCCATCCGTTGCTTCTTCTCTTGCCGTTTGGTGCTTTGGAGAATAGCTTGACTCCCTCTTCTTTGGGGCAGCCCCTGAGATATTGGAAGACCGCTATCATGTCTCCCCTAGTCCTTCTTTTCTCTAGACTGGCCATACCCAAATCCTGAAACCGTTCTTCCTATGTTTTTGTCTCCGGGCCTTTAATCATCTTAGTTGATTCTTCCCAAATTTGGAGGAGAACTTTGGGGAACGTTGAATTAAGTGACTCCCAAGAGCTTCAACGCCTACCAACTTTCAGCTTTTCCATTTTGGAGCAAGAGGGATCACCAACCACTGAGGCTCTCCCAGAAATCAAACCTGGTGTCCTGGTGGCGCAGTGGACTAATTCACTGTTATTAAGATCAGCTGCTTGCAATTACTGCAAGTTCAAATCCCACCAGGCTCAGGGTTGACTCAGCCTTCCATCCTTTCTAAGGTAGGCGAAATGAGGACCCAGATTGTGGGGGCAATAAGCTGACTTTGTATAAATATACAAAAGTATGAAGGCTATTGCTTAACGCATTGTAAGCCGCCCTGAGTCTCCGGAGAAGGGCGGCATATAAATCAATTTTTTTTTAAAAAAAAAAACCTATCCTTTCATCGTAAAAAGAGGGTGGCCTAGAACAGCAAACTGTCCCCCCCCCCCCCCCCCAACACCGTTCCTTCCACAGCCGCACGGGACAATTATAAGGAGCAGCAATAATCAAGACAATTCACACAGCTGGCGCAACGCCTGTTTTCCGGATTCCGGCATCTGAGTCATTAACGTTATGGATGGAGGGCGAGGATGCTTCGCAGAGGGAGGGGGAGGAAGAGGAAGAAGGGCAGTCCTTCGGAGCAAACAAACAAAAATAAATAAATAAATCCATAGAGCCGAGAGAGAACATTGAGAAGCTGGAAACATCCACCGGGACTGGGGGTGTGGATGGGGAGGGAGAGAAACCTTGGCAAGTCACCGAGGGCTATTCAGTTTCCTTTCCCATTCAAGAGTCGGCATCTCCAGACTCAGATCCCCAGAGAGAGAGAGAGATGCCGGAGTCTTTTTGATGTTTCTAAAAAAAGGAAGGAGGCCAGAGGGTTGCCAAGGGTGGAAATGGGCAGGAGGGGGAAAAAAAGATGCTTTCAAGAGAGCTAGAGGGAGGTTGGGCAGTCGGCCACATGTTGACTTTCATCCTGGGCAAGAGACAAAGAAAGACGTGGCAAGGGAGAAGGGTGCCTGGTTCCAGATCGAGTTCCTGGCATCCCTCCTTAAAAGGATCAGGTCAAGAGGGAGTGGAGAGCGTTCTGCCTGGGTTAAAGCCCCAGAGAGTCATTACCAGGCCGAGCTGGAAACGCCGGGGGCCAGCGGAGAAATGGACTTGAGCAGAAGACAGTCTTCTGCTGGATCTATTCATGGAGAAGAGCCAAGGATCAATGCCTGAGCATGTGTTCCGCCCGCAGGAGCTCCCAGCTTTCTGGCTCAAATCACCGAGCGTCTTGTAGAGCCCAGCTAAAGGGAAGTGCGAGGCTGGGAAGTGGCGTTGCGAGGGAAGCTGGCAGAACATCTGCTCCGAGAAAGCAGCAGGAAGACTCAAGAAACACAACTTCCTTTGCTAGAAGACGGCCGAAATCCTGGTCCGATCAGAGCATTCCGAGTTACGGATCCCACCTTGGGGGACAAGACACTAAAGCTTGCTTTGGCTTGGTCAGCCTCATCCACAGGTCGCAGAGTTTACCGAAAATCTTAAGAAGTTTTGGAACAAGCCAGAACTGGGTTCAGACCAGTAGTGGTATTCAACCGGTTATATCCGGTTCGGGCAAACCGGTAGCAGTGACCGTGGGAAGTTCATCATGTCCCAACCCTAACCCATTTTGTCGCTCTGCTCATGCGCAGAGGTGACACACACACTCTCACATTTCCGAACCAGTGGCGAAGGTAAGTGAATACCACTCCTGATTCAGACATCCCTCGTTTAAGCCCTCAAGAATATGACTAAGAGTGGAAATAGCTTCACAATGACAAGAACATCAGCCTGAGATCATCATTGTCATCATCATCATCATCATCATCATCATCATCTCACCAACTGCTCAAGCCAGAATAGGAAGCGTATTTAACCACACAGCCAAAATACGAACTGAAATAACATACACACACGCAAAAAAAGGATCAGAAGAAAATTAAGATATTTGCAGGTTGGTTCCCATCACCGTGCTAATCCCTACCATGGTTTGTTTCCTTGCTTCGGCTTGTTAGCTCGAGTGAACGGGGATATTGGAGTTTTTCTATCTGGGGTTTAATATTTTTCCGGCTTTTGCACGTAATTTAAGTTCGTCCCTGTTTCTTCCATCAACCGTGGGGATTAAAACCACTAACACGACACAGGTAGGCACTCTCTGCTCCTATGAAGCATCCATAAATTTATAGTTACATTTCCTTCGAGTCGAAACTGAACTTGGGGTGACTTCGCGGATGCACCTGAATAATGTTCTTGGCGGTACCCTGTTTCCCCGAAAATAAGACCCTGTCTTATATATTTATTTATTTATTTATTGCCACCCAAAAAAAAAGGCCCCAGGTCTTATTTTCAGGGAATGTCATCCACTGATTAACCTCACTGGTGCGAGTCACCCCAGTCTCCTTTTCGCTGTCAGAGGCCTTCAGGAACTTCTTCTGCAACCGTCAAAGCTTTCCTGAAGGCCACTGCAGTTCATAACAGAGCTCCGGATCGATCCGGAGCTTTGTTATCAGCTACAGAGGCGTCAGTTCTAGGAACAACTTCATGGCAAGAACAAACAAGCTTTAAGGCAGTGGTGAAATGTAAAATTTGTTACTACCGGTTCTGTGGGCGTGGCTCGGTGGGGGGGGGGTGTAATGTGACTGGGTGGGCGTGGCCAATTTTGTTTTTTTTTTTTTTACTTTTAAAAGCATTTTTTCGGCCGAAGAGGTTGCAGGAAAAAATGCTTTTAAAAATTAAAAAAAAAAAAACCAGCCTCTGATGATTGCGCGGTTCAGCTGGGCATGGGGGCAGGGCAGGGATTTTTGCTACCGGTTCTCCGAACCACCCGCCGCCATCGTTATCGGATCGGGCGATCCGGCCTGAACCAGGAGCATTTCACACCTGCTTTGAGGGTACGCTGGAACAAAATTGAATTAAAATATGGGGAAAGGAGATTATCCAGCAAAAGTTTCTTTATTCCACCTGCCTCTGTGGTAAAAGACAGATGTTCTACGATGAGATAGTGAATGATATTACAGACTGTGTGGTTTTCAGTAAAAACATACCTATTTAATGCGTCGTTAAGTTTCTTGCCCCCCCCCTTTCCCGAACGGAATCAGCTCACCATCCCAGCTTCTGCCCGTTGGTTTGTTTGAAGGTGTGTAGTAGGACTATCGGAACGAGAAAATGTAAATACATTTTTATTTTATTTTTTTTGCCTCCGAATGTTGGCATTGCCATTTCCCCCTCTGCAAATGAGAAACATATGGCCTTGCAACAAGAATTAGCAATATTTGGAAGGAAATAGCTGAAGTCCTAAGACAAACAATATCTGGATGAATCCTACCAAATGCAATAATTTTTCTTATTAGAATGCACGAAGACCGGAGCGCCAATAAAAAAAAAGAATTTTGATACGCCGGTTCATTTCCTCGTAGCGAAAAAAATTAACCGGATTTGCAAGCCAACGAGGTCATCAATCTCCGGTTAAACCAGAGCTGGAACCATCTTAGTTCCTTGGATACATGCACGCATTTCGAACCCGGGGGAGCGGAGGAAAGGAAGGGATTTCTTGGCGTAGAATTTCAACTTGGATCTGTAAAAAAAAAAAAAAAAATCACCACACTTTCTGTCAAAAATCCTGCTTTTGTTGATTTGGGATGATTAGCGATTCAAAGCGAGAAAATGCACTGTGACTGCTGTGTTAATACGGCAATCTTCAAGGTTAGAAAAAGCAAACAAATGTGAACCCAAATTTGGGAACTCTTCCTAGAGCCTAGGCATTTTTTTCAATCCATCCATCCTCCCCCCCTTCCCCGAAATTCTCTGGTTGCTTGGGGGGCAATTTTCTCTCTCCCATCATTTGTCTTTCCTTGTGTTGGGACTCTGTTACCTGAGGAGGGGGGGGAGTATTGAGAGAGCCATTTGTGACCCCTTAAATCTGAGCCTTGTGAGATAAAGGGGGTTGCCCTTCCGGTATTCAACCACCACAGAGATATTGGAGCTGGGGGTCTCATCTTTTTTCCCCCCACCACCACTCCCCAATGAAAAGTTCTATTGTCTGCAGCCCGGCACTGCGAAATATCTACTTGCTGAATGACAGTGAGTGGATGAACAGCTGGGAGAAAGAGGAGGGAGGCATTCGTATTAAATCTGCTCTCCGCCCTCCCCACTTCCACCATACTTGCAAACGGAACCCGCAGGGTGGAAGAAAAAGTGAATCTCACCGGAGAGATCCTTTAGGTTGAGAGTTTCTCAGCCTTGGCACCCTGTGCGGACTTCAACTCCCAGAATTCCCCAGCCAGCCTGATTGTGATTTCTATGAATACATCATGGTTGTGGGGGGGGGGGAAGGGGGGGCTCTAATAATGGAATTGAAATCAGTGCCAACCCGAAGCGGCTCAGATTTCCTCTCTTCCTAGCTGTTCGCTCATGGCGAATACCCAGATAAGCCTTCCCAAATTAACCTCGGTGCTCTCTGAGCTTGGTTGTTTCCTTGCAGACGTTGCACGACCCAGCTAGGTAACATCACCAGTGTTAAAAGGTAGCAGGGTTCTCTCTGGGTTTTTGTATACAGGTGGCTTGCCCCGTCAGAGTTGATGGGAGTGGTTCCTTGACTAAGCTATTGCTTATCGTTTGATTGAGAGTCTTACGTTCGGTTATTCTTTGATTGGGGTGTTGTGATGTTCCTTAGTTTGGTAACGAAACATTTGCAAGGAAAGATAATTTGGGAAGGATTCTGGATACAGTTCAACCCTGAACTACAGATTTTCTCTTCTGCTGGCAACCTTTTGTCTCTGAACATCCAGACATCCTAAAATTCAGCAAAAGGGAACAAACTGTGATTTATTGTTACCAGTACCAGCAAACAGGCAGAAGGGCATCTGAGAGTAGAAATAAAGGAAGGGGGCTCGGTGTATTGTTTTCCTCCGTTTCATTTCGGGATATTTTGAAGTTTTTCCTCTCTGTCGGTCCTGCATTACGATGAGCTTGGAACAAATTTAATGAACGGTAATGCAGTTTCCTCATTGGCAGCTGGTATTCCATCTTGGGAAAGCAGGCATGGAGCAAAAAAATTAGGAAAAATAAAAGAAGACCAGCAGGGAAATGGCTAGAGTTTTGTGCTCTCATAGGCCTCGATCTGACATGCACCCACACAGCTACACACACACACACACACACACACACACACAAACAGACACATGATTGTCTACTGCATTCTTGGGAAATATCTGCCTTTTGGGTGATACGCAGTTGTAGTTGCGTCCTTAAGGATGCAAACTTGGAAATAAGGCCTTCTTTCCTTCCTTCCTTCCTTCCTTCCTTCCTTCCTTCCTTCCTTCCTTCCTTCTTTCCTTCCTTCCTTCCTTCCTTCCATTTTCTGAGATCAAACCAAGTTGGCTTGGTGCTGCCACCTTCTGTGATGACCTTGGTATTGCTTCCTTAGTTCAAAAGTAGGATGTAGTTGATTATGATGAATTACAACACTTCTTTTTCTTCCTCTTCCTCTTCCCCTTCTTCTTCTTCTTCTTCTTCTTCTTCTTCTTCTTCTTCTTCTTCT
>WNWU01000107.1:668434-678931 GCA_012654045.1 Ptyas mucosa
CTTCTTCTTCTTCTTCTTCTTCTTCTTCTTCTTCTTCTTCTTCTTCTTCTTCTTCCTCCTCCTCCTCCTCCTCCTCCTCCTCCTCCTTCTTCTTCTTCCTCTTCCTCCTCCACCTCCTCCTGCTTCTCCAACTATTCTCTCTTCTAGCACTGATGATGTTCCCTAGTTGGGTCATGAAACGTCTGCAAGAAAACCACCAAGCTCAAGAGACCACCAAGGACCTCACAGTCTTCTCTTCCTCCTCCCCCCTCCCCCTCTTCCATTTCTCCTCCCACTCCTCCTCCTCCCTTTTCAAAAATTAAGCTAAAAGTCTGTATGTCGTTGGGGCTGGTGTTGAAAAAAAGAAACGCAGCTATCCAGTACCCTCACCGCCTGGCCTGCCTCTCCTTTTCATGGGGCTAAATTGCTTGACTAAGCCAGCCCTCCAAAGAGAAAGGAAGAAGTGGGATTCGCTTTTCTTCCATCTCCCCCCTAGGTAAATCTCCGGGGATCTATTATGGCGCAGAAATGAGCAACTGCCTCTCATTCTGGGTTTGCTTGAAGCCGTAATCCATTCATCTTCATCGTGCTAGGTTGGTTGCTTTGCCTCCCACGGCACTCCTTCCCTTCCAGGTGAGCGGCGCAGCATCGGGCGCGCCCTTGATCGCTCTCTGGGTGGCCAGCAGACCACAAAAGGTCGGCCACTTTTTTCTTTTTTTCTCCACGCTTACCCTAATCTCACCCCCTACCTTTCCTCCCCAACTTCATATATATATATATATATTGCATTTTTCATATTTCCCCCTTGCAGACAATGCAATTGCACAAAAGAAAGATTCTCGATCATCGCTTGTTTCCAAACGCATCCATTTAATCTGTTCTTTCTTGGGGGGGGGCGGTTTTTGGGGAACGCTTTGTATGCACGGAGGGGGAAATGTGTGCATTTTTGCTTCTCGGGAGAAGGGAAAGGCGTCGTTATTTGTATCGCTCCAGTGGCTAAGCGAGGATTTAGACGTCGCAAAGCAGAAAATGTGCTGCTCCCTAGCAGAGCGGGAAACAAACCCAGCCCAAAAAAAGAAGGAAAGAAAAAAAAAAGAAAACTTGGCATAAATGTTGGTTTCTTGTATATGGCGTGGGGCGAGGAGAGAAGTCACTTCCTGATTGCATTAGTTGTGTGTTGGGGGGGGGGGCGTTTTGGGGGCCAGCAGTGGGCATGATGAGGAAACCTGAGGTCTGATTTGGGAAGGGCGCCGTCTTCAGAAGAGAGGGGGGGTTTTTTTCCCCAAATTTTTTTGTCTTTTATTTTAACTGTGTTATGGCTGCCATAGGCATCCCTAATGCTTCCCATGTGTGCCTTTGACTCAAACCATTTGGAGGATGGGAGCACGAATGGTTTCCACCAAGTGCAGTTTGGGGGTGGGGGTGTCGGGGAGGGAGACAGAGGAGGAGGAGGAAGAGGAAGGTTTACGAAACGGGTTATGCCGGAAAATCACCTCTATCCACGCTAAAAAAGGAAAGAAAAAAAAAACAATGTTAAACCCGTCGCCCCTATAACAGAAAATAAACTTAGAACAGATCAGAACCCCAAAGATCAATTTTACAAGGCAAGATCAAAAGCGTAAAAGACCAATCGAAAGAATCGTCGCTTTAAAACCCCTTCTAGAAACTTCCAGGAGGCCATTTTTCAAGGCTCTTCGTTTCTGGGCCATTGTTTCCGAACCTTGGGGATTTTAAGACCGGGGGGGGGGGAGTTCAACTCCCAGGATTCCCCAACCAGGCTGGGGAATTCTGGGAGTTGAAGTCCACCCATGTTCCGGCCAGCGATGGGTTTTACATTATGTTACTTCCGGTTTGCGCCCCCCCCCCCTTCTCACACACTCGCTTTGTGCGCGCCCAGTTCACTTGCCTTCCGTGCATGCGCCCGGCCTCAAAAACGTGACTAAATAGGATGGCATAGTGCCGGGGCAGGTGGGTGGGCTCACCCGTGATTTCCGCTACCGGTTCGGTTGAACCAGTCAGAACCGGCTGAATACCATCTCTGGTTCCGGGCTGCCATATTCCAAAATTTGGCATTACACTGGATCAACGCTGTGTTGTGTCGCCTTCACATTAGGAAACAGACGCCACAGAAATGCTAGTTTGTTTTTGTAGAGTATAATAGTAGAATTTTAAAACCTTGGTCGAGTTTCTCTCTGCCCCCTCTTATACCGAACGGAAAGGGTGGGGAGGTGTATTTTGTTTTGTTTCTTTGCCACCACTCCCATATTCTCATTTAAAATGTCTTTTTATTATCCCGTAACGATTCTGCTAATGGTTCTTGCCTTCCTTTGTCAACTTTATTTTTGCATTCCTCCATACCAGGATACAGGATGAGCATTATATTACATTATAGTACATTGCATGGTATTATGTTTCATCTTTCCCGTATAACATGCCTCCAGAAATCGTGGGCGCTCCATCACTGGAGGTTTTTAAGAAGAAACTGGACAGTCACATGCCTGAGATGATATAGGTCAGGGGTCAGCAACCTTAAACACTCAAAGAGCCACAAAGGTCCTAACCGGAAGCCCCCGTTAAATTCTGGAGCCGACCAGAAGTCCGGTTCCCCCACCATAGAGTCTTCTCCTAGCGCGGCGTCCTTTTCCCTCTACCTGTCCTAACCGAAAGCCCTATCGATTGTGGAGCCGACCAGCAACAGGGAGCCGCAGCAGAGGGATGAAAGAGCCACATGCGGCTCTGGAGCCACGTGGGTTGCCGACCCCTGATATAAGTTTTTCTCCTGCTCCAGCAGGGGGCTGGACTAGAAGACCTCCAAGGTCCCTTCCGCCTCTGTTCTGTTCCAAATTCTAATAGGCCTTCTCAACTTATTCGTCTCAAAGGTGCCACGGGACAATTGCCCTCGCTTTTCTCTCTTTCCGGTTTCTGACGGTACCTACAGAGGCCCCGTGGCATCTATTATCCCGCTGAAATCCCTGCGCGGTGATAACGCCAATTCTCCCACGTAAAGCCTCGCTGGCTGGGTGCCATCCCGGAGGCTGTTTTCAGAAGGAGCATAAATAGGGAGGCCTTACAGAGATTTTCTTCTTCTTCTTTTAAGATTTGGTCTCCTGGTGGGGACAAAACGCAGCTCCGTTCCGATAAGACCTAATAACTTGTTCAACTGCCACATAAAATAACAGCACACCAGGAATGGAAAAGAGGAAGTGTAGAGAAGTGGGAACCGCTGAGGATAACAAGCCGAAACCATATAAAGAATTCACATAATAAGAAGCATGTGGCTTGTCTATTGGTTGTTTCAAGCTTTGGTGAAGAGGGAAAAAATTTAAAAAACAAAACAAAACAGGGAAAGCCTGACCCAAAGGTACTTTTTCAGGAGGCAATTGGACTTTCTCGGTTTTTTCTTTGAAGACGTTTTCACTTCTCATCCAAGAAGCTGCTTCTTTTTTTTTTTAATTTTATTTATATGCCGCCCTTCTCCAGAGACTCAGGGCGGCTTACAATGCGTTAAGCAATAGTCTTCATACTTTTGTATATTTATACAAAGTCAGCTTATTGCCCCCATAATCTGGGTCCTCATTTTACCTACCTTAGAAAGGACGGAAGGCTGAGTCAACCTTGAGCCTGGTGGGATTCGAACTTGCAGTAATTTCAGGCAGCTGAATGTTAATAACACTGCTTTAGTCTGCTGCGCCACCAGGCTCATCAGCTCTTCTTCAGCTCTGACTGGACGGTGGGGAATGGAATGGAATTTATATTCCTTGCAGACAGAGCTGGTCGTTTGCATCCTTTTAGAGAGCCGTTGAGGCAGTGGTGAAATCCATTTTTTTTTACTACCGGTTCTGTGGATGTGGCTTGGTGAGCATGGCAGGGGAAGAATACAGCAAAATCTCCATTCCCATCCCACTCTGGGAACAGCCAGAGGTGGCATTTGCTGGTTCTCCGAACTACTCAAAATTTCCGCTACCGGTTCTCCGAACCACTCAAAATTTCCGCTACCGGTTCTCCAGAACCTGTCAGAACCTGCTGGATTTCACCCCTGCGTTGAGGCCACTTGGAGGTTAATCTGTGCCCACCTGAAGGCAGGACAGGAAGCAGTGGATGGAAGCATAACAAGGAGACATCCAACCTAGAAATTAAGGAGAAACATCCTGACACCGAAAACAATTAATCAGTGGAAGGAACTTGCTTCCAGAAGTTGAGGGTACTCCAACACGGAAGGTTTTAAAGAGACCGGACAGCCACTTGTCTGAAATGGAATAGGGTCTCCTGCTTGTGCAGGGAGGTTGGACTAGAAGACCTCCAAGGTCCCTTCCAACCGTGTTATTCTGTTATTCCTCACGCAGTCACGACCCAGAAGCTCTTTTGAAGATTTGTGGCAACCGTTGAACGGATGGAAAAATCTCAGCGTGGGGCAGGCAGGGTTGTGTAGACAATAGAAAGCAGTGTCATTGTGTTTTCGGAGTCTTTGCAGTTACCCAGCCACCCTATCTTGCTCGATTCTCTCCAGCAACTGTCTGGGTTCCGAAAAAGACCACCCACCCAAAGATGGGGGGGGGGGGAAATATGAATATATCCGCCCGGCTTCTCTCAGGAGCTTTGGGTGTGGTCCAGATGGCAAACCAGTTATTTGGCGAAGAGTGGGGGTCTCCCAAATCTTGAGGAAATGCTCTTTCACTACTCCAGAGGGAAGTGCACTGCTTTTCCCGTCCATCCCACCCCACCCCCCCCTCACCAATTCTTCACGTATAGGAAAGATGAACCCGGGAGCTTTTAAACTGAATTATGATTCCCGGTATATCCCTTTTTATTTGACCCAATGGCAGATAGGTTTTCCAGCAACCTCCGGAAGAAAACGGCGAGGCCCCCAAAATATGAAGGCCAGGTTTAATTTCCAAAGAGGAGCCACGCAACTCTGCTTCTACAGGTTGTCCTTGAGGTACGGCCACAACCAAGCCCACAATTTATGTTGCTAAATGAAATACAGAATAACAGAGTCGGAAGGGACCTTGGAGGTCTTCTAGTCCAATCCCCTGCCTAGGCAGGAAACCCTACACCACTTCAGACGAACGGTTGTCCAATCTCTTCTTAAAAACTTACAGTGTTGGAGCATTCACAACATCTGGAGGCAGGTTGTTCCACGTGTTAATTGTTCTCAGTGTCGGGAAATTCCCTCCTTAGTTCTAAGTTGCTTCTCTCCTTGATGAGTTTCCACCCGTTGCTTCTTATCCTGCCCTCGGATGCTTTGGAGAACAGCTTGACTCCCTCTTCTTTGGGGCAGCCCCTGAGATATCGGAAGACTGCTATCATGTCTCCCCTGGTCCTTCATTTCACTAGACTAGACACAATAAACGTAATAGACGTAATAAAAGATTATGATTTTTCTTGCTGCGTTTCTTAAGTGATTAACAAATCACTTAAAGAACACTGCAGTTATTAAGTTAGTATAACACCGTTGTTATATGAATCTGGCTTCCCCGTTGATTTTGATCTCAAAAGGGGATTAACTGATCCCGGGACACTGCAGCCGTCGTCATAAATATGAACCAGTTGCCAAGTGTCGGAATTTTGATCCAGCTGACCACAGGGATGCTGCAATGGTCATAAGTGTGAAAAGCGGTCACAAGTCACTTTTTCAGTGCCGTTGTAACTTCAGATGGTCCCTAAACGAACTGTTGTAAGTCGAGGACTACCTGTAGACTCTATTTGAGCTGGGGTGGCGCAGTGATTAGAGTGCAGGCTACTTCTGCTGCCTGCCTATTGCCTGCAATTTGGCAGTTCAAATCTCACCAGGCTCAAGGTTGACTCAGCCTTCCGTCCCTCCGAGTTGGGTAAAATGAGGACCCAGATTGTTGGGGGCAATAAGCTGACTCTGTAAACTGCTTAGAGAGGGCTGTAAAGCACTGTGAAGTGGTATATAAGTCTAAGGAAGTCTGTTGCTATTGTTCTTTCTTTTCTCCTTCCTTCCTTCCTTTCTTCCTCCCTCCCTCCCTCCTTCCATCCATGGTGTGCAGTGGTTAGAATGCAGTATTACAGGCATACTCTGCCCACTGCCAGCAGTTCAATTCTGATCGGTTCAAGGTTGACTCAGCCTTCCGTCCTTCCGAGGTGGGTAAAATGAGGACCCAGATTGTTGTGGGTAATAAGGCTGACTCTGTAAACCGCTTAGAGAGGGTTGTAAAACACTGTAAAGCGGTATATAAGTCTAAGGAAGTCTTTTGCTATTGTTCTTTCTTTTCTCCCTTCCTTCCTTCCTTCCTTCCTTCCTTCCTTCCTTCCTCCCTCCCCCCCCCCCCTCCCTCCCTCCCTCCTTCCATCCATGGTGCACAGTGGTTAGAATGCAGTATTACAGGCATACTCTGCCCACTGTCAGCAGTTCAATTCTGATTGGTTCAAGGTTGACTCAGCCTTCCGTCCTTCCGAGGTGGGTAAAACGAGGACCCAGATTGTGTGTGGGGGGGGGGGACAAAAGGCTGACTCTGTAAACCGCTTAGAGAGGGCTGTAAAAGCACTGTGAAGCGGTATACAAGTCTAAATGCTATAGCTATCGCCATTTGCCCTCCATCTGAACTAAGTGGCGATAACTTACGGGTCAATTTGGGAAACCAATCCTATAGATGGAGATGGGTAGATCTTGACTTAGTTCTAGACCAAGACATTTCAGCTTCGAGATTTATGCAGGGTGTGGAGACATTGACTCATCTTGAGCCAGTGTTTGTGTTGGCAATCTGCTGCTTTTCTGGGTTTATTTCACCCCGCGTGTCAAATAAACCCCCATCACCGAGATGAGGTGGCACACAACGGCAAATGCCAAGAAAACAGGAAAATGTCAGCCTTCGCATAATTCAACCAGGAGCTCTCTCGTTTGAAATCTTTTGCAAATACCAAGACGTCACTGCAAGCCCTCTGATTTGATTTGATTTGATTTGATTTGATTTGATTTGATTTGATTTGATTTTCGTTTTAAACCGGATCTCTGGACGATCCGAGGTACATCCTTAGAAGGAGAAGGGAAGGATGGTTAACCTGCAAATTCTTCTTGGGGTGGGTGTAAGACTCACACAAGAAGGGTTTGGATGAGATAATCTGCTCCGAGCATCTTTCCTCTCTCCTCTCTCCTCTCTCCTCTCTCTCTCTCTCTCTCTCTCTCTCTCTCTCTCTCTCTCTCTCTCTCTCTCTCTCTCTCCCCCACCATCGCTTCACACTTCGGTCTCTTGGCAGCCGCCCTGTTTAGAAAATTATACCAAGCTGGAGACATAAGGCAGACATTGCCAAGAGCTCTGTTTGCATTCCTGCTGAGAGCCTTGCCACAAAAACTGCCAGAACGCACCGCGTACACTCAGAGGGATGAGACACTTGTGGTTTGCAGGCGGGGGGTGGGATGGGGTGGGCTTTTCTTTCTGGGTTTGCCTTTTTTCCAACCCTTCGTGGGATGGCGGTCGGAGGCAGACACCCATCGTGGAGACCCCGGCTCTGTTCTTCTGCGATCCAGGGTGGAGAAAATTAACCCCAGTTTAAGTCGGGTTCGGGCAAACTGCAGGGATGTTGTTTTCTAGGTTTAGCAGGGCGGAGGGGTTTGGTGGCTGAAGGAACCTTCTCTTCCTAATTTCTTTCTTTTTTGGGTGGGGGGGGAGAGGGATTACGATTTTATAATTTAAAAGAAAAGATGTCGAGGCTCTGGAAAGAGTGCCGAGAAGAGCAACGAAGGCTGATTAGGGGGCTGGAGGATGAAACGTACGAAGAACGGTTGCAGGGATTGGGGATGTCTAGTTTAATGAAAAGAAGGACCAGGGGAGACATGATAGCAATGTTCCCATATCTCAGGGGCTGTCACAGAGAAGAGGGGGGCGGTGGTGGGGTTTAAATAATTTAACAACCGGTTCTCCCCCTGGGTGGGCATGGCCATGGTGGGTGTGGCCAGGGGGTGTGACAGGCAGCACTTGGCCTCCTGCACCCCCCTGGGAGCAAAAATGGGGCGCGTGGGGATTCCTGGGAGGGGCGGAGCCAGCCAGCAATTTAACTACCGGTTCGCCCAAACTAGCCCGAACCGGCTGAATCCCACCATTGGGAGGGGGGGGTCAATCTACTCTCCAAAGCACCTGAAGGCCAGCCAAGGAATAATGGATGGAAACTGAACAAGGACATATTCAACCTGGAAATAAGGAGGAATTTCCTAACGGTTTAATTAACCCGTGGAACAACTTGCCTCCAGAAGTTGTGAATGCTCCAACACTGGGTGCTTTTAAGAAGAGATTGGACAACTGTTCGTCTGAAGTGGTCTAGGGCATCCTGCCTGAGCAGGGAGTTGTACTAGAAGACGTCCAAGGTCCCTCCCAACTCTGTTTAGTCTAGTCTAGTCTAGTCTAGTCTAGTCTTGTCTCGTCTCGTCTCGTCTTGTCTCGTCTCTATTTCCCATGCTAGTTCTTCTCCCTCTCGTTTTCCTCCTCTTGATCACATTCCTTGAGTGCAAAGTACTTGAAAGCTGGCTGAGTCATCCTTTTTTTTTGACCCTCTTGAGACAAACGAATAAAAAGGACGATGGCAATGAGCGTTGTAATACGAGGACTGGTTTCTGTCCCGGTCTGAATCAAATGATAGACTTGCCTCTCAGCACTCAGGTGGATCTGATGATCTCTAGGTTTTCTGCCTTTCCAGCCTAGCCAGAAGTGCGGTACGACCCCCTCCAGATCTTTCGAGAAATCCACTGGATTTTAAGCTACGAAAATCAGAAGCAAAGCCCATCCTATTGATTGTGGCAGAAAGGGGGACAGACTTCACTTCCTATTTGTTACGGGCAAGAGCGAAGGGGCGCTGCCAGCTTCCCCCCGATTCTGCTCATGACTTGCGGGGCCGATCGGAAATCTCCCTGACTCTTAGAAACATGAGGCTACTCAACTGCAACTATAACCTTGCTCTAATTTGAGTTTGATTGCCTATTGAGAGTGCCTGATTATTCTTTAAGAGTCACTTTGGAGCGGAGCCTGAAGGTACAATATAAAATAATTGAAGGGAACGTAAAATCTCCAGCTGGCAGCTTTGTCAAGACCGTCGAGTGGAGGACTTGTCTTCCCGCCATCAATTCAGAGAAGCCCCAGATGTGGAAATGGAGCCCACCAACGTCGTCTCCTCCTCCTCCTCCTCCTCCTCCTCCTCCTCCTCCTCTTCCTCCTCCAGTCTCACCTTTTATGAAATCCGTTGGATCCGTAGAACGCCCCCGACCCAAAACAGATATTTTGCCACTGAATTTCCTGGTGCAAATTTTGAGGGGGAAAAAAATCAATAACTCTGTAGATGAACTGGCTTCGGTTTATACGAAAGCGTAGCGGCAAACGAAGGAATGGGTTTTCTTCCCATCTCAAAAGATCTGCATTTGTTTATTTATTTATTTATTTCGGGGTGGGGATGGGGGGGCTGTTGAATTGGGTTGGATTGAGGGCAGCTGTGTGTGGAAATGGTACACACACACACACACACACACACACACCCATCTTGGCTGATCTCTAATAATAACTTGGAGTCTCGTAAACTCCTTAATCCATCCCCTTATTCACCTTATCCATTATTTTCCTCAACTTTCTCAAGCAGAATACTAGACTAGGGAAACACCTATCTATGTAATCACTAAGAGTTTGACGGCATATAATCAATGGATCAACAAACAGATATAAGGATAATATTATGCATGCGTGTCTGAACGTCCATTCGGAACCTCTCCACCTTCAGTTCCTGCGGTAGATTCTTGTTCCCTTTTCGATGCTTCCGCGGAGGGATAATCAGATCTGCCACACATAGAAATGGATCTGTTGACAAGAGAGCTGTTAGCACTTTACCGCGTCTTTGCCTGTAACCTTAAACAATTCAGCGTGTATTTCTTCCTGTGTCTCATCCTGTCGTCTTTGACAGCTGGTCTATTGCTTGTCATGCTTCGCTTTTCTAAATGGAATCCGTCTCCCGAAGATGCTCTCCGCCTGCAAATGTTTCCACGATACCTCTTGTAAAAAAGAGTTTCAGTCTGATCTTTCCTGGTTTGTTTATTTATTTATTTATTTATTTATTTCACCTTCTTTTCAGGTTCCTGTTTGCAATTACCCTTTAAGAAGTCCTTCCTGAGCAGGATATTTTCAATATAACATCAGAAACAAACATTTCTCGTTATCTGACCGGGTGGCTCAGTGACTAAAGACACTGAACTTGTCCATCAGAAGTAAAAAAAAGAGAAAGAAAAAAGGAAAGAAGGAAGGAAGGAATGGGAAGGGAAGGGAGTAAAAAAGAGAAAAGGGAAGGAAGAAAGAGAGAGATAGAGAGGAAGGAAGGAGAAGGGAAGGGAAAAAGAGAAAAGGGAAGGAAGGAAGAGAGATAGAGAGGAAGGAAGGAGAAGGGAAGGGAAGGAAGTAAAAAAAGAAAAACAAAAAGGAAGGAAGGAAGAAGGGGGAGAGGGAGAGAGGGAGAAAGGAATGGAAAGAAAGAAAGAAAGAAAGAAAGAAAGAAAGAAAGAAAGAAAGAAAGAAAGAAAGAAAGAAA